>LPNX011092558.1:367005-404149 GCA_001517045.1 Pseudotsuga menziesii | reverse complement strand
TTGTCTCCAAGGACAACCTCCACATCTCTACCTGCCTCTGATAACTCTGAGAACACCTCTCGAGCTCCAGTCATGTGGCTCGAGGCTCCACTGTCAATGTACCATGTAGAAGAGGTGGATGGGCCCCCCCGATGTCCTGCCAACAAGGAATGTTCGCTGTCCATATCCATATCTATGCTGGTGGCTAGAGATACTCTCTCTCTCTCCATCTGTCCAGCATAAAGGGAAAACTCCCTCTGAAAAGCAACACTAAACTCATCAACCTCTGCTGAGGCTGCAATCTGCTGTCCCTGTCCCTTCTTCTTCTTCTTGCTTGGACACTGTGAGGCATAGTGTCCAAACGCCTGACAAGCATAGCACTTGATTTTACTCAAGTCCTTCTTCTGCCCACTCTGCTGCTGCTGCTTGGCCCCACCCTTCTTGGGACCCTTCTTCTTCTTACCCTTGGCTGCCAAAGCCACATCCTCATCATCAGCCCCTCTCTGAGAAGTACTACCCTGTACAAGACCTTTCCTGGTCTCCTCCTGCACAAAGTCATCCCAAAGCCTCTCCCAGTCAGGTAGGTTCTCTCTGCCCACTATAGCTTGCACAAAAGCACTCCAGGACTTTGAAGCCCCATTCACTGCGGTGCGGACAAGCTCTGTAGGGGCAACCTTCTCCCCAACCGCTGCAAGTTCATCCCGAACTGCAGAAATCCTAGTAAGGTAAGTTGTGACTCCCTCACCTCCATTCATCCTGATACTCTTGAGTTTTTCTCTGAGAACCATTTTCCTGTTCTCATTAGAACTCTCATACAGACTGATCAAGGCTGTCCACATCTCATGAGCCTTGTCCTTTCCTGAAATGTGAGGAATAATGTGATCTTTAACCGCATCAAGAATAATTCTTCTAGCTTTGCAGTCCTTCTTATTGAAGGCTAATAGGGCTGCTGCATCTGTAGATGCAGGAATGGTGATCGGATTTGCAGTAGTGTTCCTCACTATATCCGGCCACAACTCATTCTCTTCTAGTAACAACAAAATTCTGGCCTTCCACGGCACAAAATTCCCTGTCCCATCCAGCCTATCCTCCAATCTAAGTCCTGTAGCCATCTCAACAACAACTCAACAAAGTGCTGTGCCCTAGCCTTCCTTCTTTTTTTGCCTCTTTTTGCCCTAGTTTTTGGGCCTTCTTCCACCTTGTTATTGGCCTTTTCTTCCACTTTTTGTTCGCTGCCCTGTTTTGTATTTTTTATGACAACCATTTGTTTTCCCTTTCACTGCCCCGTTTTCTTCAATTTTTGTCCTCCTTTAGCTTCATAGTTGGCTGCCCTATTCCTCCATTTTCCTTGTTTTCGACCTTCCCTTTGTTTTCTTACCTTCTCTCCCTCATATTCTTTTGTTTTCAGCCTTCTTTGCTTTGCTATTTTTCTCTCATTTAAACTTCTTCTTTCCCCTTTTTTGAAAAAAGTTTCGAGAAAAGTTTCAAGTAAAAACACTCTCATTTTTTACAAGTCCTAATATTAGTAGAGTTGTTTGCTTTCATTTGAAAAGTCCTTTCAAGGATTAAAATCCTTAAAGCACATTGTATAAATTTTAATAAAGATCTTGTGTTTGAGTGGGGTTTTTAAGTCCCCACTCTCATCCTCCCCCATTTGGGGAGGCTTGTGTTGTGTTTACTTGTGTATGCTTAGGTTAGATTTGCTTGTCTTCATCATTATTTGTGTCTTATTCTTAGAATACTAATTGTTAATCCATCACTTCTAATTCATTAATTAAGTTGATTACTCTATTTTAAATTGTTTATCTTTCTAAATAAATCAAGTGCTTAAATCTCTTGAATCACACCATAAGGTGGATCAAGAGTGCTCTCTGTCGGAGAGTTTAATAACTCATCTTTGCTTCTTGTTCACATTTTTCTAATCAATTAACGCTTGAGTAAGAATCTTGAACTTGCATAAACAAAAGTCAAGAGCACTCTCTGTTGGGGAGCATCTTAGTATTTGCATCATCCTTGCATTAGTCTCATCTAGATTAGATAAGACTCTTGAACCTTCGTTATAAGACAAGGTCAAGAGCGCTCTTTGTCGGAGAGTCTAATTAATCAACTTAATAAAACCTTCAACACACACACCCTTTTAATTAATTAACTCCCTCCCCTCTTTGTTGGAGTATGCTCTGACCAACCCCAGATTGGAATACCTAGAAACGGCACTGGATCTTTAAACTTTACAAGAGTAATTTAATAATACTTAAACACCCATAACCAACGCACCGGCATTGTAGGGATTCTTCCAAAGTACTTCCTAGTAGAGGCGTCGGAACCTCCCGCTGTCTTAGATTCTCGGCTAGCTAGTCAATCTTTGCGATATCAGCCTAGGATACTAGGCGAGCCCGACATGTCTTCAACGAAGGGAACTTAGAAGAGTCTCCCAGCTTTGACAAACCTTCGTTGACACCCTAATCAAGAGCATTTAAAATTCTTAAAATCTACCAAGA
The DNA here is from genome assembly GCA_001517045.1 of Pseudotsuga menziesii. NCBI lineage: Eukaryota > Viridiplantae > Streptophyta > Pinopsida > Pinales > Pinaceae > Pseudotsuga > Pseudotsuga menziesii. The sequence continues at coordinate 401,672 of LPNX011092558.1, read as the reverse complement.
GAACTTGCAAAACCTAATACTCACTAACTTAATTCCTAGACTTTGTTTCAAGCGTTTATTTGACTCCATAAGGCACTGGTCCTTTGTTATATTTGATTAATTTTCTATCTTGATCAACTGTCTATGGTCTATTTCAATTGATTATATTTGAATGCTTAAGTTACAAGTTTGGAATCTTTGCTTATCTGTGTGATCTCTTGTTAGCAACATGGATTGCTTCGATTTATCATCATCCCCTTAAAATATTAATTATTTTAAATCATAATAACTCCTAAACAACACCCATCCGCATCCAAAACATCTAAAACTTAACTTAAACATTGAGCCATAGAAAACTCTTTGTTAGGGACTACCCCCCTTGGCTTCATTAGGAGTTAGCCTAAACGGAGGAGCTAGGAGTAGGTGACAATACCTAGCTCTGTGCTTGCCCCCAAGGTCACACCTCTCCCACTTTCCTAAATGAGGAGACAGCTTTCGAAAGATTTTTGTTGGTGGTGTGCAATCGGCAAACAACATCTTTTGGCGCCGTTGCTAGGGACAAATCTTTTTGTTCTTGGACGACCTTTGTTTCTTTTAGTTTTTACCTTTTTCCCCTTTTGGTAGATTTCTAGTCCAATCACTCTCCGAAATTAGACTTAAGTCCACTTGGCGACTCCACTGTCAGTTAACACCTCAAGGTATTCTACAAGAAGAAACTCTGTAGGTTTGTTCGATTTCATCCCTGACCCCGAAAAGGTTTATAGGAGGAGATTAAACAAACTATTTTCTTGTAGGATCCTTGCAGAACTTGGATCTAAGTCTGTTTCAGACATCCACCTTTTATTTCCAGAAAACACTAATACCTCTATTTCCGACATAATGGGCGAGTATTTTACTCAGCTTGATTTTTCTCAGATAGCAGGTCAACCCCACCGTCTTCCAAACAAAGCTTTCGAGAAGCTCTCGATGTACATAGGGACTGATGCCACTACCTCCGCCATGCACCTTAGAAACTTTTCTAGGTGTATCAACGCTTATGTCAGTGATCCGGTTAGCCAACATGATGATGTGTATATGAGGTTATTTGCTTTATCTTTGGATGGAAAGGCTAGCGACTGGTATAACAATTTACCAGATAATACTTTTGATAGTCTAGCAGCTTTCAAAACCTCCTTCACCAACAAGTTCGATGAAAAGAAAGAACCACGGCATCAACTTGCGTCCTTGACCAACATAAAAAAGGACATGGAAACAATGGATGAGTTCAATACTAGGTTCACAGAATTATCAAAAGCCATCCCTACTGATTATGCCCCAACTGCACCAACCATTCTAGTCTATTACATTGAGGCACTTAGTGGCAAAATGCAGTACCAGATCAGAGACAAGGAGCCTACTAACTTTCTCCAGGCTCAGGAAATGGCAATCAAAATTGATCTGAACATGCAGTCATCTGGTAAATCTAACCTCCACAGTTATTCAAGGTCTTCAACTCCTTTAAAAATTAGTGAAACTAAAGACAATGATCCTTTATCAGCTATGAAGGATGCCTATGAAAAACAAATAATTGAAATGAAAAGGGAGATGAAGAAAAATATGGAGGAAGCAAAACAGAAACACTTAGTGCAGTTGAAAGAGATTCAAAATAGGATGATAACGATGGAAAGAACTCAAACTCAGTCTGCTCCTAGAACCTTTCCTGCCAAGCCAACTTGGCAAAGAAAGCCTCCCAACCATGAGCAGAGGCCTCCCCATCAGCTAGAGGCCGTTAACATGGTTGAGCAGTATAAGCCATTTTGCAGGGCATGTGAAGACCTTCATGAAGAATCTTCTTGTTATTATGCATGCCATATTCAGGAGCATGGTTTTCCGAAGGGTTGTGGTCCTAAAGCATCATCAAGCGATCCTGAGTACATAAACTGTGTAGATGACATGCATGATATTTCCGGAGAAAGTTGGAGAGAGACAAAACAGTATTCAAGAGAGCTTGAATACATTAACATAGTTGGACAGCTCCATCCTGTCACCACAGAAACCCGGGGTCAAGTCGAAGATTATAGTAAGAAATTGGATGATCTCACTAAAAACTTTAGCACTAATCCTACTAATGAGCATAATGATGATAGTTTGGAAGGTTTACTACCTTGTGACCTTTTTTTCTGAAGAAGATGACTATGATCATGAGGAGGGATATTGCCAGGGATGTGATACAAGTGAGGAAGAATCCCTTACATCTGATACGGATGATAACTTTGAGACTTAAAAATCAAATCTTAGAAGTCTCATGTGATGAGATTCCTCCATGCACTCCACCGAATGACAAATATTTGGAAAGTTGGGTCCCCTGTGATATTTTTGAAACCCAGCTTTTTGAAGAAGATTGTTTTGAGCAAAATGAGAAGTGTAGACAGGGACTTGATACTAGTGATGAGACATCTCTCATATCCGACATAGATGGTGATGATGACTATTGGACTTATTGAAAATCCAACCTATGATACCTTTGAGAATATTTTTGAGAATCTCATCTATGATATGTCCAGCAAGGGGAGTTGTTATTCTGAAACTTATAAAAGTTGTAAGAAAGAGCAGTCAAAGTTCTCATATGATCAGTCAGAATTGTATCTAAGTATCAGTAATAAGGATTTGAAAAAGCAGTGCAGTGAAGAATCAGATGGGATACAACCAGTTGAAGTTTTTTCTCAACCGTCGTCTTCACATATAGATGTTCCTTATGTTTTGGAGCACCTTGGGGCTTATACAACGAGTTATTATTTGATAAGCCTTGATGATCAGCATGATGGAGTAGTTGACTTGCCGCATTATCCCGATTTGTATATCAGCGCTATCCAATCATGGATAGAAGCATCCTGCGCAAGTATCTACTAGTTTGGGAAGAAGTTTGATGACATTATTCATGCCTATAATTCCCCATCCAGCCCGCCCATTCTGGATCATCACGCAGATTTGCATTTTCTGGAAATTATGTCCTTACTTTGGTTGGTAACCGAAGACAAGGCAAAACCTTTTTATATTAATAAAATGCTTAGGTGGCTACACTAGATTTATGATTACACATAACCGTTTTTATTTCCATGCTTAGAGTAGGAAAATAGGCTCCTTAAAGTGAGCATTTACTGTAGCATTTTCATTCTGTACTTGGGAATAAATAAATTTTTCAGTTAAGTGTTGTCATTCCTTTGAATAAAGCAACTTTTGGATCAATAGCTCTTTTTCATAAAACTTGTGCTACTGAGTTTTTTTGTCAAGTTGAGATGTTTTTACAAGATGTGGAAACCAAAGATTCTGGTGTTCTCTTATGCTCTCCTTGCATAAGAGACTAGATTGAGCACATGTCCCGCAGTTGGAGCCAGATGTTATCCACTAATTTTGCACTTAGTTGGGTTACTTGAGGAGCCGCCGGTTGACAGACATGTTCAATATTTGATTCCAGTGTATCAGTTGATCCGTCTTCATGTCTAGCCAATATTGGCTAGCCAGTTTTTTATTTGAATAATTTTGACCATGGCCCAGCGGGGTTTGTAATAAAATGTGCTAGTAGGGTATTTTTTGAGTGGTTTGGCCTCCTGAGACATAGAATCTCAAATAAGGTATTCCAAGGAGTTTTTTTCCCCTAAAAATTATGCTTTACCTTCGGCCGAGTATAATTGACGAGGTTTTCTCCCGCTTCCTCCAAAGCTGGAATGCCCGATGTTGAATTCTGGGCCTTGGGGGGTTATTAGAGCCCAACTGAGTGTTATAAACCTACTAAGCATTATTTAGGTAGAGCATGGTTATGTCCTAAGTCATCTGGACATATAAAAAAATTTCGAAAAAATCTTTTTCGAACAGAGAAAAAATTATTTTTTAAATTTTTTAAATTTTGAATTACTTTTCCTAAGTTTTTTGGGTTTATTTTTCCATAAATTAAATGGAAAAAACTCGTTTGTAATAAATCGGTCATTTGGACTCCGAATATAGTGATTTAAGGCTCTAACCTTAAGCCAAAAACATTCTTGATTGGCCAGCCAGTCAGAACCAACTTTCGGATCATCAATCGGACACATAATGCCTTTTTTCTCAAAAAAGTCATTTTGAGGAAAAAAATGAATTTTTATTAAAAAATGATTATTTTGGAGAAAATTAAAACTCTCCAAATTAATCCAAATTCGGCGAAATAAAGGGCTAAATGACATCTCATTGGGCATTTATGATGTTTGGAGTTGTCATAACTCAGCTTCAGTCAGCATTAAGTGAGCAATTAATTTATATTCAGTTTGCCGCTTTGTCATCTCCAGCTAAAAAATGAGATGGAGAGCACTCATTGATCCGATGATTTGATTGAGGTGAAGACTAAAGCTTGCACCATTAGTGGCATTCCCAAACCTAACAAGGACTTCAGCCAAACCTAAAAGGTGGGTTTACCATCATGAAGACGCCTCCTTCACCCATTCATGCCCCTCTCTCTCATGAGGGCGCCTTCCACACGTGTGGCCTCATCTGTGGCTTGATTTGGTTGTTCAGGGTTGGAGTGAGGGCGCCTTGCCTAGGTGGAGGCCTCCCCTCACTCCCAGCTCTCCATCTTAGGTTTTCCTTCTGTTTGGTGGCCAGGCTGGTTAGGTTATGAGGTTTGGTTTTAGGGTTTTAGCACTCCCTCATTGTATAAATAGAGGCCCCTTCAGCTCTATTAGGAGGGACTTTTGTAGCAGAGTTACTCTGAGAAACTTGTATCAAGCATTCGCTTTAATTTGTTAATAAAGATCAGACTTTGGAGGTCCATGAGCTCTTGGATGTGGTAGTTTTTGCAATTGGTTGAGGTGATAGTGTCTCTAACCTCTATTTCCTTAATGCTTATGTGAGATTAAATTGTTTATTTGTTAGCTCAAGAGGGCCATTGTTGGCATAGTAGAACAATCATTTGTAGTTCAACTTGATTGTTTATGCGAAGTAGATTATTATTTTGATGGACATGAGTAATCAGTATATACATAATGTTGATCATGATTCAATCTTCTTAGCATACTAGCATGTATTTTGATCTCACGTTTTGTGTTAAGTTGTAGTGTGTTTTCAGGCTTCACAGGTTGAAGAAGGGTGTGAGCTCAGCTACTTCTATCCCAGGCTTCAACCAACCTTTTTGATCAAACACTTTCATTGCAGGACCTACAGAGATCTCCTTTTTCAAAATACAAAAATAAAGTTGGGAGTCTAGCTCTCTCTCTTGGGTTCCATCCATAAATTTAAATACTTTTTTGGTTACTGAACTTCATTCCTCTAGTTCTCCCTTTGCCCCTTGACTTCTTTTGTTTCCTTGCTTGCTAGCCCCTTTCCTCCTTGACTTGTTTTCTTTTTCTCACTTTTTCTTCATCGCTGCCCCGTTTTTACTCTCTTTTACCATCCCTTTTCGTCATTTTGGACAGCCCTATTGTGTCCTAGTCTTCTTTCATTTTTTGTCTTTTTTTGCCCTAGTTTTTGGGCCTTCTTCCACCTTGTTATTGACATTTTCTTCCACTTTTTGTTCGCTGCCATGTTTTGTATTTTTTATGACAGCCATTTGTTTTCCCTTTCGCTGCCCCGTTTTCTTCAATTTTTGTCCTCCTTTAGCTTCATAGTTGGCCGCCCTATTCTCCCCTTTTCCTTGTTTTCGACCTTTCCTTTGCTTTCTTGCCTTCTCCCCCTCATCTTCTTTTGTTTTCAGCCTTCTTTGCTTTGCTCTTTTTCTCTCATTCAAACTTCTTTTTTTCCCCTTTTTTGAGAAAAGTTTCGAGAAAAGTTTCAAGTAAAAGCACTCTCATTTTTTACAAGTCCTAATATTAGTAGAATTGTTTGCTTTCATTTGAAAAGTCCCTTCAAGGATTAAAATCCTTAAGGCACATTGTATAAATTTTAATAAACATCTTATGTTTGAGTGGAGTTTTTAAGTCCCCACTCTCATCCTCCCCCATTTGGGGAGGCTTGTGTTGTGTTTATTTGTGTATGCTTAGGTTAAATTTGCTTGTCTTCATCATGATTTGTATCTTATTCTTAGAATACTAATTGTTAATCCATCACTTCTAATTTATTAATTAAGTTGATTACTCTATTTTAAATTGTTTATCTTTCTAAGTAAATCAAGTGCTTAAATCTCTTGAATCACACCATAAGGTGGATCAAGAGTGCTCTCTGTCGGAGAGTTTAATAACTCATCTTTGCTTCTTGTTCACATTTGTCTAATCAATTAACTCTTGAGTAAGACTCTTGAACTTGCAGAAGCACAAGTCAAGAGCACTCTCTATCGGGGAGCATCTTAGTATTTGCATCATCCTTGCATTAGTCTCATCTAGACTACATAAGACTCTTGAACCTTCGTCATAAGACAAGGTTAAGAGCACTCTCTGTCAGAGAGTCTAATTAATCAACTTAATAAAACCTTCAAAACACACACCCATTTAATTAATTAACTCCCTCCCCTCCTTGTCGGAGTATGCTCGGACCGATCCCAGATCGGAATACCTAGAAACGGCACTGGATCTTTAAACCCTATAAGAGTAATTTACTAATACTTAAACACCCATAACCAATGAACCGATGTTCTAGGGATTCTTCCAAAGTATTTTCTAGTAGAGGCGCTGGAACCTCCCGCTGTCTTAGATTCTCGGCTAGCTGGTCAATCTTTGCGATACCAGCCTGGGATACTGGGCGGGCCCGACATGCCTTCAACGGAGGGAACCTAGAAGAGTCTCCCGACTTTGACAAACCTTCGTTGACACCCTAATCAAGAGCATTTAAAATTCTTAAAATCTACCAAGAGCACTTTCAAAACCTAATACTCACTAGCTTAATTCTTAGACTTTGTTTTATGTGTTTATTTGACTCCATAAGGAATTGGTCCTTTGTTATATTTGATTAATTTTCTATCTTGATCAACTGTCTATGCTCCATTTCAATTGATTATATTTGAATGCTTAAGTTACAAGTCTGGAATCTTTGCTTATCTGTGTGATCTTTTGTTAGCAACGTGGATTGCTTCGATTTATCATCATCTCCTTAAAATATTAATTATTTTAGATCACAATAACTCCTAAACAACACCCATCCGCATCAAAAACATCTAAAACTTAACTTAAACATTGAGCCATAGAAAACTCTTTGTTAGGGACTACCCCCCCTTGGCTTCGTTAGGAGTTAGCCTAAATGGAGGAGCTAGGAGTAGGTGACAGTACCTAGCTCTGTGCTTTCCTCCAAGGTCACACCTCTCCCACTTTCCTAAGTGAGGAGACAACTTTCGGAAGATTTCTGCTGCTGGTCTGAAATCGGCGGACAACAAGCTCAATCGATCATCTTAGCAAGTGGTTACATTGAATCTATCATTTTACTTAGCACTTGCCTAATTGGTTCGGTTAGAGTAGGTAGAGTCTAAATAAGCCTTTCCCGGCAGTAGTATAGAATCTTGCTTTGTTGTTTGAAGCTCACCCTTGAAGCTCTTAGTGTAATTTTGTTATCCTGCAAAATAAAAAACTCAAACTTTTATTGAAAGTTGTGGTTATAGATTAGATTTATTTTCTGCTTTTCAGTTTCATGCATCTTTATTTTCAATATTTCATATATTATCCACATATTGTTCTGACGACCGGTCTATGAGTTTGGTATAGCTCTAGACATGTTGTAGGCAGTCAGGTACATTCTTGGTAGCGGTTGCCGAGCTGGATGGATTGATCGAGGATGTGAGAAGCAGAGTGCGAGGATCAGAGATTCTGAGGTTCTCAAGCGCTCTTTTTCAGCAGAGCACTTGTCCTAGCTGGAGCCAGATGTTAGCACATATATAGTAGCCAAGCTACCATATTCTATTTTTCAGACACAGTACACTTTTAAGCCAGATCATCTACATATGAGATGCTGAGATGAGCAGTTTTGACGGATCATTATTGTATTAGTGGACTATTGTACTCTCCCATGTCAGGAATGAGTCTTAGGACACTCAGATTTGAGGACCGATGTAGCCATTTAGTCATTACAGAGCAGTTATTGATGCCTAGTTTTATATCAGTACTTTCTCAATGGACAGATGGTGTTTCAGATGGATTATATTGTGTTATGGCTATCATTGCTCTTATATTGTTTTTTGTGACATGTGTTAACTTGTGGTATCATGATCTGGCGATCATAATTAGATGGACTTGGATGTATTTGTATTTATGTATTGATGTCCCTACTTTGACTTTGAAGTTCTTGATCTATACTCATTAGTTTTACCCTCCTTAAGGAGAATAGAGGTATTCATTCCCACCATTGTTTTGGCTTGCTAGTGTTGGCTCCATCATTCATTGTCTCCACCCATCCATTACCTTCCAGTTTAATTTTCAACCCAACTGACTTCTTGACTTATGGCATGGAGGACCTTTGTCCCTGCTAGAACTTTTGTTGGACAAGCCTCCCTGTTTATATTGTATCTCAGCTCTGAGTTGGTGACAAAACTTGCCTTTGGTAAGTTGGATTGTATGCCTAAATCATTATGGTCGGTTGTCTTGATGTTTGGCACTGTGCAGAACTCCCCTTGGTCACTTGAGATGTTGTTGGCTAATACTGAAAGCTCATGTACCACCTGTATTGAAAATATTGAATATGCGCCCATGGAAAATGAAAATTATAAAACTGTGTTTCTTAACATATGTAAAAAGGGCAAGAGCAATGAAATGCTAAAATACTACTTGAAGAGCATAAGAAAAGGTCCAAAAAAGCAATAGTTAAAAATATGCTATATCCAAAAATTAATGACCTTATAAAAATGAATATGTCCCAGATGAAAGCTGCGATTAGCTGTGCTTTTAAGCACTGGTGAAGTCCCAAAGGGTCATATAGGCCAAAAAGGCCATGGAATAAAATGATGATCCCAGTGAACTTGGATAAAGCTTGATGTAGTCATGATGCCCAAGTTGAATAAGCACTCTCTAAACAACTCACCCATTTGTGAGGCACTGCCATTTCTTGTCTTGTTGTTTGTCCAACATTGGTTATAGTGAGTATCCCCTTTCCATTATCCAAAGTGTCATGATGTTGAGTAGGAAGTCATCCTTTGCCTTAGCCTTGTCAACTTCATCCTTCACCCTTCATTAGCAAATGACTACAACTATGAAGTGAGTATAGTCCTGAAAGTCTAGTCTGAGTAATAATAAATAAAGCCTTATATATGTATTTGTTGATGTACCGCCAGTGAAATGATTACTACTTGTTGTGATTGTTGCTTGGATGAGTTGTAGAGCATGTTTTAGCCTTTTAACACTTACACCAGATGGATGATAGTCTGAGTTATTATTGGTGTCTGAAAATTTACAGATGGTTATATTGTTTATTAGATATGGTTGATGATCAGATAGAGACCTATGAGGGGTATGAGTATACACCTTAGATGGATTTGGACTCTTTGAGTCTAATGAGACCGTTTATTTCTAGTTCCGGGCACTTGCAGATATGATCAGGCTCATTCTGCATTTCTGATGCAGTTTTTCTTCATAGGTGGATATGTCTAAGCAAGGAGATGTTTTAGTTGGATCTCCTAGGGAGTTGTATAGAACATAGGGGTGTAACCACTTGTTTGTACCATAGTACCCCCATCCAAGAGAGCCTAGTGGGCTCAGTTTGACAACGTAGGCACCCTAGGAGGCTGTTTTGGCAGGTTCACGTTTCTCGAGACAGATTAAAAAATGATTAAATGGCTATTGAAGAAATCGATTTGGGCTATTGAGGCAAGGAAATGACATGGGATGAGTCATAATGATGAGAGTGATGTCCTCCACGCCTTCTCTAGCAGTTGCAGCACTTGATTGGGCCCACACCTATTTTTGGGCATTTTTATATTATTTTCTGGACCTTTTGGGAGGCTCACGATTTCCTCAAGGAGGCACAAAGTCAAAGAATTAAAATATTATATTATTTTATTGTGCCATGGGAACACCCGGATGGAGTTAGTTAACACCCCATGGACCCACCATGTGCTTCATTTATTTCTTGTTGAGTGGGGTACCCTCTTTATGGGTGATTTAGTCCTCTTTGGTAATTTATGGTTATATTGATCCATGTATTGTATGTTGAGCTCATCTCAACCATTGGTTAGAACATTTTATCTTTTAATCTTAGCCACTCCTTTTGAAAGTGGTTAGGATTCGGTTATGATTGAGGTTCTCTCATTTCTATTTAAAGGAGAGAGCTTCTCATTTGTAAGGGGTCTTTGGCTCTTGGATCTGAATAATAGAAATATTTTTTCTGTGGATATTTTTTGGATCTGCTTTGCATCTGATGTTCTCAAATGGTGATAGGATAGTCTTCTGCTTCCTAGCATTGTGGAAATTCATGTGAGATCTATATTTTTCTTCTATCATTGTCTTGTCTATAGGAGGGCGTTTTGGCTAAAGCGTTTTTGCAGGGGGACCTCAACTCGTTCAAGTTTTCTTCGTTTTGGATCAGGGGGTTTTCTTTTGTTTCATTGTGATCTATGATAACTTCGTTTTACTTTCCTGTAACATTTGGTTTCTTTATCTTGTATTGGAAAATCTGATATTGTTGACGTTTGGTCATGCAAGATAGGGGGCGAATTGGTGGCTTGGAGCTTGCATATGCCATAGAAATCACTTGGATCTTCTAGAATTGATCAGGATAGCAAGGATCATCACAGTTAAAGACTTCTACAAGCATTTCCAGGTAAGATCTAACAGGTAAGCCTCTTCTTTTCAGATCTTATTCCATTGTACCTTGCTTTACTTTAATTTTTTTGAAAACTCCTAAAATACTAAAAACCCTAAAAATCAATATATCTAGGAATTGTCCGATCTTTTGCCAAACCATTTTTGGGTTTCATAGATCGGGCCTCCCCTTCACCAAATCAACTGCAACACTGGTCAAACTCCTGCTGGTTTGACCTAGATTTGAATTTCTGCCAGAAAACTGCATAATCCCCACTCAAAAAATTGACTTGCTAGGGTTTTGATTCTTTCTGAATTCTGACTTCACAGATGGATAGATCGGGTCCCACACAGTCCAAATCAACCCCAACGCTGTCCAAATGCTTGACAGTTTGAACTAGATCTGAAAATTTGACTAAAACAGCCCTGGCGCCCTCACTCAAAACTAGATTTTCCCGGAAGTGACTTTTTCTGATATCTGACAAGATAGGCTAATAGATCAGGGCCCAAGCACTCCAGAACACCCCTAACGCTAAGCTAGTTCTTCCTGGTTTGCCCTAGATCTGGAAAATTGGTTTTCAGCCTCCTAGCCCCCCTCATCAGATTTTGACTTTTCTAGATCTGATTTTTCTGTCGATTTCTGATTTGGGCTTGTAGATCAAGTCACCCTGACCTCTTTTCTCCTTCAATGCTAAGTTATTAGCCTCCAGGTGACCCTAGAAATGCAATCTGCCTTTCCAAGCCCTAGCGCTAGCCTTCCATTGAGCTGGTTTTCCTGTACCTTAGCTTTTCCGGATCAACTATTTTTTGGGTTCATAGATCAAGGTGTATCCCAGGTAGGTTCACTGAAATGTTGGGTTGTTGCTAACTCCATTGCCCAATACACACAAGGCACTGATTTCCTAGTTAGCGCTAGCCCTATCCTTAAGCTTTTCCCCCATTCCCTTTGCCAGCACTCATTGATAACTCAAGTCACCTATTTTTCACTGAGTCTGTCTCCTTGGTACTAGAAAGTCCCAACTCTATCCTTGCTTACCCTGTCATGGTTACGTTTCCCAATACAGTGGTCATCTTCACCAGTTGCTAGTACCTAAACCCTAGAGCTAGGGTATCCATTTACCTTGCACTTTACATACCTTAAAGCCCCATTTGATCTGTTTTTGGTGTCTAGGTCTGACCTCTCCTGTCGGGAGCAGATCCGGGTCTCCCCCATTGTTGTCTTGGACTAGGATAACATAAAGTGAAGGCTCCCTTGATTGATGTGACAACCATCCATTTGGGAGTCTAGGCAGTCGTGGTTCCACCCCTTAGTTGCTTGCCCCTCTACCATCCATCCTGGATCCACCTCACACAGGAAACTACAAGGCGGGTGATAACATTTTGGCGTCGTTGCCGGGGAGGTAGAGGCCTACCTTGGTTCAGCATACCTCACATTTCCCTAAGACATATCTTTTATTGGTGAATTACTTGTGTGGTTCGCCTGGCAACTCCACCTCGTGACTCCATTGAGGATCATGCCCAACATATTAATCTTAAGTTCTTAGAGCATACCATAAATCATAATGAATTCGGATGTATTTCTGAGGCACATGAAAGAAGTAACCAAAAACATGATTGAAAATACAAGACAAATAAACGAATGGAATAGATGGAGGTCAGACTACGGTTAGGAGGATGATCTCGAGCATGATTATGGGTATGAATCTATTTATCATAATCTTTATGATACCCACCAACTACCTCACCCATGCAATAAAGATTTCCCAACCATCCCGAGTGGACCTGTAAGTTGACATGAACCTAGAAGTCATTCCCAATCAAAGCCTTATAGCCAAGTAACCAGAGTTGTTAAAAAGCAAGACAAATGGTCTCCTTTTGACTTTTCTGAAATACCAGGAGCACCTCATCCTATGCCAAATGATTACACTAGGAGGATGCCTCAGTTCAATGGAAATAAAGATATATCTATTGAAAGTCATCTGTACATTCTCTGGGATTACATGGACTCTAGAGGTGTAGACAATGAAGATGTTTATATGTGAGCCTTAGGAGAATCCTTGCAAGGGGATGTTCAACTATGGTTTGATCATTTAGCACAAGGATCCGTCACTGGGTATGACATGTTCACAGATTTATTAATTGATAGTTGGAGTAGGAACACTAATGATTCTTTAGAGTGTGAATCTAGTAATGATTATAATCAGTATATTGGCGAAGTGCTTTCTCAATTGGACCATTCCTCTCTTGATATGTTCCAAAGTATGAGCGTACCTGCAATCCATAAGAATGTTACAGAGTACTTCGAGAATAATGTTTCAAAACCTCATGATGAAACTAAGAGGGATATCAATCAAATCATACGAGATACTTTGTTATTATTACCTGAAGCAGTCACAGAGCAAATCCTGGATCTGATCCGTGGAAGGGAACCTAACATGCACCATCAAGAAATATCTATAGTTGAGCCTTCCATTGGTGAGGTCATTAAAGAGCCTTTAAAAGAGAAACTCCATAGTTATTGCCTAATTGATGATAATTTGAGTCAGTATCCAACCTATCAGAATCTGGATTCAGAGCTTGATTATATCACTGCAAAAGAAGAAAAGGTTGAAATTAATAAAACTTTCGTTGAAGGGCAATCATGTGGTCATATTGTAGTTGAAGACCAAGTTTGTGAGGATAGAAATGAACATAGTGATATTTTTCCTTATCAAATGAATGATGATGATCATTCATTCTCAGTTTAATGTAATGAACAATCTCAACAAGAACAACCACATGGTGATGATATACTAGTAAGCGAGCTTGACCTAGAGCCTTCTTTGTCACATCTGTCGAACTGGAATCTGCGTCCAAATAATCATCAAGAGCCTCCAAGGAATGATTCTTGTAATGCTGCTACTATTCCCCGTCATTCTTTTGATCAAGGTTATTTGGTAGAGGATATTAATCATAGTGAGTCTAGTTCTTGGGATGTTAGTTTCAATCTTGCCAATTTCTCTAGAAAATGTCCCATATCACATGCAAGATTGGTGTTAACACCTTTAGGTGATACAAATCAAGTTTTAATTTGTCAATCCACCCTCCCATCCCAGCTTTTGAAGTCCTTCTCTATCGTATCATGTGGTATAGAGTCTCGAAAGTGCCAAATGGTAAATGGTAGGACATTTTATCTCCTTTCATCCTTGGTGCATAATGCTTTCAACTTTGCTAATTTCTTTGATTGGGTGAATGAAAAGCTCTATAAAGACGAATTCCATATTTTTTCATTTTATAAACAACAAATGGGGTTAATCTCAATATCTGATTTAATGATCTCTAATTTGTCTCTATTTTGTTTCATCATTGATCATAATGTGAGAATTATTGAGTATGCTGACCAAAAAGAGGAGGGGAAAAATGATGTCCTAGGAGGGATGAATCATGTATCGTATTCTTTTCCTTCATCAAATTTAAACTTGCATAAATTTTATGATCCGATCGATTTATGGATGGAAGAAGTCTACAACAATCAATCTCATCCCTGGTATGATTTCATTTCTCTTTATCCATATCTTTCTTTGATTTCCAAACAACAAGTTACAATAGCTTCAATTTTCAATCACATTACTTACAACCTATCTTTGACTTGTTGTATCATTAACTGTAAAGAAAGTTCAATCGATCATCTTAACAAGTGGTTACATTGGATCTATCATTTTACTTAGCACTTGCCTAATTGGTTCGGTTAGAGTAGGTAGGATCTGAATAAGCCTTTCCCGGCAGTAGTATAGAATCTTGCTTTGTTGTTTGAAGCTCACCTTTGAAGCTCTTAGTGTAATTTTGTTATTCGACAAAATAAAAAAATCAAACTTTTATTGAAAGTTGTGGTTATAGATTAGATTTATTTTCTGCTTTTCAGTTTCATGCATCTTTATTTTCAGTATTTTATATATTATCCACATATTGTTCTGACGATTGGTCTGTGAGTTTGGTATAGCTCTAGACATGCTGCAGGTAGTCAGGTACATTATTGGTAGCGGTTGCAGAGTTGGATGGATTAATCGAGGATGCGAGAAGCAGAGTGCGAGGATTAGAGATTCTGAGGTTCTCAAGCGCTCTTTTTCAGCAGAGCACTTGTCCCAGCTGGAACCAGATGTTAGCACATATATAGTAGCCAAGCTACCATATTCTATTTTTCAGACACAGTACACTTTTCAGCCAGATCATCTACATATGAGATGCTGAGATGAGCAGTTTTGACGGATCATTATTGTATTAGTGGACTATTGTACTCTCCCATGTTAGGACTGAGTCTTAGGACACTCAGATTTGAGGATCGATGTAGCCATTTAGTCATTACAGAGCAGTTATTGAAGCCCAGTTTTATATCAGTACTTTCTCATTGGACAGATGGTGTTTCAGATGGATTATATTGCATGATTATGACTCAGCTTTTTATATTGTGTTATGGCTATCATTGCTCTTATACTGATTTTTGTGACATGTATTAACTTGTGGTATCATGATCTGGCAGTCATAATTATATGGACTTGGATGTATTTGTATTTATGTATTGATGTCCCTACTCTGACTTTAAAGTTCTTGATCTATACTTATTGGTTTTACCCTCCTTAAGGAGAATAGAGCTAGTCATTCCCACCATTGTTTTGGCTCCATCGTTCATTGTCTCCACCCATCCATTACCTTCCAGTTTAATTTTCAACCCAACTGACTTCTTGACTTATGGCATGGAGGACCTTTTTCCCCGCTAGAACTTTTGTTGGACAAGCCTCCCTGTTTATATTGTGTCTCGGCTCTGAGTTGGAGACAAAACCTGCCTTTGGTAAGTTGGACTGTATGCCTAAATCATTTTGGTTGGTTGTCCCGATGTTTGGCATTGCATAGAACTCCCCTTGGTCACTTGAGATGTTGTTGGCTAAAACTGAAAGTTTATGTACTACCTGTATTGAAAATATTGAATATGCGCCCATGGAAAATGAAAATTATAAAACTATGTTTCTTAACATATGTAAAAAGGGCAAGAGCAATGAAATGCTAAAATGCTACTTGAAGAGCATAAGAAAATGTCCAAAAAAGCAATGGTTAAAAATATGCTATATCCAAAAATTGTTGAGCTTATAAAAATTAATATGTCCCGGATGAAAGCTGTGATTAGCTGTGGTTTTAAGCACTGGTGAAGTCCCAAAGGGTCATATAGGCCAAAAAGGCCATGGAATAAAATGATGATCCTAGTAAACTTGGATAAAGCTTGATGTAGTCATGATGCCCAAGTTGAATAAGCACTCTCTAAACAACACACCCATTTGTGAGGCACTGCCATTCCCTGTGTTGTTGTTTGTCCGACATTGGTTATAGTGAATATTCCCTTTCAATTATCCAAAGTGTCGTGATGTTGAGTAGGAAGTCATCCTTTGCCTTAGCCTTGTCAACTTCATCCTTCACCCTTCACTAGCAAAATGACTACAGCTATGAAGTGAGTATAGTCCTGAAAGTCTAGTCTGAGTAATAATAAATAAAGCCTTATATATGTATTTGTTGTTATACCGCCATTGAAATGATTACTACTTGTTGTGATTGTTGCTTGAATGAGTTGTAGAGCATGTCTTCGCCTTTTAACACTTACAGCAGATGGATGATAGTCTGAGTTATTATTGGTATCTGATCATTTACAGATACCATATTGTTTATTGGATATGGTTGATGATTAGATAGAGACCTATGAGGGGTATGAGTATACACCTTAGATGGATTTGGACTCTTTGAGTCTAATGAAACAGTTTATTTCCAGTTTCGGGCACTTGCAGATATGATTAGACTCATTCTGCCTTTCTGATGCAGTTTTTCTTCACAGGTGGATATGTCTAAGCAGGGAGATGTTTTAGTTGGATCTCCTAGGGTGTTGTATGGAACATGGGGGTGTAACCACTTGTTTGTACCATAGTACCCCCATCCCAGAGAGCCAGCTGGGCTCAGTTTGACAACGCAGGCACCCTAGGAGGCTGTTTTGGCAGGTTCACGTTTCTCTAGGCAGATTAAAAAATGATTAAATGGCTATTGAAAGAATTGATTTGGGCTACTGAGGCAAATAAATGACATGGGATGAGTCATAATGATGAGAGTGATGTCCTCCACACCTTCTCCAGCAATTGCAGCACCTGATTGGGCCCACACCTATTTTTGGGCATTTTTATATTATTTTCTGGAGCTTTTGGGAGGCTCACGATTTCCTCAAGGAGGCACAAAGTCAGAATTAAAATATTATATTATTTTATTGTGCCATGGAGACACCCAGATGGAGTTAGTTAACACTCCATGGACCCACCATGTGCTTCATTTATTTCTTGTTGAGTGGGGTACCCTCTTTATGGGTTATTTAATCCACTTTGGTAATTTATGGTTATATTGATCCATGTATTGTATGTTGAGCTTATCTCAACCATTGGTTAGAACATTTTATCTTTTAATCTTAGCCACTCCTTTTGAAAGAGGTTAGGATTAGGTTATGATTGAGGTTCTCTCATTTCTATTTAAAGGAGAGAGCTTCTCATTTGTAAAGGGTCTTTGTCTCTTGGATCTGAATAATAGAAAGATTTTTTCTGTGGACATTTTCTGGATCTGCTTTGCATCTGATGTTCTCAAATGGTGATTGGATAGTCTTCTACTTCCTAGCATTGTGGAAATTCATGTGAGATCTATATTTTTCTTCTATCATTGTCTTGTCTACAAGAGGGCGTTTTGGCTGGAGCGTTTTTGCTGGGGGACCTCAACTCGCTCAAGTTTTCTTCGTCTTGGATCAGGGGGTTTTCATTAGTTTTATTGTGATCTATGATTACTTTGTTTTACTTCCTTGTAGCATTTGGTTTCTTTATCTTGTATTGGAAAATCTAGTATTGTTGATGTTTGCTCATGCAGGATAGGGGGCGCATTGGTGGCTTGGAGCTTGCATATGCCATAGAAATCATTTGGATCTTCCAGAATTGATCGAAATAGCAAGGATCATCACTGTTAAAGAATTCTACAAGCATTTCTAGGTAAGATCTAACAAGTAAGTCTCTTCTTTTCAAATCTTATTCCATTGTACCTTGCTTTACTTCAATTTTTCTGAAAACTCCTAAAATACTAAAAATCAATAAATCTGGGAATCATCCGATCTTTTGCCAAACCATTTCTGGGTTTCATAGATCGGGCCTCCCCTTCACCAAATCAACTACAATGCTGGTCAAACTCTTGCTGGTTTGACCTAGATCTGAATTTCTGCCAGAAAACTTCATAACCCCCACTCAAAAAATTGACCTGCTAGCGTTTTGATTTTTTCTGAATTTTGACTTCACAGACGGATAGATCGGGTCCCACACAGTCCAAATCAACCCCAACGCTGTCCAAATGCTTGACAGCTTGACCTAGATCTGATAATTTGACTGAAACAGCCCTAGCGCCCTCACTCAAAACTGGATTTTTCCGGAAGTGACTTTTTCTGAAATCTGACAAGATAGGCTGATAGATCAGGGCCCAAGCACTCCAGAACACCCCCAACGCTGAGCTAGTTCTTCCTGGTTTGCCCTATATCTGAAAAATTGGTTTTCAGCCTCCTAGCACCCCTCATCATATTTTGACTTTTCTAGATCTGATTTTTCTGCTGATTTCTGATTTGGACTTGTAGATCAGATCACCTTGACCTCTTTTCTCCTCCAATGCTAAGTTATTAGCCTCCATTTGACCCTAGAATTACAAATCTGTTTTTCCAAGCCCTAGAGCTAGCCTTCCATTTAGCTGGTTTTCTTGTACCTTATCTTTTCTGGATCAACTATTTTCTGGGTTCATAGATCATGGTGTATCCTAGGTGGGTTCACTGAAACGTTGGGTTGTTGCTGACTCCATTGCCCAATACACACAAGGCACTGTTTTCTTAGCTAGCACTAGCCCTATCCTTAAGCTTTTCCCCCATTCCCTTTGCCAGCACTCATTGATAACTCAAGTCACCTATTTTTCACTGAGTCTGTCTCCTTGGTACTAGACAGTCCCAACTCTGTCCTTGCTTACCCTGTCATGGTTAAGTTTCCCAAGACAGTGGTCATCTTCACCAGTTGCTAGTACCTAAACCTTAGAGCTAGGGTATCCATTTACCTTGCACCTTGTTGCCCACCTATTTCGACTAGGTGGCAACCTCATGTACATTGAAGATGTACATTATGTGCAAATTGCACCTTGGAAAATTCTGAGGATTTTTCACTTCTGCAGGGCAATTGCCCCTTTGTAAAACGAAATGTCCGCTCCCCTGCGTGGGAAAATTAATGTAATTATATGTGCTAGTGTGGGTCATATGATATGGATGCCACACCATGGAACTAGTTGTTAGGGAAGTCCCCTCGTCGAGTGTTTTTTCTCTTTCCAATTAATCTTGTTGAGTAAATGATTTTAATTGGTTTGGTTTTTCACTCAAAATCCTCCAAAGTGGTGACGGACGTTCTAACAGTGAAGTCCATGGGGTGGCTAAGGGTCAAAATTTTATTCGTGACCATGCTAGACATTTGTATAGAGTCTTGCGGAGTTTCGTTATGTTTTTGTATTTTTATTAATTTTTTCTAGTTAATTAACTTCACCCCTTGGTCATTAATTAACTAAGTTTTGATGTAATAATGTAATTGCTCAAGCACTGACATTTTGTAATAGGGGCTATGAATGCAAGGTAAAATTGCTATGAAACCCCCTAAGCCACTGCTTCGAGTCCCATGTCATTCTGATAAGGGGTTGAGGAGATAGACCATTTTTGGCTAAGCAAGGTCTATTTTTCCTAGGGAATTAATTAATTTCCCTAAGTCAAAAATTTAAATTATTCGATTTTGAAGGAAAAAATCAAATAAGGCCATGGTAATTAAGTTTGGGGGGTGGCTAAGCATAGCCAAAATTTCATGGTCAAAATAAATTTTTGAAGATTTCCCAAGTGGGGTGCCCCCCTTGTCTTAATAAAAGATAAAAAATAAAAGATTTAAATAAGAGATTAAAAAATAAAAAATAAAAAATAAAAAAATAAAAAATAAAAATTAAATAGATAAAAATTAAAAATTAAAAAGATAAAAGATAAAAATAAATAAATAAATAAAGAATAAAAAGATACAAATAAAAATAAAAGATAAAAAATTAAAAAATTAAAAAATTAAATATTAAATAGAAAATCAAAAAATAAAAATAAAAAGATAAAAATAAAAAATATAAGATTAAAACTTAAAAATAAAAGATTAAAAGATTTAAAAATAAAAAGATAAAAATAAAAAGTAAAAGATAAAATAAAAGATTAAAAGATTAAAGATTATATAAAAGATTAAAGATTAAAGATTATATAAAAGATTAAAAAATTAAAGATAAAATTAAGAATAATAAAAATTAAAATTTGAGTCAAATGGGCCCCCACTTGGTCAAAAACCCTAGATCTAAGGGTGTAGAATGGTTGAGGCATGGATCAAGCACCCAAGCCATGGATTAAGAAGCAATCTAAGGGTGTAGATTGGTTGAGAGTGATGCAAAGTCAAATACCTGGATCTAGTGGTGGAGATTTAACATAGATCTAGATCTAATCTTGGCCATTGATCTTCAAGGGGTTGGGGTCTTCCTCAACTATAAAATGGGGGTCTCACTCCCTCATTTGACAACTTCTCTCATGCTATTGTTATGCTGCCGAAATCTTTCCTTACTCTCTCTTCATATGTTCTCAAGCAAGAGGCCCAAGCCTCTTGGGCCTCTTGCTTTTTTGTATTGAATCTTGCCCTAGTTGGGCCATAATAGAAGAATACTTTGGAGGAAATTTGTGCCGTCACTCTACATCTCATGCATTCTTGTGGTGAGGTAACTTGTATTGTATTTTTTATTTGCATTTGTACTAGCTTAGATAGCTCTCCACAAAGTATTTTGTGGAGGGATCTGTAAGTAGAAGTATTTCTACTTCCATTTGTGAGTTTTTTCAATAAGATTTATCAAAGTATTTTGGTAGGTTTATCGGGTACTCACCTCTTTGCTTACATTTGTAGCTCTCTCAAGTTTATTTACAGGTTTTCCAAGCCAAGAAGGGCTCCTCCAAGTGTTCATTTTTTCAAAATTTCAATTCGGCAATTTTCTGTTTTCCTTCATAAAACTGGGTTTTATTTACTGTATAGTGAATATAACCCTTGTTTTAGGGCCCCCATCCATATTATATTAGTATAGACTTTTATTTCTGTTGTTTATATGTTATTTCAGCCCTCTAAACATTCATTTTCAGACACTAAAATTTCTGTTTTTTCCATTTTTTAAAGTTCTGATTTTTCTGTAAAATTTTTGGGTTTTACATTAAATTGTTCTAACTTTCTGTTTCAGTTTTCTGCAGTAATTTTCAGATAAAAGATAAAAGATAAAAGATAAAAATAAATAAATAAATAAATAATAAAAAGATACAAATAAAAAATAAAAGATCAAAAATTAAAAAATTAAAAAATAAAATATTAAATAGAAAATCAAAAAATAAAAATAAAAAGATAAAAATAAAAAATATAAGATTAAAACTTAAAAATAAAAGATTAAAAGATTTAAAAATAAAAAGATAAAAATAAAAAGTAAAAGATAAAATAAAAGATTAAAAGATTAAAGATTATATAAAAGATTAAAGATTAAAGATTATATAAAAGATTAAAAAATTAAAGATAAAATTAAGAATAATAAAAATTAAAATTTGAGTCAAATGGGCCCCCACTTGGTCAAAAACCCTAGATCTAAGGGTGTAGAACGGTTGAGGCATGGATCAAGCATCCAAGCCATGGATTAAGAAGCAATCTAAGGGTGTAGATTGGTTGAGAGTGATGCAAAGTCAAATACCTGGATCTAGTGGTGGAGATTTAACTTAGATCTAGATCTAATCTTGGCCATTGATCTTCAAGGGGTTGGGGTCTTCCTCAACTATAAAATGGGGGTCTCACTCCCTCATTTGACAACTTCTCTCATGCTATTGTTATGCTGCCGAAATCTTTCCCTACTCTCTCCTCATATGTTCTCAAGCAAGAGGCCCAAGCCTCTTGCTCTTTTGTATTGAATCTTGCCCTAGTTGGGCCATAGTAGAAGAATACTTTGGAGGAAATTTGTGCCGTCACTCTACATCTCATGCATTCTTGTGGTGAGGTAACTTGTATTGTATTTTTTATTTGCATTTGTACTAGCTTAGATAGCTCTCCACAAAGTATTTTGTGGAGGGATCTGTAAGTAAAAGTATTTCTACTTCCATTTGTGAGCTTTTTCAATAAGATTTATCAAAGTATTTTGGTAAGTTTATCGGGTACTCACCTCTTTGCTTACATTTGCAGCTCTCTCAAGTTTATTTACAGGTTTTCCAAGCCAAGAAGGGCTCCTCCAAGTGTTCATTTTTTCAAAATTTCAATTCGGCCATTTCCTGTTTTCCTTCATAAAACTGGGTTTTATTCACTGTACAGTGAATATAACCCTTGTTTTAGGGCCCCCATCCATATTATATTAGTATAGACTTTTATTTCTGTTGTTTATATGTTATTTGAGCCCTCTAAACATTCATTTTCAGCCACTAAGATTTCTGTTTTTTCCATTTTTTAAAGTTCTGATTTTTCTGTAAAATTTTTGGGTTTTACATTAAATTGTTCTAACTTTCTGTTTCAGTTTTCTGCAGTAATTTCCAGCAAGTAAGTTGCTGATTTTTTGCAGGTTCTATGCACAGAAAGAAGGGGTTATGCTGCCCTAAATTGCCCAGAAAAACCCAGCAAGAATTTGGTCCAAAAGAGGCCTTAAACTACACTTCTTCTCTCTTTTCTATTACATTGTAAACCCCAAATGAGAAGTTCTCTTTGGGGTATTCTCTGCTGTAAATTTGTACAAGTAGTTGCTTAGAGTAGGTTTTTATTTGCACGTTTTATTTCAGTTTACCCAGCTTCCCCTTAAGGGATTGAAGTGAGGTTAGATTAATAATTTTATTTTCAGTTTACCCACCATTCTCTGTTACAGACCACCATCTCTGTAACAGAGATTGTTGTGAGGTTAGTTTAAGTATCCTTTGTGACAGACCACCATCTCTGTCACAAAGACTGTTGTGTGGTTAGGACATTGCTTTAGTTAGTTGTTTTTTCCTTTTAGCTTTCTGTTCAAGTAGTTTAATTTCTATTTTTCTCTTAAAAGGGTAACCATACAACCCACTTATCCTGTGTATCCTCTATCCACTTGTCATCTCCCTTTAGGGACTTTAAGTTGGGTATGAAAAGCAGGAGAAGTGGGGGCTTAGCTTAGTTAAAACAACTTTCATTTTTGCTACAACAAACACATTTTATTTTGAAGTCCAAAATCAAGTACCAGCACCTCCCATAAGGGATACCGCTTGGTTGATCTTGTTGATAGCTTAAAATTTACCTTGCATTTTAACCACCAAGACTTAAAATTTACCCTTAAAATTTACCAACAACAAGTTCACTATTTCCTTCTCCTCTACTCGGTTATCACCCTTCGGGGTACTCGCAAGATACGACAGGGGATAGAGAAGTCCTAGTCTAATAGGCATCCATCTTGCTATTTTTCCTGTCAACTAAAAACAGTGACCTCAGGAAGCTAGAAGGGGTAGTAGACCGTGGGGGGTCTCTAGGCGTTTTACGTCCTCCTTGTTGAGCACCAGGGCATTGGGGTTTGACCTGTGAGCTACGAGTGGGCTTTGCTCCCACTTTGTTGAGCGCAACAGCATTCCTTCTTTGACTGGAGAAGTACTAGATCGGGGTAGTCACACCACCGGTTCGAAAACTAAACTTCAAGAAGAAAAACTTTAATAAAATTTATTAAAATAAACCAAGAAGCATTGCAAAACGTCCTATAAACACAGGTCATTTTATTTATCTTTGCCTTGCTGTTCAAGTTTTTTTTCTGCAAGCACTTTCACATTTTATTCCATTGCAAGCTCTTCACTTTTCAGTTACAAGCATTTCATTTCAGTTTTGCAAACTCTTGTGGTGGCATCTTTAATTCATTGTTTAGTAATCTGTAGATCTTGTGTGACACATTTTTTTGGGTAATAGCTTCCATTTATTTAATCTGTTTATAACATTTGACACAACTGTTGATATTGTTTATACCGCTTAACTGCTCATTCATTATTGTTTATAGTGTTTATAGTATTCATTTGTAACCTGATTTGATTGGGATAACACCTAAACTACAGGTTTAATTAACGTAGATTTCAATTTCATTTATAAATCTGTAAAGTTGTAATTCATCTTTAGACTCCATTTGTTAATAGGCACTGGTCTTCATTTATCTCAAGGTCTGCTTGTCATTAAAAGGAAATCTTTGCATTTGCATGCTGCTTGTCATTCCTTAGATAATACAAAGTCTTAGCCTCATCTTAATAAAAGATCCCTTTAACTAATAGTTAATAAATCTGGAACTTAGCTTTCCTGTAGGGACTACCCCCCTTGGCTCTGTTGGGATCTAGCCTAAACGGAGAAGTTGTGGACTATGGTGACAGTGGTCTCCAGCTCTAACTTGCCCCCAAGGACACACAAAGCGGGTTGGAGACTTTCCCGTGTCATAAAGTGTGAATTAGGCGGCAACACACCTTACATACCTTAAAGCCCCATTTAATTTGTTTTTGGTGTCTAGGTCTGATCTCTCCTGTCGGGAGCAGATCCGGGTCTCCCCCATTGTTGCCTTAGACTAGGATAACATAAAGTGAAGGCTGCCTTGATTGATGTGACAACCATCCATTTGGGAGTCTAGGCAGTCGTGGTTCCACCCCTTAGTTGCTTGCCCCTCTACCGTCCATCCTGGATCCACCTCACACAGGTAACTATAAGGCGGGTGATAACACTCTCCTCCCATTCCCTTTGCCAGCACTCATTGATAATTCAAGTCACCTATCTTTCACTGAGTCTATTTTCGTGGTACTAGACAGTCACAACTCTGTTCTTACTCACCCTGTCACAAGTTACGTTTCCCAAAACAGCGTCATCACCATCAGTTGCTAGTACCTAAACCCTAGAGCTAGGGTTTCCATTTACCTTGCACCTTAAGTACCCTGAAGCCCCATCTGATCTTTTTCTGGTGTCTAGGTCTGATCTCTCCTATCGGGAGCAGATCTGGGTCTCCCCCATTGTTGTTTTGGACTAGGATAACATAAAGTGAAGGCTGCCTTGATTGGCGTGACAACCATCCATTTGGGAGTCTAGGCAGTCGTGGTTCCACCCCTTAGTTGCTTGCCCCTCTACCATCCATCCTGGATCCACCTCACACAGGAAACTACAAAGAGGGTGATAACAAGGCTCAACCACATTAGTAGCCTCTAGCTGATGAGGAGGTCTCTGCTCATGGTTGGGATTCTTTCTTTGTCGTGCTTGCCTTGCAGGGAAAGTTCTAGGAGGTGGTAGAGGTTGCGTTCTTTCAACTGTTATGACCCTATTCTGAAGTTCCTGAATCTACACTAAGTATTTCCTTTCCATTTCTTGCATTTTCTCAGTTAAGTCGGTGAGCTTTTTCTCATAAGCTTCATTTGATGGCTCCTTCCCTTTAGGTTCAACATTTTTAAGAGGAACGGATGAACTAGAGTAACCCTAGATGTTTGACTCTCCTGAAGACTGCATATTCTTATCAATTTTGATGGCCAAACCCTGAGCTAGAAGTAAAGTAGCCGACTCCTTGTCTCTAATCTGGTACTAGATCTTGCAACTTAATGCTTCAATGTAATAATCCAAAACAGAAGCTGCAGGAGGAGAGTAAGTGGCAGGGATGGAATTTGCCAATTCAGTGAACCTATTATTGAACTCATCCATAGTTTCAGTTTCAGATTTTTTCATGCTAGTCAAAGCTGCTACTAGAAGTCTAGGTTCCTTTTTATTGCCAAACTTTCCAAGGAAAGCAGTCTTGAAGTTCGCTATGGTGGTAAAAGAATTGTTTGGCAAATTATCATACTAGTTGCCAGCCTTGCCATCCAAAGACAAAGCAAACAAGGTCATGTATACATCTTCATGTTTATCAGCACCCTTGACATAGGCACCACAGTGTTTTGAAAAATATCTGAGATGTTGCTCAGCAGAGGTAGAGGCATCAGTGCTTGTGAAAGTGGCAATCTTATCAATAGCTTTTTCAGGAATGTCATGGGGTTGACCTGCTATCTGAGTGAAATTGAGCTGAGTAAAAAACTCACCTATTGTGTTAGGAAAACGGTTATTGTTTTGAAAATTTTCTAAGTTTTCTTGAAATAAAAGATGGATGTCTGAAACAGACTCATATCCAAGTTCTTCAAGGATCCTACAAGAAGCAAGTTTGTTCAGTCTCCTCCTATAAACCTTTTCAGGCTCGGGGATGAAATTGAGCAAACCTTCAGAGTTTCTTCTAGTTGAATACCTCGAGGTGTTTACTGACAATGGAGTCGCCAGGTGGATTCAAGTCTAATTTCGAAGAGTGATTGAACTAAAAATCTACCAAAAAGGAGAAAAAGGTAAAAAACTAAAAGAAACAAAGGTCGTCTAGGAACAAAAAGATTTGTCCCCAGCAACAGCACCAAAAAGATGTTGTCCGCCGATTGCACACCTGTAGCAGAAATCTAATGAAAGCTGTCTCCTCACTTGAGAAAGTGGGAGAGGTGTGGCCTTGGGGGCAAGCACAGGGCCAGGTACTATCACCTACTCCTAGCTCCTTTGTTTAGGCTAACTCCTAACGAAGCCAAGGGGGGTCGTCCCTAACAAAGAGTTTTCTATGGCTCAATGTGTTTAAGTGTTTTTTGATGTTATGATGCGGATGGGTGTTTTTTAGGAGTTTTTGAATGATTATAACTTTATAATAAAATGAGCAATCCACGTTGCAATTACAAAACACAAGATTTGAGACAAACAATACGAAGATGACTTGGAAATTAAAGGCATCCACAGATAGATAATGATTTAAGCAAACATTATGGACAAATGGTCCAAATCAAGGCGATGCATGGAAGTTTAAGACCAGTGCCAATATGGAGTCCAAACGTGCTTGTGAATGCTGGAATACAAGTCTCAATAGTAGTGTTTGTGAGATCGTTTTGCAATTGTTCTTGATTTATTTTATTGTAAATTTTAAAGATGATCTTGCTTAAGGTGTCTAGGAAACCTAAACGAAAATACTTTCAGTGGCTCCATTCCAAAACATGACGGACCTGTCTGGAATCACAAGCTAGGTGTTCAGAGAATTTAACCAACGAGTGTCCAGATTGGGTTGCGCGGCGCCCACACTTGGAATTTGTCCACTACCTGAGTATTTATCGAGACAACGCCGGTGCGTTGGTTATGGGGTGAAAGTTTTATTATGTTATCACTTACAAGATTAACAAATCCGATCACCGTTCTGAGTACGAGTCCAACTTTTCAGGGTCGACAGAGCATACTAGGTAAGGGATAATAACGAGGAAAATTTTAAGTGGGAAAACGTGAGTTGGAAAGATTTTATTATTAAATTGATTAAAACCCTCCAAAAGAGAGCGCTCTTGACTTTGTCTTATTACAAAAGTTCAAGAGACTTAGCTAAATTATATGCTTGATGCAAGGATATGCAGTAGGAATGCTCTCCGATAGAGAGTGCTCTTGACTTAGATTACGCCAAGTTCAAGAGACTTTAGAGATTAATTGATTAACTTATAAAACAATAAAAAGACTAATCTACCCAAGAATCTCTTTCAGGTTTTTTAGGCCTTAATCGGGAGAGCATGGGGGTAAGTAAAAACCGAAATAAAAGACCGCTCTCCGATAGAGAGCACTCTTGATCCACAAAGTGAGATTCAAGAGATTTCTACTTTAAACAATTGATTTACTTATTTGAAAGATTACAAACTTTAAAAAATGAAGTAATCAACTTAGTTAATGAAGCAAAATGGGTAAATCTAACAATTAGTATTCTAAAAGAAATAATGCAATTATTCTAAGCAAAAGCACATCTAATCTAAGCACATAAGAAGATAAGAACACCACAAACCTCCCCAAATGGGGGAGGCTGAAAGTGGGGGCTTAAAAACCCCAGTCAAACAAAAGATAAACTTTATTGAAATTTACAACTTTCCTTTAGGAATTCAACCTTTGAAAGGACTTTTGAAATAAAGCATGAAACTTCTTTATTGGACTTTATGTAAAAAGGAGAGTGATTTACTGTTTATTTAAAACCCTTTCTTCAAACTTGCAAAAAGGGGGAAAAGAAGAAGATAGAAAAGAGCAAAAAAAAGGGGGCAAAAGAAGGCTAAAACAACGGAGAAAAGAGGGGAAAATTGGAGGAATAAAAACAAGAAATTGAAAGCAAAAGATGAGAAGAATAGGGCAGCGAACAAGACAATCAATGAGCTACAAAAAATGGTGAAAACGAGGCAGCAAAAGAAGAGAAAAGTGGCTGTCATAAAAATGCAAAAAGAGGGCAGCGAAGAAAACCAAGAAGAAAAACACACAACAAGATGGAAGGAGGCCAAATCCAACCTAGAAGAAGGGAGAAAAATCACTCAATAATCATCAAAAAGGTGGGATCAACCTCCGAACAAGGTGACCACTAGAAGCACTAGTCTCGAAACCGTCCAGACTAGCTGGATGTACGCAAGGATGCTAGTGGAGAAAGAGAAGTAGCCACAAAATTATGTGGCACTTGCGATCAAATCCCAAGCTACTTTCTCAGGTCAAAATAAACATGAGATACATGGAAATATTGGAGAAAAAACAACATAGATTAAACTGAAAAAGTAACCGGAAAGATTTCTTTTACTTGATGGATTAGGCAAAGAAGCTTATGCTTCTTGATTTTTCTGAAAGAAAATGACTCCTTGTGGAACCTGCAGAATGAATGTTAACTGGAACCTGCAGAATGAATGTTAACCATAAAATAGCCCCTGTATATCAGACGATACCTGAAAGCATACAATCTTCAAGAGAAAAGCATAGGTTATATAAAAAAGTGCTACATTGTTAGCCTTCAAAATTTACACAACCAAATGTTTGAAAATCTATAAGAAAGGAGCAAAGAAAGATATCACCTCACACGGTGAATCATGACCAACATAGAACTTCCGCTTTGACCTCCAAAGTCATCAACTTTATTCAATCTTAAGCAAAATATTACAATAGAAATTCTCCAGAGCTTCTATGCCCAAAATCCTCTCTCCAAATAGAGCTCAAAGAGCCTCTATTTATACAATGAATGAAGAATCCAAAACCCTAAAACTAGAAAACCAGACCTAACCGGACTGGCCACCACTGAGAGACCGGACCTAAAGAAGATGAGCTGGGAGTGAGGGGAGGCCTCCACCTAGGCAAGGCTCCCCCACTCCAACCCTAACCACTGCAAACAAGCCACAGAAGGAGCCACACGTGTGGATGACGCCCTCCTGCTGAAGAGGGGCGTGAACCATCTGATGAGAGGCGTGGGCTAGTTAAGGAGTGCTGCTGCTAGGCCTGGAGGAGCCATTGCTGGTGTTATCTTTAGTCTTTACCTCGATCAAATCATCAAACCAATGAGTGCTCTCCATCTCATTCAATTCGGGAGTTTAGCTGGAGATGACAAATCCGTTAATTGAATAATAACTTTATTGCTCACTGAATGCTCACTGAAGCTGAGTTATGATAACTCCAATCATCATAAATGGCAAATGAGATGTCATTTAGCCTTTTATTTCACTGAATTTGGATTAATTTGGAGAGTTTTAATTTTCTCCAAAATAATCATTTTTTCCCCAAAAATGATTTTTTTTGAGAAAATGAGCATTGTGTCTGATTGATGATCTGAAAGTTGGATCTGACTGGCTGGCCGATCAAGAATGATTTTTGGCTTAAGGTTAGAGCCTTCAATCACTGAAAATGGGGTCTGGATGACTAATTTATTACAAACAGGATTTTTCCAATTAATTTATGGAAAAATTAATAAAAAAACTTAGGGAAATAATTAAAAAATTAAAAAATAATTTTTTAACCCGTCTGGTAAAAATTTTTCGGAAAATTTTTAAAGGTCCTATTGACTTAGGACAAGACCATGCTCTATTCTAACAATGCCTAGTAGGTTTATAAGCACTTAGTTGAGCTCTAATAACCCCCCAAGGCCCAGAATTCAAAATCGGGCATTCCAGCTTTGGAGGAAGTGGGAGAAAACCTCGTCAATTATACTCGGCTATAGGAAAAGCATAATTGTCAAGGGAAAAAAACTCCCTAGAATATCTTAGTTGAGATTCTACGTCTTAAGAGACCGAACCACTTAAAATACCCTACTAGCACATTTTATTACAAACCCTGTGGGGCCATGGTCAAAATTATTCAAATGAAAAACTGGCTAGCCAATATTTGCTAGACATGAAGACGGATCAACTGATACACTAGAATCAAACATTGAACATGTTTTTCAACCGTCGGCTCCTCAGGTAACGCAACTATGGTACAAAAAGTTGGATAACAGAGTGGTCCCAACTTCTGCCTAGGGTTACACACTGAGGTCCTCTTAGACCTAGACTCTCCTCTAAGGACATTATCAGGCAAAATGTTGGCTCGTTGGTGGCTTAAAAAAGGGCATCCTCTTCTTCGTTTTCCTCTTCCACTCCTGCTATTGCTATTGGTGTGACATCGAGGGTTTGGTCTTCTAATGAGGATGAGTAGCCTTTTATCATGCCGTTTATGCTTTTGGCTTTGGCTATTATCTTTTATTACTAGTTTAGTTTGTTTTGTTTTATATTTCAGCTCTAAAAATTGCTTCCACACTCCCACATATTTGACAATGGATTTATTGTTGGTTTGAATTGCTATATGTTTATTATAATAGCAAGTATGTGCTTATTATAATAATCCATTTGAATTGCTATATGTTTAGGGTTGTTATGTATTATGATTCATGGGCATGCAAGTCCACTGTGTACAACACATGGCCCAAAAAAAAGTAGCTTTTTTGGGTTTGAAATGCTCAATGAATGGGATCTCACTCCATGAAATCATTCACATTCATTTCGGAAAAGACAGAGGGTGTGTGAAGAGGAGGAGAAGCTCAAGACTCTTGGTGTTTCAATTTAGTGCATCTAAAAATCTGCATTTTGTTTTCTCATTTTGAGTTTGTGATTTCTGAGATTAATAACTGCAGCACTGCTCCACAAATCCACTGGAACTCTGAAAGTATGGCTCAGTCATCAAAGGTTGCTGCTCAAAGGAAGGGGAAAAATGCCCATGTTGATGTCCCTCATAGTTCTCCATGTCAAAGTGTTGTAGTGCTTCTTTTACTGCTCCATCAGATGGAAGTGGAGCTGCCATTGCTGGGAAAAGATCGAACAGCAACAAAACTTAATCAAGACAACAAATACCAACACTTGAAATATGTAACCATAAGAGAAGTCCCTGGGGGAACATTGCTTGTAGTGTTGGGAATTGCCCTTGGACATGCAAATTCTGCAAAGTAGAAGTTAAAAGAACCTTATTTAAAATCAAGCTCCATTTGTTGGACCTCCCAGATAGAGGAATTGGATATTGTAAAAGGTTTCTCTCAACCAAAGAAAAACTATGTCAAAACAGGATTATGTCGGTGTAGTTAATGTGGCATCAACAACAAAGGTACATAGAGATGAGGACCCTCTTTTATTTTCGAAGAAACCATCAAGCAGAAGTGGGAATGAGGCTGAATTTGGCAGTGGAACAAAAATAGCAACAAGGAAGAGAAATGCTCCCAATATTCCAATGGACAAGATCTTCAAAGTTCAAACTAAGCCACAAGAGGAGATGGATCTCACCATTAGATTCTATTTCTCTCCCAATGGTCCAATGGACAAGATCTTCAAGCTGAGATGTAAGAGGAGATGGGTTTTGTCATCATATATACATTTTGCGACTGGGCTACCATGATTGCAACATATAGACTTATCTCTTATTCTATTCCGAGCTATTTTTCACATGGGGTATTAGCATGGATCATTACAGCTTCAGCCATTCCAGAGCCTTGTTCATCAGATTTTCCTTTCCAGGAGTGAGATTCCTTAGTCCATTGAGATGCTTTCAGTGATGACCTAGTTCAAATCAGCAGAGCAACGGATTAGATGTGGTACCCAGATACAAAGGGGCCTTGTTGCCGTCTTTTTACACACCTGGGTCACGTGGCAGAAATCTTCAAGCCACTCAGTGTGTCCTTGGGGGCAAGTCTCGAGTCAAGGCTGTCACCTTGTTCTTGACTCCTCCGTTTAGGCTCAACTCCTCCGTTTAGGCTCAACTCCTAACGAAGCCAAGGGGGGTAGACCCTATTAAGTTACTAAGGATGATTTCTTAGTGTGGTGATATTAAACTGAGTCAGTTATTTAGGAGTTTTGAATAATTTAACTATAAACAATTAAAGATGACAAGATATGAAGATAAACACATGAGAGCACAAAGCTGATACACAATATATATATATAAAGCAAAAGAGACCAGTGCCTTAGAATGGAGTCAAATCAAAAAAGATCAATGTGCTTGCATGTGCTCGGAATGAATGTTTTGCGATTGCATCTTGGTATGTTTTAAGTTAAAATTGAAGTATGAGTTGTTTAAATTAGGCTAAGGGGGGACTCCAGATATACCCGAGAGTACTTGGAGTATGTCCAAAACAAACCTTGATAGCTACCCGCAAGGAATATGTGGGCTGAAATGGAGTCTCTGGGGCTATTGTTCATAGCGCACCCATTAGGGTGTGACAGAGATCGGCGCCCCGAGGTCACTTTTCAGAAGTTCCCGTTTCCTTTGGGTATTTTTCCACCGTAAATGTTTGATCAAGGTGTTGGATTTTCACCTGATGGTTTGTCAATTGGGGAAGGTGAGCCAAGTGCTTTTGATACAGCTTGACTGATCGGATGAACCGCAGCCAAGTGCAGAGCATACACACTGGAGTCTTGTAAATTTTAATAAGTTTTAAGCTGTATGTTCTTGTTTAAAAGAAAAGCCTCCAAGAACCTCTTTCGATCCAAGTGGATCTCAATCGGGAATCGAGGAGGGGTTAATTTTAAAGTTGTTGATAAACAAATGATAAAGAATAAAACAACTACACAATCTGGTTTTCTGATTAATCCTACCACGAATCTCTTTCCCCTTGCGGGTCACTCGGGAAATCGTGGGGTAAGTATTATGATTACTTTGAAATGTAAGATATGGAATATGCAATTAACAACAAGATCAAGTATACTACCCTACAAGTCAGATCAATTCTAGTGCAAAATAAATAAGCAAAAAGAAGACGAAAAAAAAGGCACCGACGCGAATCCCCCGAGGGGGGATGGGGAATGGGCTCGAAAGAGCCAATTCAAAGAGTGATTTTATTACAGCGGTTACAATATCAAAGGACTGATAAATCAAAACCTTCTTAGTCCTTATACAGGCTGAAACCAAGATCTTTACAGTTATACAAAAGTTTTACAAATTTTATGACAAAATCGGGACCCCTGGGGGGATTTGAGCGCTCCAAAAACCACTTTGGACAGCAGCTTCCTTTCTTCTCTGTCAGACCTGCTAAATGACAGCGAGCAAGTTAGAATAAAAAAATGCCCAAAAGCACTTTAAGAGTACCTTTGGGTCAGCCTACTTTATCTCAAACAATGATGAAATTAAACTAGCTAAACCGACAAAAAGGAAACAAGGAAAGCAAGCTTTCCTTGGGATCTTGACTTGCTGTTTGTGCAGCCAATTAAAAAGCACTGATATTGCAGAGTATTGAATTTATCGTACAGCAAAAGAAACTAGCTTAACAACAAGCCATTAATTTTTCACTAAAATACTTGCGAAACTAAGGCAATTTTAGCTAGATCTCTTGAATTTGAACTTTATGTGCAAAATGGAACTAAGATCTAGAAATTTGAAGGGATCTTGATAATTAGATCTATGTATGCTTTTCTTGATGAGATAGATCAGATTTAAAAAGAAACCTTAAAGTAACCAGTTTGAGGAAAGTTTAATAATTTTTAAAGGAGGAAGATAGAGAAAGAGTGTTTGAAGCCTGGGAATGTTGGGCTTTGGATTCTGCTTTGGTGGAACACCGAGGGACTATGTCATTCATAAGATACTGAAGATGAGGAAGATTCAAACCAGCTCAACCTCTTCTACCAGCGAGATCACCTGCAACTTAAAAATCCTTACACAAACAGATGGTTAAAACATAGGTGCTGCTGAAAGAGATGATTGGAAAGCATGCAATTAAACTTAAAATACATACAAATCCAATAGATCTAGAACAAGCAGCAGTAAGAGCATAAATCAAACTAGAATAAACTCTTACCCTAACAGGAGGGAGCTCTCTCCTTCAAGGCCAACAATTAACAAGCAAAGCAATGATAAAAAAAAGCAAATTATACCTCATAAGCATTTGACAATCAACATCCACACATGAAGAGCATTACACCATAGATCTTGCCTCCAAAGCTTCTTTATTCCAGAATGAAAAAACAATACAGTACAAGAGCAACAGCACCTCAATCCCAGTTCTAACTAGCTTGGAAGAGGAGGCTGTGCCTGGATATATACAATTTACAGGCCATCTAGCCCAGAGGGGGCGCAATTACTCATGGAATCAAGTGAAATCAACTGATGGAGAGTCCATCAATGCCTGATCTGTGTCTAGCTGAGCCAGATCTGAGTCTCACTGAGTGCAACTGTCAATCGGGGGGCTGATCTGACTGACACCTCAACCTGTTGACCGAAAAATCCACCAAAAATCATCCAGTTGAGCCAAAAATGTGTTGAGGAGAGAGGGAGGGCGAAATTCCCCATAAAGGATGCTCAAGATCAACTCTGGATCTGATTTGATCACCTCCTTCAGTCAAGGATTTGTCAGATCCAGTCAATCTGCTTCAGATCTGACTGATTTCAATCAAATCGGCTGAGAATCCATTGATTTATTGATTTTGGATTTGCTCCATTATTCATCAATTTATTAATTAAAATAATCAATAATTGATTTTTGGGGCTTTCTGACCTGAGTGATGGAAAATCACTCAAAACTAAGAAATAGTGGGTCCATGGGTTTACATGGTGCTCTTAACTTGAAAATGAGCACCTACATGATTGAAACTGATCATTTGGCCCA
>LPNX011092558.1:326580-358291 GCA_001517045.1 Pseudotsuga menziesii | reverse complement strand
TTTTACAGACACTATCATGCTAGAACATTTATTACAATTCCCCCATGGGGTATGAACATGTGATATGATACAACAAGCACTTCCCAGAAGTACTTCCGAAGATCTTTTTGAAGTCCGAACAAGTTAACCCTGTCCGGTTCACCGGGCTCACTTGATAAAAACCACTAAGTACAGCTTAGGTGGTAACAGGCCTATCAAAGGGAGACCAGAGACATGTATATATGGTGAGATCAAGTATACGCTTCTATAGTTTGATTTTGTTATATGATGTATGTCAAATGCTTATGCTTGTCTTGTTAGGATGATTATGGTGACCTATGCTTATAATGTACTAATGCTTGAACTTGTGCCATGACTAATCAAAGAACCTGCTGTGAAGATTGTTGCTTATGCCATGCTCTTAGTGCTTTGATGGTTCCATGTGTCACCTTTCCCCGTACATCCAGTTCATCAATTTTTGAAGTTTACCCCATGACTTAGATTGATTGAGACTTGTGAGATTGAAGATCTTTTCCCCATCTTGACCCTTGTACATGATAGACTTCATGTTGTTTTGTGTCTTTGGCTATGAAGTATGTGGCTTGGCCAGTATGGCTGGGTTCACTGGGAAGTTCTCCTTTAGTCCTCCTTTTTTGTAGCCCTCCTTCGCTGCCCTCTTTGCTCTCTTTCGCTACCCTCTATATTGTTGTTTGCTGCCCTATTTTTCACTTTTTTTTGCAGCCAACTATCCTTTTTGTTGGCTGCCCTCTTTCATCGTCATTTTCAACCTCTTCTCTCACTTTTTTGCAGCATTCTATACTGCTGTTTTCATATCATAAATTAGATCTTGCACTTAGTTTTATTTTTGTATATCTCTTTCTTAGAAGTAGTTTCTTTTTTTATTTGTTTTGATTAACATTTGATGGGTGCTTTGAGTTGATTTGTGTTGTGTGCAGGTACGAAAAGAAACAATCCCAAGAGAAGGACTTGAAGATTGAGCCAAAGAAGAACAAAAACCAAAGAGAAGAGTAGAAACTGAGTACCAAAACCAAGAAGATCCAAATACTTGGGATTTGAACTAAAGAAGACAAAATTTTCCAAATTATTCTCCTTTTGTAAAACAGCCATTGAGGCTTGTTCCATTTGTTTTTCCAAGCTCCTTTTATTTCTCTAAGGTTGAAAATCTTAAATATTGTACTCTCTTAATAAAAGGGAAAAGTGGGATAAGGCCTCCCATCTTTTGGTTTCTTCTTCCCCATTTGAGAAGAGTGTCTTGTGCTCTTAGCTCAGATTTACTTTGCATGCTTAGAGTAGTTTAATTCTGTAGTTAGAACTTTTTATTTGTTTCAGTCTTGACCTGAGAAGTACCTGTTGTCCGCCGATTGCACACCAGCAGCAGAAATCTTCCGAAAGCTGTCTCCTCACTTGAGAAAGTGCGAGAGGTGTGACCTTGGGGGCAAGCACAGAGCTAGGTACTGTCACCTACTCCTAGCTCCTCCGTTTAGGCTAACTCCTAACGAAGCCAAGGGGAGTAGTCCCTAACAAAGAGTTTTCTATGGCTCAATGTTTAAGTTAATTTTTAGATGTTTCGGATGCAGATGGGTGTTGTTTAGGTTGAGTTGAGCAAAGTTAAGTTGAGTAAAGAACTCACCCATTGGATTAAGGAAACAGTTATTATTTTGCAAATTTTCTAAGTTTTCTGGAAATAAAAGATGGATGTCTGAAATAGACTCAAATCCAAGTTCTGCAAGGATCCTGCAAGAAGATAGTTTGTTTAATCTCCTCCTATAGACCTTTTCGGGGTCAGGGATGAAATTGAACAAACCTACAGAGTTTTTTCTAGTGGAATACCTTGAGGTGTTAACTGACAGTGGAGTCGCCAGGCGGACTTAAGTCTAATTTCAGAGACTGATTGGACTAAAAATCTACAAAAAAAGGGAAAAAACAAGGTAAAAAACTTAAAGAAACAAAGGTCGTCCAGGAACAAAAAGATTTGTCCCCGGCGACGGCGCCAAAAGATGTTGTCCACCGATTGCACACCAGCAGCAGAAATCTTCCGAAAGCTGTCTCCTCACTTGAGAAAGTGGGAGAGGTGTGACCTTGGAGGCAAGCACAGAGCTAGGTACTGTCACCTACTCTTAGCTCCTCCGTTTAGGCTAACTCCTAACGAAGCCAAGGGGGGTAGTCCCTAACAAAGAGTTTTCTATGGCTCAATGTTTAATTTAATTTTTAGATGTTTCAGATGCGGATGAGTGTTGTTTAGGAGTTAATGTGATTTAAGATGATTAATGTGATGAATTGAAAACAAGACAAAGCAATCCATGTTGCTATCACCGGAATTGAAAGATAGACAAATATTTGAGAACTTCACGAAATAGATCAAGCATTCACAGATATGATTTATAATCAAACATTCGATGGACAAATGGCCCAGATTATCAACAATGCATAAAAGATAGGACCAGTGCCTATGGAGTCAACTTATCAGAGATGCTTCGAATGTAAATATGATGTGAATCCCAAAAGATGCGAGTGAATGTTAGGTTTTGCAATTGCTCTTGGTAAGTTTTAAGAGTTTTTACTTGTGATCTTCACTTATGTTAGCTGGATGTCCTAACCGGTAATACCTTCAGTGGCTCCGTTCGAAGACATGACAGACCTGTCTGGGGTCAAAGGTAAGTGTTCAATAACTTAACTACCAGTGCCCAGATTGGGTAGCCGGCGCCCACACTTGGAATTTGCCCACATGCCTCGATATTTATCGAACAACGCCGGTGCATTGGTTATGGGGAAAAATTTTAGTTAAATTCCTCTTGTGGGGTTTAGAGATCCAATGTCGTTTCTAGTTATTCCGATCTAAGATCGGTCAAAGCATACTCCAGCAAGGAGAGAAAGGGGGTTAATTAATTAAAGGGGTGTGAGTTGCGAATTTTATTAAGTTAATTAATTAAAACTCTCCGACAGAGAGCGCTCTTGATCCCGTCTTATGACAGTGATTAAAGAGCCTTAGCTAATCTAAATGAAACTAATGCATGGGTTATGCAAATCTAAAATGCTCTCCGATAGAGAGTGCTCTTGACTTGTGTTTCAGCAAGTTCAAGAGTCTTACTTATGGATTATTAATTAATTAAACAAGCACAAGATGATATTAGTTGCTTAAACTCTCTGATAGAGAGCACTCTTGATCCACCTTATGGTGAAATTAAGGATATTTAAGTAGTTGATTAACTTAGAAAGATAAACAATTAAACTGAGTAATCAATCTTAGAAGTGATGAATTAACAATTAGCGATCTAGGCATGGGATGTAATGAATGATGAAAACTAGCACTAATCAAAGCATACACACAACACAAGCCTCCTCAAATAGGGGAGGAAAAGAGTGGGGACTTAAAAACCCCACTCAAACAGAGATATTTTATTAAACTTTATACAATGTGCCTTAAGAAACCTGATCCTTGAAAGGACTTTTCAAATAAAGGTAAAGTAACTCTACAAATATTGTAACCTGTAAAAAAGAGAGTGCCTTGTATTTTTACTTTTGAGATCTTTTATTAAACTTTGAAAAAGGGAAAAGGGAAGAAGTTTGAAGAGAGGAAAAAGAGCAAAGGAAAGAGAGCTGAAACAATAGAAGATGAGAGAAAGAAGGCAAACAAACTAAGCAGGAATCAAAACCAAAGAAAGGGGAGAATAGGGCAGTCAACTAAGAAGCTAAGGGATGAACAAAATTGAAAAAAACGGGACAGCGAAAGAGGAAATAAGTGGCTGTCATAAAAAGTGCAAAATGGAACAGCGAACAAAAAGTAAAAGAAATAGCCAAAAACAAGGTTAAAGGAAACCCAAAAACTAGGGCAAAAAGAGGCAAAACAGGGAAGAAATCGAGGGCACACTAGGGCTGTCCAAAAAGAAAAAAAGGGATGGTAAAAAGGTACTAACAGGGCAGCGATGAAGAAGAGGTAAAAGAAACAAAACAAAGCGATCGGAAGAAAAATGATTAAGAAGAGGAACAATGGGAGGTTTTTTGCGGCTTAATTCCTTAATTTTTTGCAAGTTTTCTCACTTAACCCGTCATGGAGAGAGAAAAAACCAGCGAACTATTTACCTACAAAATGATGGGTTAAGCAATAGAATATACTACAAAAATACACCTAGCATTTGAGCAAAATATATGAACCCTGTGCTGCTTCAAATACCAACTAGATCTAAGAGAAAGAACACTTCCTAGATCTAGAAATGGACGCAAGTAGATGCAAAAGATTTACTTTATAGATCAAGATACTACTTGCAACATAAAGTAAAATAATGAGAAAAATTGACTTTAGGGTGAATGGAGAAGATGAACCACTTGGATCTTGAATCCCTGAAATCGCTTTGGATCCCAATGGCATGCAGCTGCTAGGTACATATGCTTTGCTCCAAGAAGAGTAGATGCAACTTAGCTCAGCCTCTTACTTGGTACAATGAAGTGATCTGCAAACACAATCTTATACACTTGGCAACATGGGGGTTAAAACATATATTATTTACTAATCAAATCTCAAAAGCATAAAATACAGTTGAATAAAACAATGCTCTTTGAAGCTTTTGAAAGTAAATGAAATAAATAGGTAACTTGAAGCTACAAATACCTATTCCTACGTTCTTATAGAAGCCCTCTAAAGCATGTATTAATACCCACACATTATCAAAAGTAAAGAAACTAGAACAATTTCACCTCATTAGCAGGAACATATGCACCCAGGATCCACACAGCATGAGCCTCCAAAGCCTTTCTTTATTACAAAATAGGTTGCATAAGAGCAACAAGCATTACAATATTTTACCAGAGGTTCCTTACATCAATCATCCACCCTGATAGAGCTGAAAGAGCCTCTATTTATACAATGAGAGAGTGCTAAAACCCTAAAACCAAACCAAATACCCTAACCAGCCTGACCACCTAATAGCAGAGCCAAACCTAAATCGGCGGACCGGGAGTGAGGGGAGGCCTCCACCCAGGCAAGGGGCCCCCACTCCAACTGAAAGCACTGAAATCCACCCTTGAACAGGCCCACACGTGTGGAAGGCGCAACTTGCTGAGGAGGGGCGTGAATTGGTGAAGGAGGCTCCTGGATGTTGGTAAAACCACCTCTTTAGGTCTGGCTGGAGTCTGTGCTAGGTTTGGGAAGCCCACTGATGGTGTGAGCTTCAGTCTTCACCTCAATCAAATCACCGGACGGATGAGAGCTCTCCATCTAATCTTTAGCTGAAGATGACATGTCTGCTAACTGATAATAAATTAATTGCTCTCTTGATGATGACTGAAGCTGAGTTATGATAACTCCAATCATCATAAGTGCTCCATGAGATGTCATTTAGCCTTTTATTTCACTGAATTTGGATTAATTTGGAGAGTTTTAATTTTCTCCAAAATAATCATTTTTTTAAATAAAAATTTATTTTTATTCTCAAAACTGACTTTTTTTATCTAAAAGTTGGTTCTGGTCATGTGTCTGATTGTTGATCTGAAAGTTGGTTCTGACTCGCTAGCTGATCAAGAATGATTTTTGGCTTAAGGTTAGAGCCTTCAATAACTGAATTCGGAGTTTGGATGACTTATTTACCACGAACGGGTTTTTTCCATTTAATTAATGGAAAAATTAACCCAAAAAACTTAGGAAAAGTAATTAAAAATTTTAAAATTTTAAAAAATATTTTTTCTCCGTTTGAAAAAGATTTTTTCAAAAAAAATTTATGTGTCCAGATGACCTAGGACATGACCATGATCTATCTAAATAATGTATGGTAGGCTTATAACACTCAGTTGGGTTCTAATAACCCTCCAAGGTCCAGAATTCAACATCGAGCATTTCAACTTTGAAGGAAGCGGGAGAAAACCTCATCAATTATACTCGGCTAAATGCAAAGCATAATTGTCAGGGGCAAAAAACTCCCTGGAATACCCTATTTGAGATTCTACGTCTCAAGAGATTGAACCACTCAAAAATATCCTACTAGCACATTTTATTACAAACCCCACGGGGCCATGGTCAAAATTATTCAAATAAAAAAGTGACTAGCCAATATTGGCTAGACAAGCAGACGGATCAATTGATACACCGGAATCAGACTTTGAACAAGTCTGTCAACCCAACTATGGTACAAAAAAGTTGGTAACAGTACCTTGGGATTTCATCCCAAGTGCCGCATTGACATTGCGTGCTACCTCTCTTTCTCCATTGTCTTCCTACGTATGACCAGCTAGCTGGAAATTTCGGGGACAGTGTGTGTTTAAGTCATTTTTTACTTCTCTTTGCTAGATTAGTTTCTTGTTGTTGTAGAACACTAGTTTCTCATTTATTTCATTTGCAAGTGGTTTATCATTTTTTTGCTATGACATTGTTTCGTTGTTTTACAATTTGTTGAGCTATCATGTGATTTCAATTTACAAGTTGATTGTCTTATAAAAAGAACCAAAGTCTCTTGAACTTGCAATAACCCAAGTCAAGAGCACTCTTTGATGGAGATCATTCTCATTGCATTAGCTTTGCATCAAGCATATAGATTAATTAAAGTCTCTTGAACTTCTGTCATAAGACAAAGTCAAGAGCACTCTTGATCGGAGAGTTGAACTATGTCCTCATAAAAATAAAATCTTTCCAACTCACATTTCCCCACTTAAAATTTACCTCGTTGCTATCCTTCACCTAGTATGCTCCGTCGACCCTGAAAAGTTGGACTCGTACTCAGAACGGTGATCGGATTTGTTAATCTTGAAAGTGACAACATAATAAAACTTTCACCCCATAACCAACGCACCGGCGTTATCTCGATAAATACTCAGGTAGTGGGCAAATTCCAAGTGTGGGCGTCAGGAAACCCAATCTGGACACTCACTGGTTAAATTCTCTGAACACCTAGCTTGTGATTCCAGACAGGTCCGTCATGTCTTCGAACGGAGCCACTGAAAGTATTTTCGGTTAGGTTTCCTAGACACCTTAAGCAAGATCATCTTTAAAATTTACAATAAAATAAACCAAGAACAATTGCAAAACGATCTCACAAAAACTACTATTGAGACTTGTATTCCAACA
Source organism: Pseudotsuga menziesii (assembly GCA_001517045.1). Taxonomy (NCBI): domain Eukaryota; kingdom Viridiplantae; phylum Streptophyta; class Pinopsida; order Pinales; family Pinaceae; genus Pseudotsuga; species Pseudotsuga menziesii. Next base: position 351,240 of record LPNX011092558.1, on the reverse strand, counting down.
TTCACAAGCACGTTTTGACTCCATATTGGCACTGGTCTTAAACTTCCATGCATCGCCTTGATCTGGACCATTTGTCCCTAATGTTTGCTTAAATCATTATCTATCTGTGGATGCCTTTAATTTCCAAGTCATCTTTGTATTGTTCGTCTCAAATCTTGTGTTTTGTAATTGCAACGTAGATTGTTCGTTTTATTATAAAGTTGTCATCATTCAAAAACTCCTAAAAAACACCCATCTGCATCATAACATCAAAAACACTTAAACACATTGAGCCATAGAAAACTCTTTGTTAGGGATGACCCCCCTTGGCTTCGTTAGGAGTTAGCCTAAACGCAGGAGCTAGGAGTAGGGGACAGTACCTGGCTCTGTGCTTGCCCCCAAGGCCACACCTCTCCCACTTTCTCAAGTGAGGAACAACTTTCATTAGATTTCTACTGTTGGTGTGCATTAGGCGGACAACACATCTGATGTTCTTCAATAGTGATTGGAAAGTCTCTTGCTTCCTAGCGTTTGGAATATTGTGTGAGATCTATATCTTTTTTTGGGATCATTGTTTTGTCTACAGGAGGGCGTTTTCAGCTGGAGCGTTTTTGCAAGGGGATCTCAACTCGTTCAGATTGTCTTCGTCTTGTATCAAGGGGTTTTCATTAGTTTCATCGTGATCTATGATTACTTCTTGTTACTTTTTTTGTAGATCTATCTTTTTCTTTCGTGGTACAGCAAATCTGATATTGTTGACATTTGCTTATGCAGGATAGGGGGGCGCATTGGTCACTTGGAGCACAACGTTGGTCCTAGAATTCACTCATATCTTCCAGAATTGATCGGGATGGTGGAGATCATCATCATCAAGAAATCTACAAGCATTTCCAGGTAAGATCTAACAGATAAGTCTCTTCTCTTTCAGTTTTCAATCCATTCTACCTTCTTTTCTTCAAATTTTCTAAAAAACTCCTAAATAAAAAATAAAAAATAAAAAATAAAATACTTAATTGGGGAACTACTTGATCTTTGAGCAAACCATTTCTGGGTTTTGTAGATCGGGCATCCCTCTCACTGAATCATCCTCAACGCTCTCCAAATTGTGATTGGTTTTCCCTAGATCTGAATTTCTGACTACTCAAACCCTAGCAACCTCACTAAAATTTTGACTTTTTCTAGAGTTGACTTTTTTCGGAAAATAATCACGTGGGTTTGTAGATCAAGTCTTTCTCATTCTAGAACACCCCCAATGCTGAGCTAGTTCCTGCAGGTAGCCCTAGATCTGAAAAACTGATTTTCAGCCTCTTAGCGTCCCTCATCAAATTTTGACTTTTCCAGATCTGATTTTTTCTGAAATTTTCTGACTTGGGTTTGTAGATCGGGCCATCCTGATCTCATCTCCACTCCAACGTTGAGCTGATAGTCTTCTGGTTGCCCTTGATTGCAGATCTGCCTCCCCAAACCCTAGTGCTAGCCCTCCTTCTACTGGTTTCACTGTAACTTGAATCTTCCGAGCCAAACACTTTTTTGAGTCCATAGATCAGGGCATATCCCAGGTGGGTTCACTTAAACGCTGTGCTGATACTGACTCCATTACCCAAGGCTGAACAGGCATTGATCTCCAAGAATAGCGCTAGCCCTTTTTTGACCTTTCTCCACCGAAAGTTGACCAATCCTTGATAACTCAGGTAACCTGAATTTTTCATATCTCTCACTGAGTCTACCTCTTTGGTACTAAACAATCCCAACTTTGTCCGTACTCACCCTGTCTCAGTTATGTTTCCCAAGATAGCGATTACCTTCACCAGTTGCTAGTACCTCAACCCTAGATTTAGGGTTTCCAGTTACCTTAAACCTTACGTACCTCAAGCCATACTTGATCTGATCTGGTGTTTAGGTCTGATCTCTCCTGTCGGGAGTAGATCTGGGTCTCCCCCGTTGTTGTCTTGGACTTAGATAACATAAAGCGAAGACTGCCTTGATTAACGTGACAACCATCCATTTGGGAGTGTTGTCGCCTGAAACTGGCACGCGGGTGCTGAAAGCCCAAACCGCGGGCGCGCCGGCCCGACGACAACTTCTTGAGAGAGAGGCCAATGTCACCACACCTTCTCTCTCCTCGCTTCAGGCTGGCTCTTCTCCAGCTCTAGGGGGGTTTCACTAAGTTATGATCACTAAGACAGGTGCAACTGAGGGCAGGGTGATCTGAGAAGGTTGCCTCAGAGAAACTCGGGTAGTAGAAAGGAAAATAAGTCAGATTGATGAGCAGGAAGGGAAGGGAGGATCAGTCCTCAAGGGAAAGGCTAGTGCCAGTATCAAAAGGGCGAATGGAGTCAAAAGGGGACTCAGAAAGGCTTTGCGTCTTGCAAAAGGGAGATCAGGCTTGTCCGCTCCATATTAAGAGGCCAGGAGAATGGTAGTATAACTGACTACTTTCCATTACTCCCAAACCTCCAAGAACATAACGATGACAAGCAACTTGGAAACTGCAAATGCTTGCCCAACGTGCTAGATTGTTAGCCTTCTATGTCGGCTTAGTCTACAACTCATGAAAACACAAGATTACCACTGAGAAACCCAACATATCCAAAAACTCAACAATGAATTTCTTTATTAACTCTAGGGAAAAAATCCTCCCAGCCCAAAAACTTTCCACACCTTTACAATGAAGGAGGTTGGCCTCTTTATAGGCCAAGAACCTCTTTTTCAAAAAGAATAAAAAATAATAAAAATAAAATAATAATTAAGAAAGAGAAAAAGTTGATAAAGTTCAGATCCACTTTTTCCTCCCGTAGAATACCTCCAATACGTGATCAAAACCCCACTTATTAATGTAACTCTTACATCAACTAAAGTGTATCTGTAACTTTAGTTAATATACTAACCAAAAAGATCTGTTAATTGAACCTATTTTAATTAGATCCACTAACTTCTCCACTAAAATATTCACTTTATTTAAAGGAGCCCAACTTAACCACTAGTTCAACCAAAAATAAAGTGAAGTTCTTGAATGAAAACCACTCAGTGCTGCCACAAAAATGTAGATATGTTGTTTGATTTCGGCACAAAAGAGGAAAAAACCAGGTGAACAGGAGCTCCAAGTGCAAACTTGCGGGCTGATGTCAGTGCAATAACTACCAACCGAAAATTGAAAACTCGATCTCCCAATTTATCTGGAAACATCAGTATGTGAGTGTAGTGCAAATCTCCAATGGAACGTGGATTCCAGCTCAAGGTGTTCTCTGCCAGCGATAGATATGGGATTGGCTGTCAGTCGTGTGGTCAAACATTGATTAAAAAAGAACGCAGACTGCTCATAACCCGGCCCATTCGCTAAACACCAAGCCCTGGAAAGCCGAGAAATACCAATAAATAGCTATGATTTTCCCACGCAGCTGTAAATTAACTTGGACTTTAATCTTGCAGTCGACCTGGTTCCATGTGAAAGAAAAACGCCGATGCTCAGGTGTTCTATCTGAAAATCGATCAACTTGATCCTCGGGCCCTTTTTATTTTAGGATGAAATAGCCAAGCTTCCATGACAGTTTAGATTCTGAACCGAATCGTAGTCCACCTTGGAGATATGAAACATGGCATGCTTTTTATAGCTGTGGGTCGTATGGAAACTGCCAGATGAAATTAGCTATGGAAGCCATGGTTAAATGCTTTCAGTGATTTGAAATATGCTCCACAAACTCCACGATTTTATGGAGTTGACGCCAATCATGGATTTTAATCCTGTACTCAGCTTGCCGACCGACCGAAAATAATTGGCTGCGAAAGGAACTTTCGGTTGCGTGTGACGTGAAGAGTTTTCTTCGGATTTGACTAAGGACGCCATTCAGATCAGGAATAAACACTGATGATGGAGATACCCTGGCGTGCTGAAAAAATCTTTGAACTCCTCAATCATTTCACCATTTTCTACTGTTCTCCTCAACATCTCTTTCTGCGAGCTTTTGAACTCTCATTCTCCAAAGGAAACTAACTAGCAACAATTCCAACTGTGATTCCAATCACTATTCCTGTCTTGCTTTTCTTTGTCAAATCAGGCGTAACACTTATAGCTAATACTAATGGTCTATAGGTTCCTTGTGGAGGAATAAAGCAAGATCCATTTCCCGTCCAAAAAAATGAATTTCAAGGAGGTTTTCTATCACGTTGGTCTTGAAACGTTGAACAGTAGGTTTATTTGAGCCTCCTGCCTCCTTTCTGATGTCAAAGTCCATTAATACTTTATGGCCCTGAACATAAACATCAAAAATGCGTCTTCCAATACTCCTCCATCTTTCTGTGTCTACGAACATTGTCTTTGCAAACTGTAGAACTACTTCGTATGGTCCATTCTCAAGTCCTAGACCATAATATCGAAGTGAGCTAGCAGATAACCGCGCTATCTGGTACAGTTGTAGTGTTGGATCTGTCAAATAAATTTGGGATTGACTAGAGACATCATCAGTTGCATTGTAAGGTACCTCATAAATTGGATTGATAGAGGCCATAAAATATCCAGTATCACTGGCTCCCTAATTTTGTCTATTACTGACATGAAATGAGGCACCATTTAAGTGTTTCGTTGTCCTGCTCATAAACATCTCCTGTAGCAGAAGTCTCTCCAGTAATTCTTTTGGCAAACAATGCTGGCCAAAGTATGAATCTGCAAATCTCATGCTTTCTGCCAGTGAATTTATTGGTGTCTGAGATTCTATCGATCCTTGGAACCTTATACAGTTCAACTTTGAATTCTGGAGGATATGGCATGTTTGTCAATCAGCCAACAACGAGGAACCTGAGTTTTTTGGATTGATTAGTTGATCTCACAAATGAAACCAATACACAGTCCTTGTCCCTGGCTTTTCCAGAACAAGTGCATAATCCTTTGCAGAAAGTATCTTGAGTATAGCACGGTGTTGATCATCATTCAGACCCATTGAAGATGTGACATATGAAACTGCAGGGTCTTGACTAAGGATTGTTCCACTGTCAAATCTGGGAGGCTGCAAGTCAACTGTGAGTTTCCTGCACTTGTAGGTGCTTCTGTAGGTTCAGTGTGTTCACCAAAATTGTAATCCTTAGAAGAATACATTGACTCAGGTGTTGTAATATGGGTGATGTCTTCTGCAACTTTGGGGTGGTAACATCTGGCTCCATGGGGGATGTGTGTTCTTGGAGAGAGCGCACGAGAACCTCAGAATCTCTAAGTATCAGCAGACCAAAAAAGAAAAATGTGAGGGGATGGCTTCATTCACATCCCACACTTTATTACAAAACCAAGAAGAACAGCCTGAAAATTTAAATGCTCATGCAAGAGCTTATTTCTTCCTACTTACCTAACTTAACATGATTCTAGAAACTGTTAAGTATATGCATACAGCCAATGGATCCATTCAAGCATCTTTACTATGCCAAATTTCCTTTTTCTGAACTTGGTCAGTGAATGAAACACGGATATATTCATCATGCTCATGAACGAAGCTGAATTGTAACATCAGATTGTTAGGCAAAAAGAAGTTATACCAGGAAGAACCAAACTGTGCACAAGAAGACTCTATCCACGGGTTGATAGGGCTCACATATAGCCTTTCATTGTCAAACTGCTCAAGCTGATCTGCAGAAACAACATCATTACCTTCAATACGATGAACTTGAGACAAGTCCACATCTTCAGCATGAAGTTGTTCAGGAACTTGGGGCAGCTCCAGGTTTTCATCATGAAACTGTACATGAACTTGGGGCAGCTTCACATCTTCTATTTCAGCCATATCCGGGATCTCTTCAGTAATGTCTTCGACCTAGGGTTCTGGTACTCCTTCATCAACCAGATCTTCCATTGTTTGTTCTTCATGAATCTCTTCCTCAAGTTCGAGATGGACCCTAGGGATGAGAGCATCATATTTTTTAGCAAGCTGCTCAATCTCATCTACTATCCCATCGTGCCAGCGAAGGAGAAACCTCTCGAAAAAATTTGGCACTGAATCTATGGATTTATCCAACAAACCATAGAACCAGGTCATTGCACCATTTACCAAAGTTATGGCAAAAATGATCATAATTTCATCCTTATGACGAACATTAAAATCAGCCATCAGTTTGTAGAAAGAGGCAATATGATGGGTGGCTGAAACACCATCATTTCCATGAAATTCGGGAAGAATATCATGTATATCAGGGTCGTAGCACTCATTAGGAAATCCATGGACTTTTGAGAAGTCCAGTGGGCTTTAAGCCTCGTGCCACATATCCCATGGTTCTTCCATAAATCAAACAGTGCGATACTTAATTTGAAAAGACGTGTTAAATCATACCTCATACCAAACTTGTGGAGTCGCCAAGGTGAGCTTGAAAGCCTTCTAATGAGTGTGCTCACCTCTATACCCAATCGGATCTTCAAATCTGTAAAAGGACAAGGGTTCTGTCCCTTCGTGGAGTCACCATGTGAGAGGAAGAATCTGCAATGTAATCTCCCACAGATGTCAATGAAGCATGGTCTTCAAAATTCGGGAACTGGACTTTGTCCCCGACAACGGCGCCAAAATGTTGTTGCTCGAAACTGGCACGCGGGTGCTGAAAGCCCAAACCGCGGGCGCGCCGGCCTGGCGACAACTTCTCGAGAGAGAGGCCAATGTCACCACACCTTCTCTCTCCTCGCTTCAAGCTGGCTCTTCTCCAGCTCTAGGGAGGTTTCCCTAAGTTAGGATCACTAAGGCAGGTGCAGTTGAGGGCAGGGTGATCTGAAGAGGCTGCCTTAGAGAAACTCGGGTAGTAGAAAGGAAAATAAGTCGGATTGATGGGCAGGAAGGGAAGGGAGGATCAGTCCTCGAGAGAAAGGCTAAAGCCAGTGTCAGAAGGGCGAATGGAGTCAAAAGGGGACTCAGAAAGGCTTTGTGTTTTGCAGAAGGGAGATCAAGCTGGTCCGCTCCATAATCAGAGGCCAAGAGAATGGTAGTATAACTGACTACTTTCCATTACTCCCAAACCTCCAAGAACATAACAGCGACAAGCAACTTGGCAGCTGTAAATGCTTTCCCAATGTGCTAGATTGTTAGCCTTCTATGTCGGCTTAGTCTACAACTCATGAAAACACAAGATTACCACTGAGAAACCCAACATATCCAAAAACTCAACAATGAATTTCTTTATTAACTCTAGGGGAAAAATCATGTCAGTCGTGTGGTCAAGCATTGATTAAAAGAGAACGCAGACTGCTCATAACCCGGCCCATTCGCTAAACACCTAGCCCCAGAAAGCCGAGAAATACCAATAGACAGCTATCATTTTCCCACGCAGCTGTAAATTAACTTGGAATTTAATCTTGCAGTCGACTTGGCTTCACGTGAAAGAAAAACGCCGATGCTCAGGTGTTCTATTCTGAACCGAATCGTAGTCCACCTTTGAGATATGAAACACGGCATGCTTTTTATAGCTGTGGGTCGTATGGAAACTGCCAGATGAAATTAGCTATGGCAGCCACGGTTAAATGCTTTCAGTGATTTGAAATATGCTCCACAAACTCCACGATTTTATGGAGTTGACACCAATCATGGATTTTAATCCTGTACTCAGCTTGTCGACCGACCGAAAATAATTGGCTACGAAAGGAACTGTCGGCTGCCTATGACGTGAAGAGTTTTCTTCGGATTTGACCGAGGACACCATTCAGATCAGGAATAAACACTGATGATGGAGATACCCTGGCGTGCTGAAAAAATATTTGAACTCCTCAATCATTTCACCATTTTCTATTGTTCTCCTCAACATCTCTTTCTGCGAGCTTTTGAACTCTCATTCTCCAAAGGAAACTAACCAGCAACAATTCCAACTGTGATTCCAATCACTATTCCTGTCTTGCTTTTCTTTGTCAAATCAGGCGTAACACTTATAGCTTATACTAATGGTCCATAGGTTCCTTGTGGAGGAATAAAGCAAGATCCCTTTCTAGTCCAGAAAAATGAATTTCAAGGAGGTTTTCTATCACGTTGGTCTTGAAACGTTGAACAATAGGTTTATTTGAGCCTCCTGCCTCCTTTCTGATGTCAAAGTCCATTAATACTTTATGGCCCTAAACATAAACATCAAAAATGCATCCTCTAATACTCCTCCAGCTTTCTGTGTCTACAAACATTGTCTCTGCAAACTGTAGAACTACTTCGTATGGTCCATTCTCAAGTCCTAAACCATAATATCAAAGTGAGCTAGTAGATAACCGCGCTGTTTGGTACAGTTGTAGTGCTGGATCTGTCAAATAAATTTGGGATTGACTAGAGACATCGTCAGTTGCATTGTAAGGTACCTCATAAATTGGATTGATAGAGGCCATAAAATATCCAATATCACTAGCTCCCTAATTTTGTCTATTACTGACATGAAATGAGGCACCATTTGAGTGTTTCGTTGTCCTGCTCATAAACATCACCTATAGCAGAAGTCTCTCCAGTAATTCTTTTGGCAGACAATGCTGGCCAAAGTATGAATCTGCAAATCTCATGCTTTCTGCCAATGAATTTATTGGTGTCTGAGATTCTATCGATCCTCGTAACCTTATACAGTTCAACTTTGAATTCTAGAGGATATGGCATGTTTGTCAATCAGCCAACAACGAGGAACCTGAGTTTTTTGGATTGATTAGTTCATCTCACAAATGAAACCAATACACAGTCCTTATCGCTAGCATTTCCAAAACAAGTGCATAATCCTTTGCAGAAATTATCTTGAGTATAGCACGGTGTTGATCATCATTCAGACCCGTTGAAGATCTGACATATGAAACTGCAGGGTCTTGACTAAGGATTGTTCCACTGTCAAATCTGGGAGGCTGCAAGTCAACTGTGAGTTTCCTGCACTTGTAGGTGCTTCTGCAGGTTCAGTGTGTTCACCAAAATTGTAATCCTTAGAAGAATACATTGACTCAGGTGCTGTAATATGGGTGATGTCTTCTGCAACTTTGGGGTGGTAACAGGGAGTCTAGGCAGTCTCGGTTCCATCTCCTTAGTTGCTTGCCCCTCTACCATCCATCCTAGATTCATCATACATAGGAAACTACAAGGTTGGTGATAACACTTTGCTTTCCTCTTGAAAAGAATAGCGAGCAAATATCAAGCACTAAAATGCTAGATAAAACTTTAAAATGCACAGAACTCCTTCAACAAGCTTTTTTAATTTCCAAAATTTTAAACTTGCGGAAAAAAGAGAAAAGTAACTAGATCTAGAATTTTAAATGTACCTTTGAAGCAGACCAGAAATAGAAACTTTTAGACATTAGATCTACCTTTAATATAACCTTAGATGCTAGATATAATATGGAAACGTTTGAAACTTAAAGAAACTTTTAAGAAAGTTGTGGATCAAAAGTTAAAGAACCCAGAGTAGAGCAAGAAATAAAGGAGGGAAAACGCCTCCTTGGTGAGATCAGAGGGACAAAGCTTCTTTTCCAATTTACTGAAGGAAAGGTAGAGCACATTCGCTAATCAATACTCCATCTTTAGCTTCATGCAATAGATTCTCAACACTAGCACTGGGGATTAAAAAATACCTTTGTAAACCAAAAAAGACTACAACAACAATGTAGATCCAAACATGAAATCATACATATATCAAATAGTCTTCTTCGACTTGCAATAAAAGAGTAACCTATCAAGAATTACCTTTTATCTTTACAAAAATACCATTTCCTTCTGAAAGCAAGTTAATCCGAAACATATGCAAGCATGACAACAAATACAAGTTACCTCACTAATGTAGAGTACACTCCATCCAAACATCCATAGATCCCACACAGAAATTGCCTCCAAAGCCTTTTATTCACAATACTCAAAAAAACTATTACAATGTATACAAGCAGAGGTTCCACCTTTTGATACTGAACAATGGAGAGGTGACCTGCTTAAATAGGAAAAGAGAGACCCAGGGGGGCCTCATCAATACTAAAGATCAACCCGAAGTGTAACTGAGTTGAGTTGAGTTGAACTGAACCAATCAACAAAATCAGTGGAGTTATTACTTGTTTAACTGAAGAGATGGTGTGGAAGAGGTGCCACCTCACAAAACTCCAATCGAAAGCTATCCCCAAACTCATGCGAGTGTACGGAATGCAAGTGACGTGAGCTCCAAAATTAGATTTGCTTGTTTTAATAAAACAACAAACAATACATGGTAAATCACCTCATAAGCCACGGTTCCAAATGTGACGTGAATAGGAGGGGTCCACACTTTCCAACTATCATAAGGCATTAAGTATAGCATGAGCTCCTCCCTTGGTGGGTTGACGTCACTTCAAATGAGACATTCACTACCCTATGCGCCTCCACTATCCAAAGTTTGAAATATGGTAATTCAAACTTGGTTTAATCCAAGGTAACATTTTAAACAGCAAAGGCGGTCCACCCGTTCATGCTAGATCAATCTCCATACTATGCTTGCGACTTCCTCATAAACATGGCGTCACCATCCTTTTATAACTTGGTTCATTATTATTTTATATTTTTTAAACCAAAGTTTGATTTCATATGAGTGGATGAATGAATCGCTTCCCTCATGGGACCCCTTTGCCATGTCACTTTGATATAAAACAAATTGAATTTTGACTTATTCAAATTTGTCGTTTAGTATCAATATGTCCAAAATTAGCATTAAAATGCTATTTTGATGCATTTTTAGCCCAATAATGCCTCACGGGGTGCTCTGACTGCCCAACTGATGTAGAAAGTGGTCCCTAAGGTAAAGTGGACACTTCGAGTGTGAAAACGAGTGTACCCATGTCAGAAATAGACTCCGTATCATACTTTTATTACAATCTGAAGTTTTTTAATTAAACCAATAAAAATGGCTTTAAAAATGAAGAAAAATTATTTTTCTCGGAATACGATGAAACTCTAGGGGGACTGTTATCACCCGCCTTGTAGTTGTCTGCGTGAGGTGGATCCAGAATGGATGGTAGAGGGGCAAGCAACTAAGGGGTGGAACCACGACTGCCTAGACTCCCAAATGGATGGTTGTCACGCCAATCAAGGAAGCCTTCACTTTATGTTATCCTAGTCCAGGACAACAATGGGGGAGACCCGGATCTGCTCTCGACAGGAGAGATCGGACCTAGACACCAGAAGAAGATCAGATGGGGGCTTCAGGGCACTTAAGGTGCAAGGTGAATGGAAACCCTAGCTCTAGGGTTTAGGCACTAGCAACTGGTGGAGGTGACCGCTGTCTTGGGAAACGTAACGATGACAGGGTAAACAAGGACAGAGTTGGGACTCTATCTACTACCTAATTTTTCTGTTGTTTTCCTGATTTGGGCTTGTAGATCAGATCTCTCTGACCTCTCTTCTTCCTCAACGCTGAGCCATTGGCCATCCGGTGACCCTAGAACTGCAGATCTGTCCTCCTAAGCCCTAGCGCTAGCCATCCTTTGAGCTGGGTTTTCTGTACCTTAGCTTTTTCGGACCAACTACTTTCTAGGTTTGTAGATCAAGGTCTCTCCCAGGTGGGTTCTATGAAACGTGGTTTACTGCTGACTCCGTTGGCCAATGCACACAAAGAACTGATCTCCTAGCTAGAGTTGCCCATTAGGCTCTTAGCCTTTGCTTTTTACCAACATTCACTGACAACCTAAACACCTTTCATTGAGTCTGATTTCTAGGTACTGCATAGTCCAAACTCTGTTCTTGCTCACCCTGTCAGAGTTACGTTTCCCAAGGCAGTGGTCACCTCCACCAGTTGCAAGTACCTAAACCCTAGAGCTAGGGTTTCCATTCACCTTGCACCTTAAGTACCCTGAAGCCCCATCCGATCTTCTTCTGGTGTCTAGTCTCCTATCGGGAGCAGATTCGGGTCTCCCCCATTGTTGTCCTCGACTAGAATAACCTAAAGTGAAGGCTGCCTTGATTGGCGTGACAACCATCTGTTGGGAGTCTAGGCAATCGTGGTTCCACCCCTTAGTTGCTTGCCCCTCTACCATCCATCCTGGATCCACCTCAAGTGGGCAACTACAAGGCGGGTGATAACATTTTGGCGCCATTGCCGGGGAGGTAGAGGCCTACCTTGGTTCAACATACCTCACCTTTCCATACAACATATCTTTTATTGGTGAATTACTTGTGTGGTTCACCTGGCGACTCCATCCCGCAACTCCACTGAGGATCTTACCCAGCATATCAATTCTCAAGTCATGCCTTACACTAAAGAAAGTGATTCGGAAAACGATATAATGTCGAAAATGATGGTTGAAATGAGCAAGCTCATACAAAGCTTATATAGTTTGGTTTTAAGTCAGCAGAAACAAAACACGAGACGGGATGAGCATTTCTGCAAACTTTCCCAAATAGTTTATGCCAATAGTTATTCCCAAACCATGTCAACTACGGCACTTTCACATAATCAGGTCGTCACAAGAAGTAGCATAAAGTATTTAGACAGTAATAAGCCTATCACAAGAAAGAATTTTCCTGAGCAAAGGTGTACGACTGATAAGAATCCTTCATCAAGTATTCCCCACAAGGGCATCCTAAAAAAGAATGAGCACCCTCAAGAAACTAAGAAGGTAGTAAGCCCAGATTTTATTAAGCCTAGCCATAAAGCGAACCTCCCTAGTAAAGTAGTTCCTCCTATGGTGCAAGGTAGCTTGAATACGCATATTCTAAGAAAACTTTCCAGATCTTCAGTTATGATGTCCTTAAAAGACCTCATAACTATTCCTTCTGTCAGAGTCCAGGTGATGCAGTTAATGGGATTAAAGGCAAGTGACAAAGATCAAGGGAAATTGTGTGACCTTAAGGTTGGTTTGAGTCAGTTCATGTCTAAACCAAATATTCCCGTGCCTCTCAATGAAGTGCTGAAGATCCCCTCTTTGTTTAGCCAAGCTACTAAATTTCTAGGGATCAAGCCTAAGATGAGAGCTCTTGAGAGGTCAGCAACTAAAAAGGACCCTCCCGTAATGATCTAGAGTGTAACCAGTACTGGTGATGATCATCCACCATTCTACGTAGCCCTAGAAATAAACCAGTTGATACTTCACAATTGCATGATAGATTCAGGAGCAGAAGTTAATGTCATGCCATTAAGAGTAATGGAACAGCTAGAGCTAAGGCCTTCTCGGAAATTCAATAACGTGTGTGGAATGGACTCTCGACCTGTTAAGTCTAAAGGAGTAATTGAAAATTTAAATATGAAACTGGCGACATACCCAGAGATCCAAATAAACATGAATGTCTTAGTTTTATACATACCAAATACATGGGGAATGTTGTTGTCAAGAGAGTGGGCTGCTAAGCTAGGAGGAAGCATCCAGATGGACCTTTCATACGCCACCATCCCTATTGGAGAAAACGCATCATACAGATTAATGAATGAAAATACTATGACTGAACATGTTGAAACCCCTGAATACCTTTTTGAGGAAGCCATGCGGCCTACAGAGGAGGTTGGAAATTACATGGTAATGGCGAACTATTGGGAAGAGCCTCGACAGCATCCTTTTCCCCCTAGCCAAGTATGGAAGATGTATTTCAATGGAGCTAGGTCAAGACATGGTGCCGGAGCAGGAATTGTCCTTATTTCCTTTTCTGGAGAAGAAAAGTGTTTCTCTTTCCATCTAGAGTTTGAAGCCACAGATAATGTAGCTGAGTATGAAGCTTTACTTCTGGGTTTAGAAATTGCCCGAGATCATAAAATCAAATGCCTGAATGTCATAGGTGATTCTGATTTAATCGTGTCCCAGGTAAAAAATCAATTTGCGGCCAAAAACAATAGACTTAGAGATTATAGAAATGTTGTATGGGATACCCTTGAAATGTTCAATGCCTTTGCAATCCAAGTAGTTCCAAGAGAGGATAACACCTTGGCTGATGCACTATCAGTAATAGCATGCACTTTTGAAGTCCCAGATTACCTCAAAGAGAAGGAGTGTAAAGTCGAAGTGTTATTTAGGCCATCAGTCCTCGATAATCAAGATCATTGGCAGGTCTTTGACAATGATGCCCAAATCATTGCTTTCTTACAACACACAGATAATTTTCAGAATTGCAGTGTTAATCTAGAAGACAAAGTAAACAACCTGTCACTACAGGACGTTGAGATTCTGAAATTGGCAATCCCGTTGGAAAAGAATTTCAATAGGCATGACGAATATCGGGGTAAAAGACCAGAACCAGTGGATGAGATCGTAGAGATTAACATTGGAAGTTCCGTTTCTCCCAAAATGATTAAAATTGGAAAGAATGCTTCCCCAAAGGAAAGGAAAGCCATAGAAGACCTAATTAGGGAGTACAAGGATCTTTTTGCTTGGACTTTTGACGATCTCAAAACTTTTGATCCTGCCATCATTGAGCATACAATCCCTTTGAATGAAGGAGCAAAGCCCTATAGGCAGAAGTTGCGAAATATTAACCCCAAGTTGGCTCCACTGATAAAAAAAGGAACTGGAAAAGATGCTAGCTGCTGGAATCATCCGACCAATCCGACACACCACTTGGGTCTCTAACCCAGTAATTGTGAGAAAGAAGAGCGATGAAATCAGGATATGCATAGATTTTAGGAATCTGAATCAAGCATCTCTTAAGGATAACTATCCTTACCAAATATGGAGAACCTGCAGCAAAGTGTTACAGGCGCAAGTATGCTGTCAATGTTAGATGGATTCTCAAGGTACAATCAAGTAAGGATAAAGGAAGATAGAGAGAAAACGACCTTTACAACTCCATGTGGAACTTTTGAGTACATACGAATGCCTTTTGGATTATTAAACGCTGGTTCAAATTTTCAAAGGGCTATGGACCAAGCATTTGATGATCTTGTTGTCCGCCCATTGCACACCAGCAGCAAAAATCAATTGAAAGTTGTCTCCTCACTTTTAAAAGTGGGAGATGTGTGACCTTGGGGGCAAGCACAGAGCTAGGTACTGTCACCTATTCCTAGCTCCTCCGTTTAGGTTAACTCCTAACGAAGCCAAGGGGGGTAGTCCCTACAAAAGAGTTCTCTAAGGCTCTTAAGTTGTTAAAGTGTTTTAATTAGTTTGCGGATGCGGATGGGTGTTATTTAGGAGTTTATTATGATTTGAAGTGTTTGTTTATTAAGAAAATGATGATTAATCAAAAGCAGTCCATGTTTCTAACAAGAGATTACACAGATGAGCAAAACTTCCAGACTTCTAACTAAGCATTCAGATACAACAAAGGACTAGTGCCTTATGGAGTCAATAAAATGCATGAATAAAATATAAGTCTAGGAATTAAGCTAGTGAGTATTTAGATTGTGCGAGTGCTCTTGGTAGATTTTTAAAAGATTTTAATGGTGATCTTGCTTAAAGTGTCTGGATATCCTAACCAGAAATACCTTCAGTGGCTTCGTTCGAAGACATGACGGACCTGTCTGGGGTCACAGCTAAGTGTTCAATAACTTAACTAACTGTGCCCAGATTGGGTTGCCCGGCGCCCACACTTGGAATTTGCCCACTTGCCTCAATATTTAATCGAAAACAACGTCGGTGCGTTGGTTATGGGGGTAAAACTTTTAATTAAGTTCCTCTTGCGCGAACTTAACAAGTCCGTTCAACGTTCTGAGTACGAGCCCAACCCGAAAGTCGGCAGAGCATACTAAGTGAAGGATGATCAACTAAGTTAATTCATTATGGGGTGTGTGTGTTGAAGGTTTTATTAAGTTAATTAATTAAACTCTCCAACAGAGAGCGCTCTTGACCTTGTCTTATGACGAAGGTTCAAGAGTCTTATCTAATCTAGATGAGACTAATGCAAGGATGATGCAATGCTAAAGATGCTCTTCGATAGAGAGTGCTCTTCTTGACTTGTGTTTCTGCAAGTTCAAGAGTCTTACTTAAGAATTAATTGATTAGAAAAACAACATAAACATGAAGCAAAGATGGTTTATTAAACTCTCCGACGGAGAGCAATTTTGATCCACCTTACGGTGAGATTCAAGAGATTTTGGTTCTTTTTATGATTTGACAATTATATAGAAAGATGCCAAAATGCAATAATCAATCTAGCAATCAGTGCTTATACTAACGAACAACTAGCAATTAGTGAAAATGAAAACTAAGTCTAATCAAAGAACTAAGCTAAGTCCTTAAAGAAAACTACACTAAGAAAACATGAAAAGGAACACAAGACACACTTCCCCCAAATAGGGGAAGTAGAAAAGATAAGAGACTTGCTCCCACTCAGCCCTTTTTATTAGTCTTTTACAATGGTGACTTGTTCTTTGCTTCTGGAAGAACAGGGAAAGAAGGGGATGAAAGAAGAGGGAGGAAGTCTTTTTGTTCTTTTTTCGCTTCTTGCTTGTTTGTAGCCTTTGGGCTCTCCTTCACCTGCTTGAAACTAAGAGCTCTAGACACAAACTTGTTATGATATTAGTTTATAAAAATAAATTGAAACTAGATCTACAAATTAAATTACAAAAGCTACTCAAACTTTACCGAAAAGAAGGAAGAAAAGAGGAGTGGAAAAGGTAAGGAAAGAGAAGTGGAAGAGGGGTGAAGAAGGGACAAAAAGAAGGTCAAAGAAGGCTGGAAATAAAGGAAAAAAAGAGAGCTGCAAAACGAAGAAAGAAGGCTGCAAACAATGATGAAGAAGGCTGAAGGTAAGGCCCAAAAGATGGCCACAAAAGAGGACGAAAAGAGCTGCAAAAGATGAAGAAAGAGGGCAAGATAGGGCTGTCCAAAAGGTAAAAATCAGAGAAAAAGTGGACAGCGAAGAATAAGAAAGAATGGCTGCAATAAAAAGGCCCAAAAGGCTGCAAATTACAAATAGGGCAGCCAACCGGGGTAAAAGTTTGGTGAATGAATGTTCACTTTGGCCCAAACCGTGCCCTAACCCAAGAATATGAAGATTTTATAAATTTTAAAAGATGAATAATAATGAAAGGAAACACTCAAACTTGTGGTACTTTGATGGCGTTTGGATTCCTTGAAGCTTTGAAAATCCAAAAGTTGCCTTGGCTTCAAGAGGAGAGGATGCACCTGAGCTCAAACTCCTACTTGATTTGATGAGATAACCTGCACAATTTCAACTCAACACTTGCAAAAGGTGGATTAGATCATGTATGTTTGGTTAATAAAAATATAAAAGAGCATATCATATAACTGAATAATCAATACTACTTTTAATTCATAAGAACAAAACCATAAAATATTAAGTTGGAACATCAAATAATCAATCTTACGTGCTTATAGAAGCCTTCTAAAGCATGAGCTATTATCCAATCCTAAGCAATAAAAGAAAGAAATTGAAACATTTCACCTCATTCACCAAGTATTCATCCACATTAACACACCATGTATGCCTCCAAAGCCTTAAAATTTTATTCCACGGTTGCAAAAGCAACAAGCATTACAAAGTTTGGACAGAGTTTCTCTACACAAAAATCCATCCAAATAGAGCTAAAGGAGCCTCTATTTATACAATGAGAGAGTGCTAAAACCCTTAAACCAAAAATCCAAACCTAACCGGCTTAGCACATAACCTAAGATACAAAACCTAAAAGTAAGAGTTGGGAGTGAGGGGAGGCCTCCACCTAGGCAAGGCGCCCCCACTCCAACCCTAACATTGCAAACCATACCACAATGGAGACCACACGTGTGGAAGGCGCCCCTGCTGAAGAGGAAAGGCATGAGCTTGAGGAGAGATGCCTAGGTGTTGGTAAAACCATCTTTTAGGTCTGGATGAAGCCCCTGCTAGGTTTGGGAAGGCCACTGATGGTGTAAGCTTCAGTCTTTACCTCGATCAAATCATCGGACCAATGAGTGCTCTCCATCTCATTTTTAGCTGGAGATGACAAATCTGCTAATTGAATATAAATTAATTGTTCACTGAATGCTGACTAAAGCTGAGTTATGATAACTCCAATCATCATAAATGCCCAATCAGATGTCATTTATCCTTTTATTTCGCTGAATTTGGATTAATTTTGAGAGTTTTAATTTTCTCCAAAATAATCACTTTTTAATAAAAACTCTATTTTTCCCCAAAAATGACTTTTTTGAGAAAAAGTGCATTATGTGTTCGATTGATGATCTGAAAGTTGGATCTGACTGGCTAGCTGGTCAAGAATGATTTTTGACTTAAGGTTAGAGCCTTCAATCACTAAATTCGGGGTCCGGATGACCGACTTATTACAAACGGGTTTTTTCATTTAATTTATAGAAAAATTAACCCAAAAACTTAAGAAAATAATTTTAAATTTTAAAAATTTCAAAAATAATTTTTTCCTTGTCCGAAAAAAAAAATTTCGAAAAATTTTATATGTCCATATGACTTAGGACATGACCATGCTCTACCTAAATAATACCTAATAGGTTTATAACACTCAGTTGGGCTCTAATAACCCCCCAAGGCCTAGAATTCAACATCGAGCATTCCAACTTTGGAGGAAGCGAGAGAAAACCTCGTCAATTATACTCGGCTAAAGGAAAAGCATAATTGTCAGGGGAAAAAAACTCCCTGAAATACCTTATTTGAGACTCTACGTCTCGGGAGACCGAACCACTCAAAAATACCCTACTAGCACATTTTATTACAAACCCCGCAGGGCCATGGTCAAAATTATTCAAATAAAAAACTGGCTAGCCAATATTGGCTAGACATGAAGGCGGATCAACTGATACACTGGAATCAGACATTGAACATGTCTGTCAACCGACGGCTCCTCAGCTAATCCAACTATGGTACAAATAAGTGGATAACATCTGGCTCCAACTGCGGGACGTGTGCTCAATCTAGTCTCTTATGCAAGGAGAGCATACGAGAACCCCAGAATCTTTGGTTTCCATATCCTGTAAAAACATCTCAACTTGAAAAGAAAACCTTAGTAGCACAAGTTTTATGAAAAAGAGCCAATGATCGAAAAGTTGCTTTATTCAAAGAAGAAACTTCACTGAAAAATTTATTTATTTCTAAGTGCATAAAGAAAATGCTAAAGTAAATGCTCACTTTAAGGATTCTATTTTCCTACTCTAAGCATGATACAAAAAAGGTTAGGTGTAATCATAAATCCAGTGTAGCCACCTAAGCATTTTATTAATACAAAAGGTTTTTCCTTGTCTTTGGTTACCAGCCAAAGTAAGGACACAATTTCCAGAAAATGAAAACCTGCGTGATGATCCAGAATGGGCGGGCTGGATGGGGAATCATAGGCATAAATAATGTCGTCAAACTTCTTCCCAAACTGGTAGGTGCTCGCGCAGGCTGCTTCTATCCATGACTGGATAGCGCTGATATACAAATCGAGATGATGTAGCAGGTCGACTACTCCATCATGCTGATCATCAAGGCTTATCAAATAATAACTTGCTGTATAAGCCCCAAGATGTTCCAAAACATAAGGAACATCTATATCTGAAGACGATGGTTGAGAAAAAACTTCAACTAGTTGTATCACATTTGATTCTTCACCGCACTTTTTCAAGTCCCTATTACAGATACTCGGATACAATTCTGACTGATCATATGAAAACTCTAACTGTTCTTCTTTACAACTTTCATAAGTCTCAGAATAAACACTCCCCTCACTGGACACATCATAGATGAGATTCTCAAAAATATTTTCAAAAATATCATAAGTTGTATTTTCAATAAAAGTCCAATAATCATCATCGCCATCTATGTCAGATATGAGAGATGCCTCATCACTGGTATCAAGTCCTTAGCTATACTCCTTATTTTGCTCAAAACAATCTTCTTCAAAAAGTTGGGTTTCAAAGATATCACATGGGACCCAACTTTCCAAATATTTGTCATTCGGTGGAGAGCATGGAGGACTCTTGTCACATGAAACTTCTAAGATTTGATTTTCCATTAAAGTCTCGTAGTTATCATCCATCTCAGATGTAAGGGATTCTTCCTCACTTATATCACATCTCTGGCTATATCCCTCCTCATGATCATAGTCATCTTCTTCAAACAAAAGGTCACAAGGTAGTAAACCTTCCAAACTATCATCATTATGCTCATTTGTAGGATTAGTATTAAAGTTTTTAGTGAGGTTATCCAATTGTTGATTATAATCTTCGACTTGACCCCAAGTTTCTGTGGTGATAGGATGAAGTTGTCCAACTGCGTTAATCTACTCAGGTTCTCTTGAATATTGTTTTGCCTCTCTCCAACTTTCTCTGGAAATATCATGCATGTCATCTACATAGTTTATGTACTCAGGCTCGCTTGATGATGCTTTAGGACCACAACCCTCTGGAAAACCATGCTCCTGAATATAGCATGCATAATAGCAGGAAGATTCTTCATGAAGGTATTCACATGCCCTGCAAAATGGCGTGTAAGTTTCAACCATGTTAGCGGCCTCTAACTGATGAGGAGGCCTCTGTTCATGGCTGGGATTTCTCCTTTGCCATGTTGGTTTTACAGGGAAGCTTCTAGGAGGTGGTGGAGGTTGAGTTCTTTCAACAGTTATGACCCGATTCTGAACCTCTTTAATCTGTGCTAAGTGTTTCTGCTTTGCTTCCTCCATATTTTTCTTCATCTCTCTTTTCATTTCAATCATCTGTTTTTCATAGGCATCTTTTATAGCTAATAAAAGATCCTTGTCTTTAGGTTCATTAATTTTCAAAGGAGTTGAAGACCTTGAATAACCCTGGAAGTTAGATTCACCAAATGACTGCATATTCTTATCAATTTTGACAACCAAATTTTGAGCTTGAAGCAGTGTGGTTGGCTCCTTGTAATAATCCAAAGTGGATGCTGCAGGAGGAGCATGAGTGGCAAGGATGGAATTTGACAACTCTGTGAACCTATTGTTAAACTCATCCATGGTTTCTATATCAGACTTCTTCATACTAGTCAAGGCTGCCACTAGATGTCTAGGCTCCTTCTTACTGCCAAATTTTTCAAGGAAAGCAGCCTTGAAATCAGCTATGGAGGTGAAAGAGTTGTTTGGTGAATTGTCATACCAATTTCCAGCTTTACCATCCAAAGATAGAGCAAAAAGGGTCATGTATACATCTTCATGTTTGTCGGTACCCCTGACATAGGCACCACAGTGTTTTGAAAATATCTGAGGTGTTGCTCAGCAGAGGTAGAGGCATCAGTGCCTGTGAAAGTAACAAGCTTATCAATAGCTTTTTCGGGAATGTCATGAGGCTGACCTGCTATCTGAGTAAAATTGAGCTGAGTAAAAAACTCACCCATTGTGTTAGGAAAACAGTTATTGTTTTTTTGAAAATTTTCTAAGTTTTCTTGAAATGAAAGATGGATGTCTGAAACAGACTCAGATCCAAGTTCTGCAAGGATCCTATGAGAAGATAGTTTCTTCAGTCTCCTCCTATACACTTTTTCAAGGTCAGGGATGAAATCGAACAAACCTTTAGAGTTTCTTCTAGTGAATACCTTGAGGTGTTAACTGACAGAGGAGTCGCCAGGTGGACTTAAGTCTAATTTCGGAGAGTGATTGGACTAAAAATCTACCAAAAAAGGGAAAAAAGTAAAAACTAAAAGAAACAAAGGTCGTCCAGGAACAAAAGGATTTGTCCCCGGCAATGGCGCCAAAAGATGTTGTCTGCCGATTGCACACCAACAGCAGAAATCTAATGAAAGTTGTCTCCTCACTTGAGAAAGTGGTAGAGGTGTGACCTTGGGGGCAAGCACAGAGCTAGGTACTGTCACCTACTCCTAGCTCCTCCGTTTAGGCTAACTCCTAACGAAGCCAAGGGGGGTAGTCCCTACAAAAGAGTTTTCTAAGGCTCTTAAGTTGTTAAAGTGTTTTAATTAGTTGCGGATGCGGATGGGTGTTATTTAGGAGTTTATTATGATTTGAAGTGTTTGTTTATTAAGAGAATGATGATTAATCAAAAGCAATCCACGTTGCTAACAAGAGACTACACAGATAAGCAAAACTTCCATACATCTAACTAAGCATTCAGATAAAACAAGGACCAGTGCCTTATGGAGTCAATAAAATGCATGAATAAAATAGAAGTCTAGGAATTAAGCTAGTGAGTATTTAGATTGTGCGAGTGCTCTTGGTAGATTTTTAAAAGATTTTAATGGTGATCTTGCTTAAAGTGTCTAGATATCCTAACCAGAAATACCTTCAGTGGCTCCGTTCGAAGACATGACGAACCTGTCTGGGCTCACAGCTAAGTGTTCAATAACTTAACTAACTGTGCCCAGATTGGGCTGCCCGGCGCCCACACTTGAAATTTGCCCACTTGCCTCAGTATTTAATCGAAAACAACGTCGGTGCATTGGTTATGGGGGTAAAAGTTTTAATTAAGTTACTCTTGTGCGAACTTAACAAGTCCATTCACCGTTCTGAGTACGAGCCCAACCCGAAAGTCGACAGAGCATACTAGGTGAAGGATGATCAACGAAGTTAGTTCATTATGGGGTGTGTGTGTTGAAGGTTTTATTAAGTTAATTAATTAAACTCTCCGATAAAGAGCACTCTTGACCTTGTCTTATGACGAAGGTTCAAGAGTCTTATCTAATCTAGATGAGACTAATGCAAGGATAATGCAATGCTAAAGATGCTCTCCAATAGAGAGTGCTCTTCTTGACTTGTGTTTCTGCAAGTTCAAGAGTCTTACTTAAGAATTAATTGATTAGAAAAACAACATAAACATGAAGCAAAGGTGGTTCATTTAACTCTCCGACAGAGAGCACTCTTGATCCACCTTACGGTGAGATGCAAGAGATTTTGGTTCTTTTTATGATTTGACAATTTTATAGAAAGATGCCAAAATGCAATAATCAATCTAGCAATCAGTGCTTATACTAAGGAACAACTAGCAATTAGTGAAAATGAAAACTAAGTCTAATCAAAGAACTAAGCTAAGTGCTTAAAGAAAACTACACTAAAAAAACATGAAAATGAACACAAGACACACTTCCCCAAAATAGGGGAAGTAAAAAAGACAAGAGACTTGCTCCCACTCAGCCCTTTTTATTAGTCTTTTACAATGGTGACTTGTTCTTTGCTTCTAGAAGAACAGGGAAAGAAGGGGATGAAAGAAGAGGGAGGAGGTCTTTTTGTTCTTTTTTCGCTTCTTGCTTGTTTGTAGCCTTTGGACTCTCCTTCACCTGCCTGAAACTAAGAGCTCTAGACACAAACGTGTTATGATATTAGCAATAAAAAGACCCAAAAGGCTGCAAATTACAAACAGGGCAGCCAACCAGGGCAAAGGCTTGGTGAATAAATGTTCACTTTGGCCCAAACCATGCCCTAACCCAAGAATATGAAGATTTTATGAATTTTAAAAAATGAATAATAATGAAAGGAAACACTCAAACCTGTGTTACTTTGATGGCGTTTGGATTCCTTGAAGCTTTGAAAATCCGGAAGTTGCCTTGGCTTCAAGAGGAGAGGATGCACTTGAGGTCAAACTCATACTCGATTTGATGAGATAACCTGCACAATTTCAACTCAACACTTGCAAAAGGTGGATTAGATCATGTATGTTTGGTTAATAAAAATATAAAAGAGCATATCATATAACTGAATAATCGATACTACTTTTAATTCATAAGAACAAAACCATAAAATATTAAGTTGGAACGTCAAATAATCAATCTTACGTGCTTATAGAAGCCTTCTAAAGCATGAGCTATTATCCAATCCTAAGCAATAAAAGAAAGAAATTGAAACATTTCACCTCATTCGCCAAGTATTCATCCACATTAACACACCATGTATGCCTCCAAAGCCTTAAAATTTTATTCCACGGTTGCAAAAGCAACAAGCATTACAAAGTTTGGACAGAGTTTCTCTACACAAAAATGCATCCGAATAGAGCTAAAAGAGCCTCTATTTATACAATGAGAGAGTGCTAAAACCTTAAAACCAAAAATCCAAACCTAACCGACTTAGCACATAACCTGAGATCCAAAACCTAAAAGTAAGAGCTGGGAGTGAGGGGAGGCCTCCACCTAGGCAAGGCGCCCCCACTCCAACCCTAACACTGCAAACCAGACCACAATGGAGACCACACGTGTGGAAGGCGCCCCTGCTGAAGAGGAAAGGCGTGAGCTTGAGGAGAGATGCCTCGGTGTTGGTAAAACCATCTTTTAGGTATGGATGAAGCCCCTACTAGGTTTGGGAAGGCCACTGATGGTGTAAGCTTCAATCTTTACCTCGATCAAATCATCGGACCAATGAGTGCTCTCCATCTCATTTTTAGCTGGAGATAACAAATCTGCTAATTGAATATAAATTAATTGCTCATTGAATGCTGACTGAAGCTGAGTTATGATAACTCCAATCATCATAAATGCCCAATGAGATGTCATTTAGCCTTTTATTTTGCTGAATTTGGATTAATTTTGAGAGTTTTAATTTTCTCCAAAATAATCATTTTTTAATAAAAACTCCATTTTTCACCAAAAATGACTTTTTTGAGAAAAAGTGCATTATGTGTCCGATTGATGATCTGAAAGTTGGATCTGACTGGCTGGCTGGTCAAGAATGATTTTTGGCTTAAGGTTAGAGCCTTCAATCACTGAATTCGGGGTCCGGATGACCGACTTATTACAAACGAGTTTTTTCCATTTAATTTATGGAAAAATTAACCCAAAAACTTAGGAAAATAATTTAAAATTTTTAAAAATAATTTTTTCCTCGTCCGAAAAAATATATTTTCAAAAATTTTTATATGTCCAGATGACTTAGGACATGACCATGCTCTACCTAAATAATCCCTAGTAGGTTTATAACACTCAGTTGGGCTCTAATAAT
>LPNX011092558.1:313215-325345 GCA_001517045.1 Pseudotsuga menziesii | reverse complement strand
TCATGAAGTGGACAACATGTGGAGGTGTATTTAAAATCACTAAGCTCAAACCAACGAAGTGTGGAGATGAGAGAGCTTGCTAACATTTGAGCGTGGTTTTTTTTTAATTGATGGAAATTTTTGGTGGAGCCGCAGATCAGAAAGGAGAATCTCGTGGCAACAGAGAAGGATTATTTTTTTGACTGAGGTACAGCTCACGGGACTGAGAAAATTTTCAGAGGACAGAGATCACACAGAAGTGAGATCACAGTACATGTTGGCACCATTCCCTGCAATGTTGCATTGCAATGACCCCGAGCACATTGACAATGAAACCCAGATGGCGTCTGCAGTATTATGATTATTAATGAGGGTAGAAACAATTCAGCATTCTGAAGCGTATCTGCTATCCTTCCTCTGCAGCAGAATACTTTCTTTGCTTTATCACAGGTGATTGATGGTGTTGTGACTCCACTAACCCTTCAGCAGCAATTTTGCGTTTTTCAGCTGTAGATGACAAGTGCTAACGAATTGCAGTAATTTGGGTTTGAAGAGAGCTTCATCCATTCAGCAATCACGGTGCGATGAGGTTTAAAAAGCAGACTGATAAATTTTCTCATGACTGCCTGTGATATCATCAAATTGAAGCTGAGCCCGCGTCATTGAATTTGTTTAATTTGTGGACCGAAGGAAATGGGATTTATTCGCTGGTACAAAAATATTGCAGACCCAGTTTTTGCAGATTTAAGAAGATCGATTGAATGCCGTTCAAAATGATGTTGAAGTTGATCTTTTCAGTCCGGTTACATCTGCTACTCAACGCTTGGTATCTCGAATAAATGGGATTTATGAAGATTTAGAATGTAATGAGACTATGGGTCGTTTATCTGTTTCATGTCCAAACAAAAGGAGAATATTACAGTCGAGTGTGTTCTGAAATAGGTGCATCCAAGAGAAATTGAAGAGGACGTACCATTGAAGGAGCTCATGGCCAAGGGAGCAGTGCCTGAGAAGGAGCTGAACATGTCCTCGAAAGGAATGAGCTGAGGTCAGATATTCATCATTCTGGCAGCAATACCCTCCAACCAGCAGCGATCCCTCATCTCACGCCACTATCTCTCAATTCTAGCAATGATCCATCATTGTGGAAGGCACACACATTAGAAGAGGGAAACAATCAGGTATTTCCATGTTAAGATTCATAGAAAGACAGAGATTTATGGCTTCAATCAGCATTCCACTCCCTTAGCCACAATGTCTCAAGTATGGGCAACGATCTCTTAAGGTTAGCAGTGATTCCTTATTTTAGAGGGAAACACAACCAGATTGGAGATCGATTACTCTTGGCAAGGCAAACATCCATCAATACAAGCAGCGTGTTTCTTGGATTTGTTGGAGAAGTTTATGTTCACTGTGGAAGAGCTTGTTCACCCAGTCATTTAGTTGTTGCTGCTACATTGTTTGCACTTGTAAAAGAATGAGAAACAAGAGTTGGGCGTCGTGCTTGCTTGGGGCTTTTGCCTATAAACTTATCTACACCAGTTCATGCATTTAGAAGGGCTACTCAATATTGAAGTAGAAATTGTCTATTGAAAATGATCTACACGAATATATTTCATCATCAACAGGTTTCCAGTGGGCAGCGTTGAGACAGAGCAGAATAGAGGCCCGAACAGCTTGTGGTTTCAGCGAAACAGAGAGGAATTTCATTTGCATATGTTAAGATTGGTAGAGTGCTGTACGGAGGGCTACGAGTCACCTACAGGGTTGATTCTTTGTTTTTGCAAGGACCAAGAGCAGAACTTAAATGCTTGTTGGATAACAAGTCTATGGCAAGTTTTTGTAACTAGGTATTGCACAGATTTGAAGGCAACAGCTTGTCTGAATTGAGGACTGTCTATACACCTTATGAACTGGTCAGAGGTTGGTTAAATTCTGTTTTGAACAGTCTTAAGGACTGGTTATTGAGGCAGCACACTCTGATTTTCAAGGAGGGGCAGCACATTGAAGAGGCATGTGTTCATACATGCACAGCCACAGTGGCATGTTTCTTCTAACAACAATTAAACAATGACAGTGGTAAAGTAATTTCTGTGCAGTGCAGAAGTGATCTCAGTCCTAATCCAAACTCCTTGTGATAAAGAAATGATGCTAGTGGCAGAATGTTGAAGAGCAGACTTTGCAATATTGCAGCAGTATAGATGTCTAATGAGCAAGGTTACAGCAGAGTGAACAATGATGATCAGAGAAGACAATGAGCAGCATTGAGCATGAGCAACAGTTTTGGACCAGCAGAGTTGATGTGTGATGAGCAGAGATTCATGAGCAGCGGTGAGCAGTGGTACAGAAGAGTTGATGGGATGAGCAGAGAAGATGAGCAGCTTTGATGTGTCAGAGATTTCTTGTTGGTTACATGAATTTACTGTATTGTAAAAGCAAGCTTATCTTGCTTTTGAGGTTAGGATACCTCAACCCCTTCTTAGCAGGGTCTAAGAAAACCAGGCAGGGTCCTGGATAAAGAGTAGGTGCTCTTCATATCAGTAAGTGCTGATTTCGCCTAACGGTTGTAGCCGGACCCAAATAATATAAAAAGATTACAAAATTATATTGTGTTGTGTTCAGTTGTGTTATGGTTTCTGATGATCTAAATGCTTATGCTATGTGAATGATGATATGAAAGATGTTTATGATATGATGGATAAAATATTGGAATGATGTATTAGTAGTTATCTGTGTCAAGCTAACTGAGAAAAGTCGTAAAAATTGCTTTACACTAATTCACCCCCCCCTCTCAGTGTCTACATAATATTGCTTCCCTAGAGTCATTCTTTGGGAAAATAAACTTTGTCCAAAGATTTATTCCGAATTTAGCAGAGTTAGCCAAACCTTTAAATGCCCTTCTCAAGAAAGATACCAAGTTCATCTGGGATGAAACCTGCGAAAACGCATTCATAAAGCTCAAAAAAGCTATTTCAACTGCTCCTGTTTTAGCATGCCCTGATTATAGCAAGGAGTTTCTAGTCTATTCATACACCTCTGAAGATATTATTGCTGGAGTTCTATTACAAAAGAACGATGAAAAACATGAGCAACCCATAGCTTTTATGAGTAAGAACTTGAGAGATGTTGAATTGAAATATACTGAAAGGTCAAGGTTTAGCTCAATTACGAAAGGTCAAGGTTTAGCTCAATTATTGACTGAGAGAGGTAGCACTCATGCTGTAAACCTGGTGGATGAGCGGGAACCTCATATTTTGCATATTGATGAAAATCATGAGTGGTATACGGACATTATCTACTTTCTGAGAAATCTATCTTGCCCTAATCATCTGGTAGATCACCAAAGGAGAGCTTTAAGGTTAAAGGCAGAAAAGTATACATTAACTCAGGATGGTATTGGTTGGAGAAATCCTAATGGAATAATTTTGAAATGTGTTAATGAGGAGGAATCCAAGATCATCATCAAAGAAATGCATGCAGGCATGTGCGGTGGACATTATGCACCTAGAACTACTGCTGCAAATATTATGAGAGCAGGATATTATTGGCCAACCCTCTTTAAGGATGTGTACTCTTTTGTAAGAACATGTCAAGAATGTCAGTTTTTCTCAGGAAAGCCAAGATTGCAAGCATTACCATTAAACCCAGTAATAGTTGAATCTCATTTTCAGCAGTGGGGTATGCACTTCAATGGGCCTTTTGATCAAAATTCAAGCAATGGATATAAGTATATCCTAACTTGCACGGATTACTTTACTCGATGGGTTGAAGCTGTACCAACTAAGAATTGCACAGCTACTGTAGTTGTCAAATTCCTGGAAGAAAACATTGTGTCTCGATATGGGTGCCCTATAAAGATAACCACTAACAATGCTAAAGCCTTTAGTAAAGTAGAGATGTCAACTTTTTGCATGAATCATGGTATTACACTATCCCATTCATCTAATTATTATCCCCAAGGAAATGGTCTTGCTGAATCCAGTAATAAGAACTTGATTAAACTTTTGAAAAGAATGGTGGGAGAAAACAAAAAAAGTTAGGATAGCAAACTAAAATATGCACTATGGGCTGACAGAACGACGGTAAAAAGAATCACAGGCAAAGCCCCTTTTGAGCTGGTCTATGGACAAGATTGTAGGCTCCCAATTAATATGCAAATTCCCGTATATGAGTTGTTACAATAGTGTACCTCAGATCAAAAAGCTTTCCAGGCAAGAATCAACAAGTTAGTTGAACTTGATGAAGTGAGAAGGATGGCATTTGACAAGATGGTCATTGAGCAGGAGAGAGTAAAAGGAACTTTTGATCAAAGAACAAGAGATGTAAAGTTTGGGATAGGAAACATAGTTTTGTTGTGGGATAAAGTAAAAGAAAAACCTGGAAAGCATGGAAAATTGGAAAAGATAT
Source organism: Pseudotsuga menziesii (assembly GCA_001517045.1). NCBI lineage: Eukaryota > Viridiplantae > Streptophyta > Pinopsida > Pinales > Pinaceae > Pseudotsuga > Pseudotsuga menziesii. The sequence continues at coordinate 320,959 of LPNX011092558.1, read as the reverse complement.
GGATGGGTCCTTATCGAGTATCTAAGATAGCTAGAAAGGGATCAGTTTATTTGGAAACATTGAACGAGGATGAATTTGAGCTTCCAGTAAATGGGCTCTTGCTAAAGCAATATTTCCCACCCATTGCATGAGTCCCACTTTGCTTGGTAGAGTAGAGTAAGTAGGACTTGAATAAGCTTTTCCCAGCAGTAGTATAGAGTTTTGCTTAGTTGTTTGAAGCTCACTTTTGAAGCTCTTGGTGTATTTTTGTTTTCCTGCAAAATAAAAATCAAACTTTATTTGAAAAGTTATGGTTATAGGTTAGATTTATTTTCTGCTTTTCAGTTTCATGCATCTTTATTTTCAGTATTTATATTTTTTCCACATATTGTTCTAACAACCGGTCTGTGAGTTTGGTATAGCTCTGGACATGTTACAGGTAGTCAGGTACATTCTTGGTAGCGGTTGCAAAGCTGGATGGATTGATCGAGGATGCGAGAAGCAGAGTGCGAGTACTAGAGATTCTAAGGTTCTCAAGCGCTCTTTTTAACAGAGCACTTGTCCCAGCTGGAGCCAAATGTTATCACATATATAGTAGTCGGGCTACCATATTCTATTTTTCAGACATAGTATATATTTTCAGCAAGATCTCTTACATATGAGATGAGCATTTTTCTATGGATCATGATTATATGTGGACTATTAAACTCTCCCATGTCAGGACTGAGTCTCAGGGCACTCAGATTTGAAGACCGATGTAGCCATTTATGTCATTTCAGAGCAGTAGTGGATGCCCAGTGTTATATCAATACTTTCTCATTAGATAGATGGTGTTTCAAATGGATTATATTGCATGGATATGACTCAGCATTTTATATTGTGTTATGGTTATTATTGCTCTTATACTGATTCTTGTGACATGTATTGACTTGTGGTATTATGATCTAGTGGTCATAATTATATGGACTTGGTTGTATCTTATACTATGTATTGATGTCCTTACTCTGGCTTTGAAGTTCTTGATCTATACTCATTGGTTTTACCCTCCTTAGGGAGTGTTGCCGCCTAATTCACACTTTAAGACGCAGGAAAATCACAACCTGCTATGTGTGTCCTTGGGGGCAAGTGAGAGCTGGGGACCACTGTCACCACAGTCCACAACTCCTCTGTTTAGGCAAGATCCCAACAGAGCCAAGGGGGGTAGTCCCTATGGAAAGACTAAGTTCCAGGTTTCTTAATTAATTGCAAATTAATTAATGGGATCTTTTATTAAGAATGAGGCTAAGACTCTATATTTTCTAAGAAATGGAAGGCAGCATGCAGATGTAAAGATTTCCTTTAAATGACAAGCAAACCTTCGGATAAAAAAGACCAGTGCCTATTACAAATGGAGTCTAAAGATAGATCACAACTTAATAAACTTACAAATGAATTTGAGATTTAAGTTATAATTAAACTACAGCTTAGGTGTTCAACAATGAGATGAATAAATGATATAATTATAAACAATAAGGAACCAAAATTTTAAACAATATACAGATGATTTACCAATATGGACAATGAACCAGATTTACAATATAACCGAAAAATGCTTTGAGTGAAGATTATTAAACCAACCGTAAATTAAATAATGGAAAGACTTTAAGCAATTAAGCATTCACCACATAACGATTGTATAGCTGAAAGTAAATGTAACTGAAAAGTAAATAAAACTACAAGTAAAGAATTGTAGTGCAATGCTAGAGTGAAAGAGTGCTGAAATGGAAAAGTGTTGTAGAACCAGTTTTGAAATGTCTCTTGGTTTATTTTAGTTAATTTTATTAAAGTTTTCTTCTTGAAGTTAAGTTTTGGAACCGGTGGTGTGACTACCCCGATCTAGTTCTTCTCAAGTCGAAGAGGGAGTGCTGTTGCGCTCAACAAAGTGGGAACAAAGCCCACCGTAGCTCACAGGTCAAACCCTAATGGCCTGGTGCTCAACAAGGGGGACGTCAAAGCGCTTAGAGACCCCCCACGGTCTACTACCCCAAGTCGCCTCCGAGGTCACTGTTTTTAATCAACCAGACAATTACTAGATGGATGCCTATTAAACTAAGACTTCCCTGTCCCCTGGTCGTATCTCGTGAGTACCCCAAAGGGTGATAACCGAGTAGAGGAGCAGGATATGGGAAGTTATTGTTGGTAAGTTTTAGGAGTAAATTTTATCTGGGTGATTAGCATGCAATGTTTATTTTAAAACGATCAACAAGATCAACCAAGCTGTATCCCTTATGGGAGGTGCCGGTATTTGATCTTGGACTTGGAAAATAAAGTGTGTTTGATTGTAGTACAAGAAAAGAAAATTGTTTTAATTACCTAAGCCCCCACTTCTCCTGCTTTTCATATCCAGCTTGAAGTCCCTAAAGGGAGATGACAAGCGAATAGAGGATACACAGGATTAGATGGGTTGTATGATTACTTTTTAACAGGAAGAATAAAATTGCATAAACAGAAATCTAAGTAAACAATATCCTACTTCCTACTCTACTTCCTAATCTATTTACTTATGGATTACAAATGCTTATAAGCTTTGAAGAATATCCCAAGAGAAACTCTCATTGGGGTTTACAATAATCAGAAAATTGAGAGAGAGGTGAGGGTTTGAACCCCTGTTTTGAACAAATTAAAGGTTGAGGAAATCCTGGGCTTATTCGGGCAGCAACTCTCCTTCACTTGTGCATAACCTGTCATAAACCAGCAAGCTATCTTCGCTGGAAATCACAGAAAACACTAAAGAGATTTATCAGAAAAATTTAGTACAAAATTTACAGTGAAAATCTGAATGTAAAAATGGCAGAAATATGAGATTTAGAGGGCTGTAAAATGAGTTTTCAGCCACCTAAATGATGTTTAAATAGCAGAAATAAAAGCCTATACTAATATATAATAGGTTGGGGCCCTAAAACAAGGGTTATATTCACTATACAGTGAATAAAACCCAATTTCAGGAAGGCTGGAAGTCAATGGCCGAATTTAAAATTTGCCGAAATGAAGCCCTTGGAGAGATCTCCTTGCTTGGACAACCTACAAATAAATCTAGATCTGCAAAATCGTAAACCTAGTGATGAATGTCTAACAGTTCCTGCAAAATACTATGAAAAAAAAATGTTAAAACATTCATAAAAGAGAATAAAAACACTTTTACTCTCTAATCTCTCCACAAAACACTTTGTGGAGAGCGAACTAGAATATTACAAAAATGCAAACTAGAAAAAATACATGTTACCTCACAAGAAATGGATCATGAAAGTATTGCAGCACAGTGTCCCTCCAAAGAATTCTTCTATTAAATGGCCCAACTAGGGAAAAGCTTCAATACAAATATGTGGCAAGAAAATATGAGAGAGTAAGAAGAAATATTCCGGCAGCATAACAATAACATGAGAGATCATGTCTAATGAGGGAATGAGACCCTCATTATATAGTTGAGGCAAACCCCAACCCCTTGAAGATAAATGGCTGAGATTAGATCCAAATCTAGGGTTTAATCTCCACCACTAGATCTAGATATTTGACTTTCCATTCTTCTCAATTAATCCATACCCTTGGATTAATTTTCAATCAACGACCAGAGTGCTTGATCCATGTTCTGAGCATCCTCACCCTTAGATCTAGGTCTTTGACTTAAAACCCACCCTTAGATGAGCTTTTAGGTTTTTAAATAAAAATAAAGTGGGCCCAACTAGGCGCCCCCCTCTACTTTGGCTGGACGTCCTCTACAAGTGGCGCTATCCTCCAAACTAGCGCTCTCCAAATACATTAGCGCCCTTCTTATTGTGGCTAGCGCTCCTCTTATTGTGGGCGTTTTCTCTTAATATGGGGGCGTCCTCTAAATATAGCGCCCCATTAAACAAGCTAGCGCCTCCTTTAAACCTTGGACGCCCCACTAATTTGATGGCGCCTCCTCTTAATATTTGATGGTAGTACCTCCAAATTTGGCCACCCTCTCCATCATATGTGATGCCCTTTATACATGAACGCCCCACTAATTTTGTGAGGGTTTTAACATTAGCGCCCCCACTATATATGGTGGCATCACGTTTAGTGAAGGTTTTATCTTGGACTTGGCTTTGACTTTAGCCATTAGCTCCATAAAAAAAATTGGTTTTATCTTGGACTTGGCTTTGACTTTAGCCATTAGCTCCATAAAAAAAATTTAACCTTAGACTTAGGCTAAAAATTAATTCACCTTAGATTTAATTTTTAAATTTTTCCAATTTTGACTTAGGAAATTTAAAAATAAATTGAAAAATTTATATCCTGGCCATGGGGCGGTGAAAAACTTTGGAATAAATTTTCCTAGGCTTAGGAACCCCCAAACCAAATTACCATGGCAATTTTTTGATTTTTTACTTCAAAATCAAAAAATATGAATTTTGACTTAGGGAAATTAATTAATTCCCTAGGAAAAATAGACCTTGCTTAAACAAAAAGGGTCTATCTCCTCAACCACCTGTCAGAATGACATGGGACTCGAAGCAGTGGCTTAGGGGGTTTCATAGCAATTTAAATTTGCATTCATAGCCCCTATTACAAAATACCATGCTTGAGCAATTATATTATTACATCGAAAACTGAGTTAATTAATCACCAAGGGGTAACCAGAAAAATAAATATAAATACAACAACACAACGAAACTCCGCAAGACTCTATACAGGTGTCTAGCATGGTCATGAATCACACTTTGAAGCCTTAGCCACCTCATGGACTTGACTAGTAGAACGCCCGTCACCACTTTGGAGGACTTTGAGTGAAAACCAAACCGATTAAACTCGTTTACACAACAAGATCAATTGGAAAGGGAAAAACACTCGATGAGGGGACTTCCCTAACAACCAGTTCCATGGTGTGGCATCCGTATCATATGACCCACACTAGCACATAAAATTACATTAATTTTCCCACGCAGGGGAGCAGACATTTCGTTTTACAAAGGGGCAATAGCCCTGCAGAAGTGAAAAATCCTCAGATTTTTTCCAAGGAACCATTTGTACAATTATGTACATCTTCATGTACATGGAGTTGCCACCTAATCGAAATAGGTGGGCAACAGGGAGAATAGAGGTAGTCATTCTCACCATTATTTTGGCTTGCTAGTGCTGGCTCCATCATTTCATTTGTCTTCACCCATCCATTACCTTCCAGTTTAATTTTCAACCCAACTGACTTCTTGACTTATGGCATGGAGGACCTTTTTCCCCGCTAGAACCTTTGTTGGACAAACCTCCCTGTTTTTATTGTGTCTCCGCTCTGAGTTGGTGACAGAACTTGCCTTGGTAAGTTAGATAGTATGCCTAAATCATTCTAGTCGGTTGTCCCGATGTTTGGCACTGTGCAGAATCCCCCCCAGTCACTTGAGATGTTGTTGGCTAAAACTGAAAGCTCATGTACTACCTATGTTGAAATTATTGAATATACACTCATGGAAAATGAAAATTGTAAAACTGTGTTTCTTAACATATGTAAAAAAGGCAAAAGCAATGAAGTGCTAAGATACTCCTTGAAGAGTATAAGAAAGGTCCAAAAAAGCAATGGTTAAAAATATGCTATATCAAAAATTGCTGACCTTATTAAAATAAATATGTCCCGGATGAAAGCTGCGATTAGCTGTGCTTTTAAGCACTGGTGAAGTCCCAAAGGAGTCATATAGGCCAAAAAGGCCATGAAATAAAATGTGATCCTAATGAACTTGGATCAAGTTTGATGTAGACATAATGCCTAAGTTGAATAAGCACTCTCTAAACAACTCACCCATCTGTGAGGCACTACCATTCATTATGTTGTTGTTTGTCCAGCATTGGTTATAGTGAGTTTTCCCTTTCCTTGTCCAAAGTGTCATGATGTTGAGTAGGAAGTCATCCTTTGCCTTAGCCTTGTCATTTTCAACCTTCATCCTTCATTAGCAAATTGACTACTACTATGAAGTGAGTATAGTCTTGAAAGTCCGAGTCTAAGTAATAATAAATAAAGCCTTCTATATATATGTATTTGTTGATGTATTGCCAGTGAAACGAATGCTACTTGTTGAGATTGTTACTTGAATGAGTTGTAGAGCATGGCTTAACCTTTTGACACTTGCAGCAGATGGATGTATTTTGAGTTATTATTGGTGTCTGATTATCAGGCTCATTCTGCCTTTCTGATGCAGTTTTTCTTCACAGGTTGATATTTTGAGAAGGGAGATGTTTCAGTTGGATCTCCGAGGGCGTTATAGGGGCATAGGGGGGAGTAGCCACTTGTTCGTACCACTGTACCCCCACCCTAGAGAGCCTGGTGGGCTCAGTTTGACAACGCAGGCACCCTAGGAGGCTGTTTTGGCAGGATCACGTTTTTCGAGGCAAATTAAAAAATGATTAAATGGCTATTGAAGAAATCGATTTGGGCTACTGAGGCAAGGAAATGACATGGGATGAGTCATGATGATGAGAGTGATGTCCTCCACACCTTCTCCAGCAGTTGCAGTTCCTGATTGGGCCCACACCTATTTTTTGGGCATTTTTTATTTTTTTTGGAGCTCTTTTTGGTGGCTCACGATTTCCTCAAGGAGGCACAAAAGTCAAAGAATTAAATTGTTATATTATTTATTGTGCCATGGGGACACCCAAAGGGAGTTAGTCAAACACTCCTTGGACCCACCATGTGCTTTCATTTATCTCTTGTTGAGTGGGTTACCTTTATTTGAGTGGTTTAGTCCACTTTGGTAAATTATGGTTATATTGATCCATGTGTTGTATGTTGAGCTCATCTCAACCATTGATTAGAACATTTCATCTTTTAATCTTAGCCACTCATTTTAAAATTGGTTAGGATTTGGTTATGATTGAGGTTCTCTCATTTCTATTTAAAGGAGAGAGCTTCTCATTTGTAAGGGGTCTTTGGCTCTTGGATCTGAATAATAGAAAGACTTTTTCTGTGAAAATTTTTCTAGATCTACTTTGCATCTGATGTGCTCAAATGGTGATTAGCTAGTCTTCAGCTTCCTAGCATTGTGGAAATTCTCGTGAGATCTATTTGTAGACAAAACAATGATAGCCACGAAAAATATAGAAATCACGAGGATCTTCCAGAATTGATCGGGATAGCAAAGATCGTCACTGTTACAGACTTCTACAAGCTTTTCTAGGTAAGATCCAAAAGGTAAGTTCTTCTTTTTTAGATCTTATTCCATTGTACCTTGCTAAAATTCAAATTTTTCTGAAAACTCCTAAAACACTAAAAAACCTAAAAATCAATAAATCAGGGAACCGTCCGATCTTTTGCCAAACCATTTCTGGGTTTCATAGATCAGGCTTCCCCTTCATCAAATCAACTAAAACGTTGGTCAAATTCCTCACAGTTTGACCTAGATCTGATTTTTAAGCAGAAAACTGCATAACCCCCCACTGAAAAATTGACCTACTAGGGTTTTGAGTTTTTCTGAATTCTGACTTCACAAATGGATAGATCGGGTCCCACACAGTCCAAATCAACCTCAACGTTGTCCAAGGACTGGCTAGTTTGGCCTACATCTGAAAAATTGACTGAAACTGCCTTGGCGCCTGCACTGAAAACTGGATTTTTTCGGAAGTAGGTTTTTCTGAAATCTGACAAGATAGGCTGATAGAACAGGGTCCAAGCATTCCAGAACACCCTCAACGTTGTGCTAGTTCCTCCCGGTTAGCCCTAGCAAGGTTACTTGGAAGCGGAAGTGGGAAGCGGGTGCGAAAGCGGAAGCGGGAAGCGCCTTCT
>LPNX011092558.1:236567-310567 GCA_001517045.1 Pseudotsuga menziesii | reverse complement strand
TCCTCTCCTCTCAATCAATAGAAAATGAAAATGAAAATGGAATGGAATGAAAATGGGCTTTATCCCTCACACACATCTCCTAAACCCTCTATACAAACCATAAGGCCCAACCGTGGGTTCCCCAAGCAACCACGCGGATTTTACTAGTCTCCAAATCGGCGGAATCGACGGAAGCGTTTTCGGGAATCGAAGGAAGCGTTTCAGGAAGCGTTTTTTTTAAACAGGAATCGATTTAGGAAGCATTTTTTTAGCGATTTGGAAGCTCGAACCCTAAACGATTCCTGGCGATTCCTCTTTTGGGCAGGGAGCATTTTATAGACAGAGGAATCGCGATTCCTAGTCGCTTCCTAGGTGATTCCCTTGGAATCGCGATTCCGGAGCGGGTTCGAAGGGGGGGGGGACGATTCCCCGCAACCCTGAGCCCTAGATCTGAAAAAATCAGTTTTCAGCCTCCTAGCCCCATCTTCAAATTTTGACTTTTCTAGATCTGATTTTTCTGCTGTTTTCTAGATTTGGGCTTGTAGATCAGGTCTCCCTGACCTCTCTTCTTCCTCAACGCTAAGCCATTGGCCACCCGGTGACCCTAGAACTGCAGATCTATCCTCCTAAGCCCTAGCGCTAGCCATCCTTTGAGCTGAGTTTCCTATACCTTAGCTTTTCCGGACCAACTACTTTCTGGGTTCGTAGATCAAGGTGTCTCCCAGGTGGGTTCTCTGAAACGTTGTTTACTGCTGACTCTGTTGCCCAATGCACACAAAGCACTGATCTCCTCGCTAGCGCTGCCCATTAGGCTCTTAGCCTTTGCCCTTTACCAACATTCACTGATAGCTCAAACACCTTTCATTGAGTCTGATTTCTAGGTACTGGATAGTCCCAACTCTGTTCTTGCTGACCCTGTCAGAATTACGTTTCCCACGACAGTGGTCACCTCCACCAGTTGCTAGTACCTAGACCCTAGAGCTAGGGTTTCCATTCACCTTGCACCTTAAGTACCTTGAAGCCCCATCCAATCTTCTTCTGGTGTCTGGGTTCGATCTCTCCTGTAGAGAGCAGATCCGGGTCTCCTCCATTGTTGTCCTAGACTAGGATAACCTAAAGTGAAGGCTACCTTGATTAGCATGACAACCATCCATTTGGGAGTCTAGGCAATCGTGGTTCCACCCCTTAGTTGCTTGCCCCTCTACCATCCATCTTGGATCCACCTCAAGCGGGCAACTACAAGGCGGGTGATAACAAGTTGATTACTTCATCTCTCGATTTTGTATCTTTCATAAGTAAATCAACTACCTAACATTCATAAATCTCTTGAATCTCACCATAAGGTGGATCAAGAGTGCTCTCTGTCGGAGAGTTTAATAAACCATCTTCACTTTACTTTCGTGCATCTTATTGTTTAATCAAGTTAATGGATTAAGTAAGACTCTTGAACTTGCAGAAACACAAGTCAAGAGCACTCTCTATCGGAGAGCATCATTAGTCTTGCATAATCCTTGCATTAGGGATCTAGATTAGATAAGACTCTTGAACCTTTGTCATAAGACAAGGTCAAGAGCGCTCTCTGTCAGAGAGTTTAATTAATTGACTTAATAAAATCTTTCAACTCACACTCCCTCTAATTAATTTACTTCGTGGATCTCCTTCACCTAGTATGCTCTGCCGACTTTCGAGTTGGGCTCGTACTCAAAACGGTGAACGGACTTGCTAAGACCGCAATAACAACATAATTAAAACTTCCCCCCCCCCATAACCAACGCATCGATGTTGTCTCGATAAAATATTCAGGTAGTGGGAAAATTCCAAGTGTGGGCATCGGGCAACCAAATCTGGACACAGTTGGTTAAGTTATTGAACACATAGCTGTGATTCCAAACAGGTTCGTCATGTCTTCGAACGGAGCCACTGAAGGTATTTCCGGTTAGGATTTCCAGACACCCTAAGCAAGATCACCATGAAAATTCTTAAAACTTACCAAGACCAATCGCACAATCTAACATTCATCGGTTTAACTTCCAGACTTGTGTTTATTTCTTCAGCGCATTTTAGTTTCATCAACTCCATAAGACACTAGTCCTTGTCTTGTTTTGCATAATTATATGATCAATTGTCTATGACTTAATATAATTGTTATCACTGAATGCATAATTGGTGTCTAGAATTTAAATCTATCTCTTAATCTCTCATTGCAACATGGATTGCCTTTTTTATCTTGTTTCATATTCATAATAAGTAAAACACCTTCTAAAGACACTGAAACTGCAAGCTTGTCGGAGGCACTATTCTGATCTCTAGGGACTGCTTCTATGTTAAGGGCATCAAAGTATTCCATTGTATCCCAGATTGCATTTCTATATTTTTTAAGTCTCTAACACTTACATGCAAACTGACCCTTAACTTGTTGGACAATTAAATCAGAGTCCCCTTTAATATTAAACAACTTAATCCCCATGTCCTTGGCAATCTCAATTCCCAATAGAAGTGCCTCATACTCCACCACATTGTTAGTTGCTTCGAATTCCAATCTGAAAGCAAAGTTGAAAACCTTACCCTCTGGTGAAATAATGACAACACCAGCCCCCTTGCTCGTTCTAGAGTAAGCACCATCAAAATTCATTCTCCATAACTCACTAAGTTTTTCAGTCTTCATCTCTTCTTGGATGGGTTCCAAGAAGGTGGAGTTGATTTGATAGGAACCATTTTCATCAGTGTGGTAAGCATACTCATTCATTGGTCTTTGAGGGTTTTCAACATGGTGTATTTTTTCCTTTTCAGAATACAACTTAACAAGTGAAAACTCTGATGCTGGTACGGTGGCATAGGTTCAATCCATCTGGATTGATCCCCCCAAAGTGGCACCCTATTTCCTAGAAAGCAACATACCCCATTTGTCTGGAACATCAATAACAAGGATGTCCATGGTGATTTGGATATCTGGATACTTAGCCAATCTAACTAGCTGGTTCTCAATCATCCCTTCAACTTTAACCTGTCTAGAGTCCATGGCACATACATTCTAGTATGGCCTTGTGGCTCTTAAGTCAAGCTACCGCATGACTTTTTTGGTCATGATGCTGGAACTAGATCCCGAATCTAACATACAATTGTGTAGAAGATCACCCATCATCAATGATACATAAAAAGGGGGATGATCTTCTTTTCTTGTGTCCCTAGTATGTAGAACTATAGGTGGATCGGTAAAGACATTATTTGAAGTTTGCTCCACCGTATCAGAAAAAGTGACCTTTTTAGGGGCAAGGGGCTTTACAGGAATTGGAAGGACTTTCTTTAGTTTGAGAATCAACATCACTTGGAGGGTCTAGGATTTTCAAAAGTCTCTCTCTTTGGCCAGGGATTTTACATAATTCAAGGACTGGAACAGGGACTTTTGTATTTGCCAGTGAATTACCTAAGTCAAAACTTAAATCAACAATTTCTTTAGTTTCTACTTCTTTGGGAGGATTAGGAGTTGTTACCTTAGGAATATTCTGTGCAGAAGACCCCTTTCTTTGATAAGTTATTCCCTTGAAGTTCTAAGTGATGTTGATCTGCTCGACTGAAGGCATCTCACCATAGTACTGAGTTAAATTGTCAACTTTCTTTTCAAAACGATTGGCCTGTGGCCAATTTCCTATGGGGATGCTAGGGATGTCATCTGTGTTGTTGATATAATCAGGCTCGCTTGCAGACGTACTGGGACCGCACCCCTCAGGGTAACCATGCTCCTGGACATAACATGCATAATGACAGCAAGATTCCTCATGGAAATCTCTGCATGCTCTACAAAAAGGTTTGTAAGGCTCAACCACATTAGTAGCATCAAGTTGATGAGGAGGCCTCTGCTCATGGTTGGGGTTCTTTCTCTGCCATGTTGGCTTGGCAGGAAAGGTTCTAGGAGCAAGCTGAGTTTGACTTCTTTTCATTGTTATTACCCTATTCTGGATTTCCTTCAACTGCGCTAAATGTTTCTGTTCTGCTTCCTCCATATTTTTCTTCATCTCTCTTTTCATTTCAATCATCTGTTTTTCATAGGCATCCTTCATAGCTGATAAAGGATCCTTGTCTCTAGGTTCATTAATTTTTAAAGGAGTTGAAGACCTTGAATAAACCTAGAGGTTAGATTCACCAGATGACTACATATTCTTGTCAATTTTGACCGCCAAACCCTAAGCTAGAAGTAAAGTAGCCGGCTCCTTGTCTCTAATATGGTACTGGATCTTGCCACTTAATGCTTCAATGTAATAGTCCAAAACAGAAGCTGCTGGAGGAGAATAAGTGGCAGGGATGGAATTTGCTAATTCAGTGAACCTGTTATTAAACTCATCCATTGTTTCAGTTTCAGATTTCTTCATGCTAGTCAAAGCTGCTACCAAATGTCTAGGTTCCTTTTTGCTGCCAAACTTTCCAAGGAAAGCAGACTTGAAGTCCGCTAAGGTTGTGAAAGAATTGTCCGGCAAATTATCATACGAGTTACCAGCCTTGCCATCCAAAGACAAGGCAAACAAGGTCATGTATACATCTTCATGCCTATCAGTACCCCTGACATGGGCACCACAGTGTCTGGTGAAATTTCTGATATGTTGCTCAGCAAAGACGAAGGCATCAGTGCCATTATATGTCGTAAGTTTGTCGATAGCCTTGTCAGGGATGTCATGAGGATGACTTGCTATCTGAGCAAAGTTGAGTTGAGTAAACAACTCACCCATTGTGTTAAGGAAACAGTTATTGTTTTGCAAATTTTCTAAGTTTTATGGAAATAAAAGATAGATGTCTAAAACAGACTCAGATCCAAGTTCTGCAAGGATCCTACAAGAAGCTAGTTTGTTCAGCGTCCTCCTATAGACTTTTTCAGGGTCAGGGATGAAATCGAACAAACCTTCAGAGTTTCTTCTAGTAGAATACCTTGAGGTGTTAGCTGATAGTGGAGTCGCCAGGTGGACTTAAGTCTAATTTCGGAGAGTGATTGAACTAAAAATCTACCAAAAAGGGGAAAAAAGGTAAAAACTAAAAGAAACAAAGGTCGTCCAGGAACAAAAAGATTTGTCCCCGACAACGGCGCCAAAAGATGTTGTCCGTCGATTGCACACCAGCAGCAGAAATCTAATGTAAGCTGTCTCCTTACTTAGAAAAGTGTGAGAGGTGTGACCTTGGGGGCAAGCACAGAGCTAGGTACTGTCACCTACTCCTAGCTCCTCCGTTTAGGCTAACTCCTAACGAAGCCAAGGGGGGTAGTCCCTACAAAAGAGTTTTCTAAGGCTCTTAAGGTTGTTAAAGTGTTTTACTTAGTTGCGGATGCGAATGGGTGTTACTTAGGAGTTATTGTAATTAAAAGTGTTTATTTATTATGAGTTTGACACATAAAGCAATCCACATTGCTAACAAGAGATTAAATGATAAGAAATAGTTCAAGAATTCATAAATGTGCATTCACAGATAGAAATTAAAGAGGCCACAGACAATTGATCCCAATATAACAGTTATGCGGATTGAAACAGACCAGTGCCTTATGGAGTCAAAATTCTGAAAATGCGTAAAGAAATTAAAAGCAAGTCTTGGAATAACACTATTGAATATTAGGTTGTGCAAGTGCTCTTTGTATATTTTAAAAGATTTTAATGGTGATCTTGCTTAAGGTGTCTGGAAATCCTAACCGGAAATACCTTCAGTGGTTCCGTTCGAAGACATGACGGACCTGTCTAGGATCACAGCTAGGTGTTCAATAACTTAACCAACTGTGCCCAGATTGGGTTGCCCGGCGCCCACACTTGGAATTTGCCCACTTGCCTGAGTATTTAATCGAGATAACGTCGGTGCGTTGGTTATGGGGAAATTTTTTTATTTATGTTTCTCTTGCACGCACTTAACAAGTCCGTTCACCGTTCTGAGTACGAGCCCAACCCGAGGGTCGGCAGAGCATACTAGGTGAAGGCTGATCAACGAAATCAATTGATTAGAAGGGTGTGTGTGTTGAAAGTTTTATTAAGTTAATTGATTAAACTCTCCGACAGAGAGCGCTCTTGACCTTGTCTTATGACAAAGGTTCAAGAGTCTTATCTAATCTAGATGCCTAATGCAGGGATTATGCAATACTATTGATGCTCTCTGATAGAGAGTGCTCTTGACTTGTGTTTCTGCAAGTTCAAGAGTCTTACTTATTGATTAATTGATTAAACACTTAAAAGATAAAGATTTAATCTACCCAAGAGTCTCTTTCAGGCTTTTTAGGGCCCTAATCGGGAAAGCAAGGGGGTAAGTAAAGCTTATATAAAAAGGAACTTAAACGAAACTTTCATAACTTAAATCAATAAATAGAAAGGCATTCTTACTTTTATATTTTTATGTGGTGAATTAAACAGAAATAAAACTACTTTACTTTAATGAGAAAAACAAACTTCTAATGATTGAAACTATTCTATCCTACTTTAGCAAAATGTGAAACAAAGCATGAAAATTGTGAGACGATACAAGCTTCCCCCCAAATGGGGGAAGAGGGGTGTGGGAGCCGTAATCCAGCTCACTTTTTATTAATTTGTTACAATGCTTGAAGTTTGGAGTCCTTTGTGGTCTTGAGAGTGTCTTCAAGGCAACCTATAGAATGGGGATTAAGAAGGGGGAAAAAGGAAGGTTTTTTGCATTTTATTTCTTCGATTTTTTGCCAGCTTTCCCTCTTAACCTATCATAGAAAGAGAAAAACCAGCGAGCTATTTTCCTACAAAAGGATGGGTTAAACAATATAGTACACTACAAAAATACACCTAGTATTTGAGCAAAATATAGGAACTTTGTGCTGCTTCAAATACTATCTAGATCTAAGAGAAAAATGCATAATATTTGACACTTCTTAGATCTAGAAATGAAAGCAAGTAGATGCAAAAGATTAGCTTTATAAATCAGAATTCTACTTGCAAATATAAAGTAAAGTAATGAAAGATTTTGTTTTAGGGGTGAATACAAGAGATGGAACCACTTGGATCTTGAATCTTTGAAACCACCATGGATCTCAATTAGCATGCAGCTGCTAGAAACTTGTGCTTGGCTCCAAGAGAAGGAGATGCAGCTTAGCTCAACCTTTTACTTGGTGCAATGGAATGATCTGCAATCAAAGACTTGTACGCTTGCCAAAAAGGGGATTAGATCATGTACTATTTACTAATTTGAATAAAAAAAACATGAGATATAACTGAATAAGACAATGCTCTTTTAGATCTCTGAAAGTAAATAAGTAAATAGATAACTTGAAACTCCAAATATCTATTCTTATGTGCTTATATAAGCCCTCGAAAGCATTTATTAATACCCACAGATTAGCAAAGCGAAAGAGAAATTGAAATTGTATCCCCTCATTAATCAAAGCACATGCATCCAAGATCCACACCACATGAGCCTCCAAAGTCTTTCTTTATTCAAAATGGTTGCATGAGAGCAACAAGTATTACAATATTTCACCAGAGGTTCTTTACATCAATCATTCACCCTGAATAGAGCTAAAGGAGCCTCTATTTATACAATGAGAGAGTGCTAAAACCCTAAAACCAGATCACATAACCTGACCAGCTTGGTCACATAACTGAAAGCCCATACCTAAAATGAAGAGCTGAAAGTGAGGGGAGGCCTCCACCTAGGCAAGGCGCCCCCACTCCAACCCTAGACACTGAAAACAACCCAAAATTGAGCCCACACGTGTGGAAGGCGCCCCCAGGCTGAGGAAGGGCATGAATGGGTGAAGTAGGCGTGAGCTTGCATAGGAAGGCCACCTATTAGCTCTGGAAACCACATATGCTCGGTATGGAGGAGCCACTAACCAGTGATCATCAGTGCAAGCCTCAGTTCAGCCTCGATCAAAACACTGGACGAATGGATGCTCTCCACCTCACCCACACGTGAGCTTGACTGAAGGAGGCGCAATTGCTAGGTAGAGATGTCATTTATGTCATTGAATGTTGACTGAAACTATCTTCGTTAACTCCAATGCTCATTAATGCCCAATGAGATGTCATTTGGCCCTTTATTTTGCTGAATTTGGATTAATTTGGAGAGTTTTAAATTTCTCCAAAATAATCATTTTTTAATAAAAATTCTTTTTTTTTCCTCAAATATGACTTTTTTGAGAAAAATGGCGTTATGTGTCCGATTAATGTGTAAAAATATGGAGGAACATGTAGAACATTTGAAAAAGGTTCTTGACCAACTTCGAGCAGAAAGGTTGTTTGTCAATCTTGAAAAGAGACAATTTTGCAAGGATAAGCTAGTGTTCTTGGGTAGTGTTATTTCATCAAGTGGGTTGAGCATGGATCCAGAAAAGGTCAAAGCAATTCTTGAGTGGCCTATGTTAGCCAAAACCAAGCCGACTAAACTTGAGTTTACCGCTCAGTTAATATTAAAAATTTAATTTTCACTTTTCACGCCAACCTCTTTTTCTTTTTCCACTTGTCGAGTGAAACTTGTCTATCTCCCGACTAGACAATTCTATCAACTTTGGTCATCCTTTCAACTCGACTGATTTACTTCGACTTACTTGTCGGTTCTACCGACTGATTTTACCTCGACCACTTGTCACTTCGAAGTCGGCTAACCTCTTTGACCTCTCAAGTCGGACCTCTTCGACCTCTCAAGTCAGCTCACTCAACTGACCTTGTCGGTTCACTTTGGTCCAAATCTACAAAGTTCGAAGTCGGCTGACCTCTTCGACCTCTCAAGTCGGCTCACTCAATCGGCCTTCTCAGTTCACTTTGGTCCAAATCTACAGAGTATTTTTCTTAGTCTAAGAGACTTAAGAAATTACAAATGCTTTTCACCTGTGAGTAAGATGAAGTAGAATGGACACGTTAACAAATCCAAATGACTTATAAAAAAACATGTGCCCAAATATGTAAAAATACTTGAGTAGACCAATGTGCCATAAAACTTGGAACTTTCAGGCGGTGAGAAATTTATGGGTTCTTTGATCTTTCACTTAACTGGTAAATGTAAAAGACATTTACACAAGTAAATATGGAAATATTGTGCGGCCAAATAAACATGCATTCAACCATAAACTATTTCATATATATAACTATGCGGAAATAACAAAGGTATTACAAACTTGTCTATCTAGACTTGTAGGCTCAAAGCTTCAGTTCTTCGACTGAATCACTTACACAGAAGTTTGAGCTTCGACTTCTCTTTCTCTCTTCTTCTCACCCTGAGTTCCTCCACTGTCTAACTTGATTTACAAATTGCTTCTACTATTTATAGGCAACCTGAAAATTGCTTCTACATGAGTCCACTAACTCTCCATTAAAGAGTGTAATAACTATCTTACCTAACAACTTAGCTTCAGAAATAAATTCGACTGTTTTACATTGTCGAATCATGGACTCTACCCTCTTGTCAAACTGACCGACAAGATCTTGACTGATACAGACTCTGATAGAGTCGGCTGAGAGTCAGGTACGGATCTGCAAGTAATTACATTTTCCAACACTCGCCCTTAATTATGAGCAGATGGGGATTTTTAAAAACAAAATTTACAAAATGTTTCAGAGCTTAGACATGCTTTGTTTATGATAGAGTTCACTGTGGAGAACTTGTCATTCCAAGATAACTACGCAGATACTGAAATGTGTCCTTTGCTAATGGTTTCGTAAAGATGTCTGCAAGTTGGTCTTCAGACCTGCAAAATTCCAAACAAATTTCCTTGTCGTTCACCAACTCTCTTATAAAATGAAGCCTTGTGTCGATGTGCTTGGTTCTCTTGTGAAACACATGATTCTTTGATAATGCTATGGCTGAATTGTTGTCGCAGAAGATGGTTGTTGGTTCTTGATGGTTTTGTGACAAGTCTTTTAATACTCTCCTCATCCAGACAGCTTGACATGCAGCACTTGTTGTTGCAACATACTCTGCTTCAGCTGAAGACAAAGTTACTATGAGTTGTTTCTTTGAAGCCCATGAAACAACACCTGTACCAAAATTAAATGTGTATCCAGATGTGTTTTTCCTGTCATCTATGCTGCCTCCATTGTCACTGTCAATGTAACCAATAAGTTTAAAATTTTCTGAGGTTGAATACATAATACGAAGGTCTTTTGTGCCACTTACATACCTCATAATTCTTTTACCTGCTTGCCAATGTGAGTCTTTTGGTGACTCCATGAACCTTGAGATCAGACTTACTCCATACATAATGTTTGGTCTTGTCGCTGTCAGATACATAAGGCTGCCAACAAGCCTTTTGAATAGCATAGGATTGACAGTCGATCCTTCATCATCCTTGCTCAATTTTAAACTTGTTATCACTGGTGTTGGGGCTGTCTTGCAATTAGACATGTTAAATCTTTTTAAAACTTCACATGCATATTTAGACTGTGATATAAAAATACCACTTTCAGACTATTGAACTTCAATGCCCAGAAAAAACTTCATAAGCCCCAGATCAGTCATTTCAAATTCACTTTCCATGACTGCTTTAAAATCTGTTATGCCAAAATCACCAGTAAATATTTAAATCATCTACATACAGGCAGACAATTAACATCTTACCTTGCTCATCGACTTTGGTGTACAAAGTCGGATCACTTTCACTTCTGTGAAATCCATTTTCAGTGAGATAGGAATCAATCCGACTGTACCAAGTTCTAGGAGCTTGCTTCAAACCATAGAGTGCATTTTTCAGCATGTACTTTTTATGCTCTTGACCTGGAACTTCATACCCTTGTGGCTGTTCCACATATACTTCCTCTTCTAGATAGCCATTTAAGAATGCCGACTTGACATCCATTTGATGAACAGGCCATTTGTTTTGTGCAGCAATGGCCAAAACTATTCTGACTGTATCCATGCAGGCAACAGGTGCTAACGTTTCATTGAAGTCGATGCCGGGTTGCTGAGTGAACCCTCTTGCTACCATTCTTGCTTTTTGCTTTTGCACATTCCCATCAGCGTCTTGCTTTATCTTGTAAATCCATTTGACACTGATTACATCTTTGTCTTTTGGTAAATCAACCAGTTCCCATGTCTGGTTCTTCTCAATGCATTCTATTTCTTCATCCATGGCTTGTGCCCATACTCCTTCTTCAATAGCTTCTTCAAATGTTAGTGGATCATATATAGGAGAAAATAATGCAAAAAGAGAGAATGAATTAGGTGTACCAGCTTCATATATCTCTCGCAGACTTCTTATCTTCACCGGTTCTGTCGATGTCGACCTTGACGAAATGCTTGATGGAGTCTGTTGTCCTCTTAGTGTACTTGTCGATGTAGCTTGAGCTGCTACTTGTGTCGATGGTCCTTGTGCTGAACCATACCTTGGTGTCATGGGAGTCGAGGGTGCTGCGACCGGTTGACTTAGATGTGGTGTTTGAACCACTTTCTCTTCCATATCATCATTGTCGACATGTGACACAATCTTGACATTTATGTCAACGGTTCCATCCCATGATTCATTCTCGACAAATTGAACATCTCGACTGATTGTCACTTTCCTTACAACAGGGTCATACAACTTGTATGCTTTTGTGTCTTCTGAATAACCGACAAAAATATATTTTTGTCCCTTCTTGTCTAGCTTCCTTCTCAGCTCATCTGGTATATGAGCATATGCAACACAACCAAAAACTTTTAAATGTGAAACACTACGATTCATACTTTTCCATGCTTCTTGGGGAACTTTGTTCTTCACACTCTTTGTCGGACAACGGTTCATAATGTATACGGCAGTTGCGACTGCTTCACCCCAATACTCATTTGGCAAATGCTTGGCTTCCAATATGCTACGTGCCATCTCCATGATGGTTATGTTCTTTCTTTCAGCAATACCGTTCTACTGAGGTGTATACCGTGCAGTGAATTGTTTTTGTATGCCATGGGTCTTGCAAAAAATTAGAAATTCATTTGAAACATAGTCACCTCCTCTGTCAGTCCTTAAGATCTTGATGCGGTGTCTACTCTGGTTCTCCACGAGTGCCTTGAACTGCTGAAAATAACTAAATGCATCAGATTTATGTTTCAAGAAATATACCCATGTTTTTCTTGAGTAGTCATCAATAAAAGTTAGAAAATACTTGCAGCCACCAATGGATGATATCTGCATTGGACCACAAATATCAAAGTGCACAATTTCAAGTGGTGTGCGTGCTCTATATGACTTTTCGGCTGGAAAAGTCTCTCTGTGCTGCTTGCAAAAAATGCAGCCTTCACATACCCTCTTTGGTCTGTCGATCAATGGTAATCCTTTTACCATATTCTTTGTATGCAGTAGCTTCAGCCCACCAAAATTCAGATGTCCAAATCTGAAATGCCACAACCAGGATTCATCCTGAACTTCTGTCTGAAATGTAGCTTGCAAATTAACGCAGCCATTTTCTCTCTTGTCAAGTAGCTCGACTGTTTCTTCACTTTCTGTCTTGAATGCAACTCCTGAGTTTGTCTTCCCTTTTATGTCGAGAACTATTCTCAATGGAAACAAACGGTTGCTTGTCATTGGCACTTTTGCTATCAGCTGGTCGCTTGGATGCTTGTCTTTGATCACATAGTGATCATCTTCCATGTAGACTCTGTAGCCTTTTTTGTATCAACTGTCCAATGCTTAACGAATTATCTTTCAGACCTTCGACATGATAGACATCAAGGATATACTTACTCTCCCTCTGTTTGGTTAGAATATCAACAGTGCCTTTTCCTAAGACAGTAACTTGCACATTGTTTCCAAGTGTAACATCAGTTTTAAATGAATTGTCTAGACTGGAAAACAAATTTAAGTTACAAGTCATGTGGTTGCTGCAGCCTGAATCCAAGTACCATATGTCATGTGGACTTTCTTGAACAGCATTGCATTCGACTGGAGATGTCGATGCCATTAACATTGCACTTGTCAAAGTGTTGGTGCTAGTCGACTGACTTGGACTTTGTCTTCCTTGGTCATATTGCTTCTTTCTGCATTCATATGCATAATGACCAAACTTCTTACAGTAATGACATTGAATTTTTTATTTATCAAACCTCTGGCCACTTGGCTGACTTGGGTTCTTATTATCTCCTCCACCACCGACATTTGCAGGACTTCTACCTCAACCTCCTCTTGAAGAACTTCTTTCTCTGCCTCTGAAGTTGTTTCTCCCCCTGCCTCTACCACGACTTATGGATGATTGTGCTGCGAATGCACCTTCCAATGATGTCTGTGTTCTGCTGAGTCTGTGTTCATGATTGATGAGTGAAGCTTGCAACTCATCAATGGTATATGTCGTCATGTCTGTGTGTTCTTCTAAGGTCACAACCAAGTTTTCAAATCTTGGGGGAAGACTTCTGAGAATTTTTTCAACAACCCTTCAGTCTTCTATGGCTTCTCCATGAGATTTCAGTTAGTTTATCAAACCAACAACTCTGGTGTAGAATGTCTCTACATCAGTGTTTTAAAAACCAGCCGAGTCCGAGTTCGAGTTGGCCGAGTTGACCCCTGGCCGAGCTGACTCGGCCTGCAACTCAGCTCGGGTGGCCGATTTTATACTTAATCGGCTGAGTTGGATCCGAGTCGGCCGAGTTAGGGTCTGAGTTGGCCGAGTCGGCCGAGTTGACCGAGTTACAACCCGAGTCAGCCGAGTCAGCTGTGGCAGACACCCACAAGAATGCAAACTCCAAAATAACATGTTTATTTTTTATTTTTAAGATTTTTCTTATTCTAACCATAACCTGAGGCCATAAGATGACCCCCTGCCTTTCTATTTGCCTCACACTTCTGTTGTAAGATGTTTGTGAGCATTTGGCATTATTGTTGTTTGGATTCATGGAGGCTTAGAGGAGCGTCCAACAATGAAGAACAATCAACATGATTGCAGGAGTTGGATTGTTGGAGATCGGTTTTCTGTTGCCTAGATGTATGTTAGCTTCCAGCTAGCCATTGTTTCTTTTTTTCTCATTAAATTGACAAATATCAGTTTTCTTTTCTATTGTTTGCTGCCAAAATAATAAGATTTTTTTATTTTTTCTTTGCATGTTTAGATTTGCTTTGCATTTAGATTCTAGATTGGCCCCAAAAGGAAAAGATCAAGCATGGATTTATGCTGATGTCATTGAAGGGAAAACGTATTGCAAGTGTTGCAAGACATGGATTAAAGGAGGGGGCATTAATAGATTTAAACAACAGTTGGCTGTTGTTAGAGGAAATATTGCCCCATGGGAAGCTGATTTAGAGTTTATTGGTGAGATTATGTTCGAGTTGCAACAACAATTTGATGAATTTGAAGAGAAGGCTAAACAAAAAGAGATGTATGGTCATTGACATATGATGTAGTGGCATCATAGCATGTTGTTTTTTGGACTCTACAAGCCATTTAGGCCTCATTTATTATGTTTTTTGTTCTAGATATGTATTGCACAGTACACTCAATGCCATTTTGATATATTCACACTTAAATGGTGTATGCATGAGTATACATTGGATATTTTGTCTCTAATGCTTTGCAAGCATGGATTAAAATCTTTAAAATATTATTTTTCTTTAAAATTCTTATTTTATGTATTTTTTGAGTAATCCGAGTCATTGAATTCAAATCAGCCGAGTCGTTACCGATTCTGAATCCGAGTCCAAGTTGACCCTTGACCGATTCCGAGTCCGAGTCCGAGTTTTAAAACATTGGTCTACATTCTCTGAGTCTTTCATGGACAGAGATTCAAAATCTCTTCTCATAATCTACAGCTTGGATGTCTTTACCTTGTCCAGACCTTAATAGGCAGTCTCCAACATATCCCATGCTTCCTTAGCATTAGTTTTTGTTGCTACTCTTGGGAGTATGCTTTCATGCATAGCTTGATGTATGTAAAACAGAGCTTTTCATCTTTCTTCCTCTGTTCCCTCAACACATCTTTCTCAGCCTGTGTGAGATTGTTATATGCTGTTATGTCTGCTGGTTCTGCATGACCATGCTGGACTATCTCCCAAACATCTTGACCTCTGAATAAAGCCTTCATTGTTAAAGACCAATATTCATAATTCTTTCCCGTAAAGATTGGAGTTTGCAATGAACCAGAAGTGGAAGCCATTTTAATTTTTTTAATAACTTTTCTTAGAAAATTAATTTCCACCTTTTAAGACAAGATTTCTTTCCTAAACCTTGCTCTGATACCAGTTAGCCAAAACCAAGCCGACTAAACTTGAGTTTACCACTCAGTTAATATTAACAATTTAATTTTCACTTTTCACGCCGACCTCTTTTTCTTTTTCCATTTGTCGAGTGAAACTTGTCTATCTCTTGACTAGACAAGTCTATCAACTTTGGTCGGCCTTTTGACTCGACTGATTTACTTCGACTTACTTTTCGGTTCTACCGACTAATTTTACCTCGACCACATGTCACTTCGAAGTCGGCTGACCTCTTCGACCTCTCAAGTTGGCTCACTCAACCGACCTTGTCGGTTCACTTTGGTCCAAATCTACAGAGTTCGAAGTCGGCTAACCTCTTCTACCTCTCAAGTCGGCTCACTCAACCGACCTTCTCGGTTCACTTTGGTCCAAATCTACAGAGTATTTTTCTTAGTCTAAGAGAGTTAAGAAATTACAAATGCTTTTCACCTGTGAGTAAGATGAAGTAGAATGGACACATTAACAAGTCCAAATGACTTATAAAAAAAACATATGCCCAAATATGTAGGAAGACTTGAGTAGACCAATGTGCCGTAAAACTTGGAACTTTCAGGCGGTGAGAAATTTATGGGTTCTTTGATCTTTCACTTAACTGGTAAACGTAAAAGGCATTTACACAAGTAAATCTAGAAATATTGTGCGGCCAAATAAACATGCATTCAACTATAAACTATTTCATATATATAACTATGCAGAAATAACAAAGGTATTACAAACTTGTCTATCCAGACTTGTAGGCTCAAAGCTTCGGCTCTTCGACTAAATCACTTACACAGAAGCTTGAGCTTCGACTTCTCTTTCTCTCTTCTTCTCACCCTGAGTTCCTCTACTGTCTAACTTGATTTACAAATTGCTTCTACTATTTATAGGCAACTTGAAAATTGCTTCTACATGAGTCCACCGACTCTCCATTAAAGAGTGTAACAACTATCTTACCTAACAACTTAGCTTCAAAAATAAATTCGACTGGTTTACATTGCCGAATCGTGGACTCTACCCTCTTGTCAGACTGACCGACAAGATCTTGACTGATACAGACTCTAACAGAGTCGGCTGAGAGTCAGGTACGGGTCTGCAAGTAATTACATTTTCCAACACTACTCAAAATATCACAAAAATACGGAGTTTCCATGGGTTGGTGAACTTCTATAAAAAGTTCATTAGAAATTTTAGTGGCATAAGTGTGGCCCTAACCGACTGCACAAAATGGAAGGTCTTTACTTGGACACAAACATATGCTGTGAGTTTTTGAACAACTCAAAGAAAGATTGCAGAAGCACCTATTCTTGCTATACCAGACTTTGAGAAACTCTTTACAATTGAGTGTGATGCTTCGGGAGTAGCTATTGGAGAAGTACTAAGCCAAGAAGGTAAACCAATAGCTTTTTTCAGTGAAAAACTAAATGAAGCCAAATAGAAGTATACCAATTATAATAAGGAGTTCTATGCAGTGGTACAAGCTTTAAAATATTGGAGTTATTATGTTCTCCATAGGGAGTTAATTCTGATGACAAACAATCAAGCCTTGAAGTATATAAATTCTGAGAGTAAGTTGTCCCACAAGCATGCCAAATGGGCTTCATTTCTACCACATTTCAACCACAGTGGTAAAACCAATGTGGTAGCAGATGCCTGAAGTAGAAGGCGGGTAATGAGAACTAATCTAGTTGGGTTTGAAGAATTGAAGAATGAGTATGTGATGATCCGTATTTTGGAAACATTTATGCAGATCTAAGTAATCAAGACCGTTCAGGTCTGAATTCCTTTACAGATTTTAATTGATGGATGGATTTTTATTTAAGAGTTCCCAACTATGCTTTCCTTTAGGATCGAAGCAGGAAAAGATCGTAAGGGAAATACATTCAACTGGCCTGGGGAGACACTTCAGAAGGGATAAAACTTTTGGGTTAGTGAATGAAAAATTCTTTTGGCCCAATATGAGAAGATATGTAAACAGGTTTATTACAGCGTGTAGGGTGTGTCAGATGGTGAAGGGAGGACAACAATATACCGGCCTGTATATGCCCTTACCTGTGTCGGAAGAACCATGGACTGATATCTCCATGGATTTCGTCCTAGGACTGCCTCGAACTGAACCAGGCAATGATTCTGTGCTTGTAGTTGTAGACCGTTTCTCTAAAATGGCCCACTTCATACCCTGTAAAAAAACTAATGATGCCAGTCAGGTAGCTCACTTGTTTTTCAGGGAAGTAGTGCGCCTACATGGTATTCCAAAAACCATAACTAGTGACAGGGACAACAAATTTTTAGGCCACTTTGGAGAACCCTGTGGAAAAAGTTAAACAGCAAACTACAATTCAGTTCAGCGTACCACTCCCAAACGGACGGTCAAACCAAGGGAGAGAATAGACGTTTGAAAAATCTGTTAAGATGCTTGGTAAGCAACAATCCCCGGCAATGGGATTTGGTAATACAGTATACCTCAAGCAAAATTTGCTTACAATTCCAGCATAAATAGGTCCACAAGAAAGTCCGCCTTTCAAATTGTGTACTGTACCAATCCTAAGAGGGTATTGGATTTAATTGATCTGCCAGTAAACCCATATCAGCCAAGACGTTACAGATTTTGCAGAGAAGATTCATGAGATACGTCAACAGGTTAAGCACAAGTTACAGTCAATGAACCACCAATATAAGAGGAACGCTGATCTACACGGGAGAAGGAAAATATTTCAGGAGGGGAAAAAGGTCATGGTTCACTTGCGTAAGGAGAGGTACCTACAACAAATTAAAACCCAAGAAAATTGGGCCCTGCACAATTTTGAAGAAAATTAATGACAATGCTTATTTGATTGACCTGCCTGAAGATTTAGACATTAGTCCTGATTTTAAAGTTGCTGATCTTCAGTCATACTCAGTTGAGGCAATGGGGGACCAAGCAAATGATAAACAGCATAAGAAGGAAGACCGCAACTGGACCAAGCACTTACCAAAGAAGAAAACTTAAAAGAGAGCGTGTTGAACAAGTTCTAGATACCAAGAGAGCAAATATTTTGTTAAATAAAGGATTGCCAAGTTTCTACAACAGTTGGATCAGAGAGGCTGAGTCGTTCATGTACAGCCAAGCGATTACATCTGATAATTCGTCACCACGAGCTTCAGATTTTCTGGGAGAAGGGGAGGATGATGCGGAGCATCTCACCTAGTGGAATAATTCGCTGTTCCGGAGATCGCGTGGATTTCCTTACCGTTTTGATTTTCTGTTTCTTTATTCAGTAATTTTAGGGGTTTGCATAAGTTACTTTATTGCTGGAGCTGGCGGGTAGGAAATAAAGAGGTGGCAGCTCTTAGTGAGCAGGGGCCAGATGTAATCTCAAATCTGAGTATTTGTCATTGAGATTAAATAAAGAAGTTCGCTGTTCTGCGTGAGTTATGTATGGCTGACTCTATCCGGATATGAGTATTCATTTGTCTGTGTCGCTGTTAACAGTTAGTTCCCAGCTTGTAACAGTCTGACGTTCCCACTATTTTCTTTTTTTTCTTTTAGTAATTATCTCATGTGCACAGGATTCCTGCAGAGGAGCACATATACAGTTTTGCAACAGAGGAGTTGCATCAAATATTTATACGCACTGATGCAAACACTTAAATGCATTACCTCCCGAGTTAAATTCACTAGGCCTCCAAATTCCCCAAATGTATCCAGCTTTGTTCTCGCCTGATTTTTGAAAAAAAATGAGTCAACGTGATAATGAATGGCTCAATTTGTGCAGTGTTTGGCTCATCAATAGGGCTAAGTATCTACAAGACTAAGGGCCTATTCTCCACAATCAGGCTAAGCAAGAAGCAGATTCTTCGTATGCACACTTAAATATTCCACCAATGACAGTTCAAGGGCATGTTCAGCATCAATAAAGCACAGTACCCTACACTCTTTTGGGATTCTGCTATTACATGAAGACCAAGGGTCATTTTTCCCGATGCCTCTAGTCCATAAACTTCAATAACACGGCCCCTTGGAAAACCACCAACTCCTAGTGCGATGTCTAGGCCAAGAGAACCAGTTGGTATCACAGGTACATATCTAGCGTCATTTCTCGCCCAACAGTCTCCTTGCCAAAAGTACTAGCTCTATGACTCAAGGCTACCTGTAACGCAGCATCCGCATCCCCTCCCAATTGATTAGTTTTCTAGTCTCCGATGACTTCAATTTTTAAAGGTGGTTGTCTCATACCACATTTGGTTAAAGAGAGGGTTCATTATTTTTTGTGAATGCAAGGAAACCTTTTCGAGCTTCCCGACGTGACTTAGATATAGAAGCAACGTTACTTGCTCCAATGGATCGACCATGGCGCCATCCTATCTTAACCAGTAGTTTCACACCAATACACTCACCAGCCGGAACAATTATTTCATCCGGAACACGTCCCAAGATCGCAGACGGTCTTGTCTGGAGTTCTTTTTCAGCTTGCTTCCTAGCCCCCTCTGAACCATTAACAACTGGCACCAGAAGCTGAAGAATTTCAAAGGAGTTCACTGTTGCCATAATACGACATCATCGTAGGCTTAGCAACGTCCTCGTCATAAATATTTGAGAGTTTCTGCCAGCTCTCAAAACACAGTGGACTGTACAACATATCAAACTTTGAAAAGATTAGCATTCTGTTACACAAACTCTTGGAGAGCAATAAGCACCCCGCAGCGCAGCAATTAATGCAGATGCTGCTGCAGCTTAGGTTTGCTGTAGGATAAACTCTTGGAGTGCTTAGCGCAGTAATTAATGCTGCTGTGGCTGGGACACAGAAACCGTTGAATCAACTGTAGAATCAAATCCGACGGTTGCTGTGCCCCGCAGCCTCAAATCCAACCGTTGCTATGCCCCGCAGCCACAGCATTAATTGCTGCGCTGTGGGGTGCTTATTGCTCTCCCAAACTCTTCCACTTGAATGTTGTTCCATCCCAGCAAGTGTCTTCTAATCAAACGCTGTAGTGGCGCTAACATTCTACGGCGGTAAACACAACACTCCGTAGCAGCCCTTTTGGATATTTTGGAGGTGAAACCTTGAACTTAAACCCCGTCATTTTATGCCCAAAATGGAAACATGCCGTTGATTTGTGATAAACCCAGATCGTCCCATCAAGAATTTCGTAGGTAAATAAGTCAGTTAAAACCAGAGCAAATTTATACTCTGAAATCAATATCAATATTAGGCCGGTCAAAGCCGCTCGATCTTCTTGCATCCTCGTTTTCAAGCTTTCAAAACCACTTTTAAACATAAGTTGTGCCTTCATGAGTTTTCATTTTCCATTTTATTTTGACGAAATTTAACCCATCCCACATTTATTGTGGGAATGTAAAATTTTGGGATTTATAGGCATTGCCCTTCGAAAAAATATACCACCTCCAAACACGACTATTTTTTGTGAGAGTGTAAAACTATTTGTATAACTCAATATTTGGTTTAATTTGGGGTCAAGACATAAATATTTTTGGTGACACATTTGTGTAGATTGCATTTAAATCAAAACCTTTTAATTTTGCAAATTTTTTAAACAAAATGACTTTCTAATGTGAGATATTTGTCATTTTTTGTGAATTTCAAAGTTACACATACCACCTTTCAAAACTATTTTTATAACTCCTAAACCATTAGAATGTCTAAAGGTAAATTTTGTCTAATTTGGGGTCAAGGCATGTGTCTTTTTTGGTGACACATTCGTCACTTCTTTGTGAATTTCAAAGCTAGACATACCACCTTCCAAAACTGCATTCATAACTTTGAAACCATCAGAATGCAGAATGCAGATTTTTGTTTAATTTGGGGTAAGACATAGGTCCTTTTGTTATAGTTTTTTTCCACGTCACACTCATCATTTTTTTTTAATTTCATAGCTAGAGATATCACCTTCCAAAAGTACTTTAATAACTCTGAAACCATCATAGATTGGAAGGGTGATTTTTGGTTTAATTTGGGGTCAAGACAAGTCCTTTTTGTAATAGATTTTGACCTAAGTCATTTTTTAATATATTTTGAGGATAGACCTTTGGTAATTATGAAAACTTGGTTAAAAGTTGACCTTTGCATCATAGTTTATGAAAACAATAATAAGATAAACAAGGTTAAAGTATACAACTCATAGTGAGGAAGGTTTATTGAATTGAAAGTGGTTCTAAGGTGTTGGAGAACAAGCCAATTTTTGCAAATTTTGTGAAATGTAAAAATTTGTTAACAATAGCATTTTATGTCACAACAGAAGGTAAGGTAAGAAAATAAGAGCGCCAAATGTTGATAAGAAAGTTTCATTAATGGCCTAGTCAAATATTATTAATGTTGAAAAAGGTAAGATAGATGAGAACAATGCCCTAACTAAAGTGAAGGTGTTGGTCTTTAATGCTGGGTAGAGGTCCTTAGATGCAGTGAAAGAGAAATTATTCCATGTGAAAATCCAAACTAAGAAGACATTGGTAGCAACTATTTTTTAATTCCAATGGTCAAAAGATTTGAAATGGTGGTAAGAAAATCAGGAATAAATACTATTGTGCATCCTAAACCATATCCTTTGGGTGGTTACAAAAGGATGCAAAGTTGTAGGTCACTTACCATTGTAAGTTCAAGTTTTGTATTTCAAGTCAATTCATGGATGAGTTGGAGCATCACATTGTGCCATATGTTTGTGAGGTATATTAATGAGATGGATATGGTATTGTCCTAAGAAGAGCCAATGAGCCAATGAATGGAGGTTTTTGAAGGAAGGATAGACCTACCTCATCAATAATTACAAGGGTAAGAAGACAATATCCTTGATTTGTAGCCATGAGATCAATTAATAACAATAAGAAATTAGTAAAGTCAACCATAAGACTCAAGGGGGACAAGACTACAAAGATAAAGTGGCTAAGGTTGACCTAGTCAACATAGGCTTATACCCCCTATTGGGGAAAGAGCCTACCCCTCGAGGTGTATATATATACATCAACTCTTATTTGTATATTCATATCATATGATCATTCTTTCATTATTTATCAAAGCAATTTAGCCTACAAGTGCAATAAGTTATAGCACATTCTTGTTCTTGGACTCTGAAACAAAGACACTTTGTTTCTTATAGAAATAACCAGCACAAATAAGCCAGAATCGAGTAATCCATGAATATAAAAATATATGATTGATAAGAGATAATATTACAATGAAAATGATGTTTGTACAAATACCCAAACTGGGTGCCCTTTGTAAAGAGGCATAACTTTTTATCAATGTGCCTCTTCATTAAGTATTAGTTTATTTAATTATTAATGTTTATTAATATTTAATTATTATATATATTTTGTTCATTACATTGCCTCCCTTTAAGAGAAGCTTTGTCCTCAAAGCTTTCTTAAAGACAAGGCTTACATCTGATTTCTTAGTTGTAATGTCATCTCTCGATCCTTTATTTTAGGGCTTGCGATACTTGATGAAATGAGACGATACGAGTTACGAATTCCAAGGAAAAAATGTCGCATCGTCTGTGATGTGATCCATCCGAGATCTATTTTCATTGGAGGTGATTGTTCATTGTCTAGTTGGATAAATCTTCTCGTTTTCTGCTTAGGTTGTAGATTTTGAGTTCTTTCGCTTCTAATTTTATAATTCCTTTGCTTATGTTAATTTTGACCTTGACGTTGGTCAAAATGATTTTTGTAGTTTGGGTGTGTGTAAGGAGTTCTTGTTGCTTGTTTTTCTCGTAGATTGGCTTCTTTTTTAATTGTGATGGAAACCGAATGTGTATTTGTTTCTTCTTCCTCAACTAGAATTAGTTGTATGGGTAGTCTGGATGCTTCCTTCTGGATTTGAACTAATGTTTTCTCTAATATATTATTATTATTTTGAATCTTCTCAAACCTTTCATCTTGTGACTGTTTGTCCTCTTTTAATTTATTGTTTTGTTCATCTAGTTCTTATTAACCTTCTTCATGGAAGAATTTTCTTCGTCCCTTTCGAGTAATTTTTCCTAGAGAGATTGAATCTTATCTTTTAACTTTTGACTACATTGAACTTTATCCTTTGCCTTCTTGATTTGCAGAGGTAATTTCTTATTATGATATTTTAAACGAGAGATCTCTTCTTCTTTACCTGCAACAACCTTGTTGAAATCCTTGTGTATCGTTTGTATTGATTTCTCATTTCCCTGCGACATCGCCATTGATATTTCTCTGAAGTCTTCAGATGACGCGTCTTCTGATTATGACTTCATGTTAATGTCTGCAATGTGATTTTCTTCTTTTTGTAGGGAAATGTCATAAACTTATTTTCAGCATTTAAGATAAAAGTCTCCAATATTTCTAGCCACATTAATCCCAAAACTAAGTCATCGTCACTACTCCACAAAGATTTAACTATAAATTGCGAGACGTCAGTATAATATCCAATGTTCCATTGTAAATCACTTATTGCATATTATTTGTTATTTCAAAATTCTAACCTTTCACCTATATTTGACTCTGGAATCACTAATTCATTAGCAAATTCATCACTAATATAATTATTGCATTCGTCGGGAGCAATAAAAATAGTAATGTCTTTCCCACTGATTGTTCATTTTATTTGAAATAACACTAAAGCATAAATGTTTGAAGAACTTGAAAATCTTCCTTGTTTTTTTCCATAAGACGCCATTTTCTTTATTTTAATCTTTTAAAAAAGTACTTGAACTTCTTATATGTTTTTATTATTTATTTTTTTTGTCTTTCTAACTTAAGAATAATCTTGAAGAAATGGTTCCTCATTTTCCCTATATTTATTTCTTATTGGATAAATTACTAGGGGAGGCAGGGGACGGTGGAGGGTAGAGCATGTGCACACAAGGAAGGGAGGGGCGAGAGGAGAGGGAAAAGGGGAACAAAAGAGCAAACGAGAGGGGTAGAGGGGTAGGGAACAAGAGGGGGAGGGGAAAAGAGGCGTGCACACAAGGGAGGGGAAAGTGGAGGCAGGGGAGGGGAGAGTGGAGGGGGGGACGGCGGAGCAGACGAGAATGGGGGAGGGGCAAGGCGCAAGAGGGGGGGGGAGGCTGGGGAAGGGAAGAGATAGAAAGGAGGAAAGAGGGTGGGAGGCTGGCTACTCGATTCCGAGAATCAAGTGCCACCAAAAATTCCAAGGTTTTTTTTGTTTTTTTAAATCAGTTTTTACTTTTTTTATTTTTTTATAATCATTATGTTTTGTTTTTTAATTATTTTTATTTTTTTAATTTTAATATTGTTTCTTTTTTATTTTTTAATTTAAATTTTAAATCTAATTTATTTTATTTTTTAATTTTATTTTATTTTTTAAATTTTTATTTTGTTTTATGACTAATTTTATTTGATTTTTTTATTTTTGTTTTTTGTTTTTTTTAATTGTGTATCTAGAAAAAAGAGCCCTATGGGTAGCTCAATAGGTTAGTGCTTATGAATCCAAGACTGAAATAGTCGAAGTTAGAGGTTCAATTCTCTGGGTCTTTCAGGGTTAAGCTCCCAAACCTAGAGCCGACAATACGAGGCCCCTTTAGGTGAGCCCCTTGAGAATTATTACCGTTGACATAGCAAGCCCTCTATCTTCTAGGGTTGTGAACTACATTAAAAAAATAAAAAATTGTGTTTAAAAAAAACTTATTTTTTTATCAATTCCTGGTAGCTCATTCGGTTAAGGTGTGGTTTTCATTTGCAATGTGACCCGAGTTCAATACATTTTGAGGTGACATAGTTGGGAGGAGACACCAAAAAATCTAGCCATGTTAAGGGTTGGTGTGACCCAAGTTGGGTGTGATATCTAAGTGATTTTGACGATGTTGATTCCCCTGGGCTGCGGTTTCTTAGCCAATGGTTGAAATGCACTAGCCCTAAGTGATAGGAATATGTAACAAAAAATTTGTATTTTTTATTTTATTTTTGTAAATATTATTTTTAATTTATGTTTTTTTTAGTTTTAGTTTTATTATTTTATTATTATTTTTTATAGGAAGGAGAAAGATGATATTTATATAAACAAGAAGGATAAGCTATATACAAGCCAGCCTCAAAAGGGGCAGAAGAAATCATGAGCATACAAACTTTAAGGATTCATAGTCCCACAACATTCCTTTCAAAGGTCCAAAACAGTGGAAATGTCCATAACCTAAACTATTGCCTTTAATATAGTAGATTCTAACAAACTTCCCACGAATTTTTAGACAAAAATACATTTAACAAAAAGAAGAAAAGAAGCACTGAAAGTGATTCTTGGCTCTGGTCTTCCACGGCGCCTAGCTGAACAGTTGAAGCTTCTTCCATGGGGGAGATTCTATACGGTTGCATTGGATCATTATTTTTCTTGGCGCTCCATCCAACAACGTCCCTCTGAAGTGCATTGAGCCTTTCCTGCAGTTGTTCAAACCACCTCTCATTCCTTTCGGTGTTCACCTGTGAGTACTGCTACTGCTAAGATTTCAAAACGTTGTTGGCCCTCATATATTCCTCATGCCCTCTGTGTTGGAGTGTCTCAAGATTCAGAACCTTACGCATTATTTCCTCAATTTCTCCAGCTTGAATTCCAACATTTCCCTCGATGTCGTCCAGACGTGAGCTAATGTTGGTGATATCCACCGAAGCCTTCTTGTTCTCTACGCATACCACTGTAGCAATCCCATAAACACACCACAACATTTTCTTGTAATCCGCAAAGAAGCTCTACAACTTTAATATTTCACTCAGAATTTCATCTTATGTAGTGGACTCCATTTCAATTGACTTGTTCCCTACTGTTACCTCTTCTTGCTTTCCTTCTTGGCATTTGGAGAAAGCCATTGCATGTCGAGAATACTGTACAAAAAATCAAGAGTTTCCTCCCTTCTCAAGCCTTTTGAGGGTGATGAAATGCATAATGTGAAAGCGGTTAGATCAGGAAAGCTCCTTAAAGGCAATCACATGGGAAACGACCAAAACACGTCACGCGAGGATGATGGGAGTAAATGCTCTCATCGTCATACAATTATTGCACACAATGTCGGTGGGGGGCAGCGTCCACCTATCCGTCCTTCAACTATCTTTAAGGGGGCCATCCTTGCTCTATGTTTCACTTGAGAAATGAGGATTAAGATCCTTCCTAAGAGGATCCAAGAGGCACACCTATCTCTTCCCCCAAGTCTTAGAACAAGGGGACTACTAATTAAAGGTGAAAACAAGATACCCATTTCGTGTGGAGACATTGATTGTTGATTAAGAGCTCACCTTGCTTGAGACGGGAGCCTATGTTGGCTTCCCTATTCGCTTCTTTGTTATTCTTGTGCTTAATATGAAAAAAATGGATCTTCAAGATATCATGGATGAGTGCAAGAATTCTTTTTTGGAATCTCCTAACGGCTTATTCCTTTCCCCACTAAATATTTCTCATCTTCTAAATGGCTATCTAGGAGTCTCCAAAGACTTGATAGTTCCTAATATTAAAGTCTACCATTGTTTCTAATTCCTGCATTAAAGCAGGCCATTCTACCTAATTGTTTGTCTTGCTTCCCAATCCCCGTGCAAAGGAATGTATCATATTTATGTCGGGGTCAAAGATGACCCCCCACATGCTTGCCTCCCCTGGTTTATTTTATTTCAAATGTTTGTGTTTTTTTAATTTTCTTTTTAATTTCAAATTCATTTAAAAAATTAAAAATTTCAATTTCTTTAAATGTCATTTTCTTCTTTTTCTTTTTGATTTTTTTCAAATTCATCTAAACTTACTTTTCTGAGAAAAATATATATTTTGAATTAAAATTGAGCTCTTTTGTATTTTTAAAATTGACTTAAAAAAATTCTTACGCAATGCATGGTTTCGAAATACATGCACTAATAACCTGATGGAAGAAAGGGGGGGCACTGGTAGCATCATTTGTTTATTTAGGGGTTGATTTTGGGCTTTGATTGCACTAACATTGGTCGGGGTTAAAAAAGGCACTACCATTAGCAACACTTTTTTATTCGAAGGTTGATTTAAAGTTTTGATTGCACCAACACTCACCAATGTTTCCAAAAAGTCTTAATTTTAGCTCTGGAAAATAAAGGTGCTACTGGTAGCACCACTTTTCAACTTGGGGGTTGTTTTTTATGTTTTTGACACAAAATTCTGAGTTTTTGTCAATAGTTCTCGTTTTGAGTATAAACTTTTCGTCCAGATGTATTATGTGTTGCACCCAGGGCATGGTATTCCAAGATTTATGGATATTTGTAGAACATAGAATTCACTAAGAGTAGGGCGGATCCCAACTTGTACTTCATACTTGTTGGATTTGAGCCACTCATCTTGGTGTTGTACGTGGATGATTTGTTTCTTGCAAGTGCAAAAGAGCTTGTAGCAGGGTGCAAGGAAGATTTGGCCACAGAGTTCGAGATGAAGGACATCAGCTTGATGCATTATTTCTTGGGATTGGGGGTATGCAAAGATTGGGTGAGATATTTCTTGGTCAAGAGAAGTACATAGTGGAGATATTGAAGAGATTATGGATGGAGGAATGTAGACAGATGGCTACACTAATTGTTACCAACCTAAAGAAGATTGATTCTTCATATTCAAAGTTGGTGGATCCCAAATTATACAAACAACTAATAGGATCCTTGATGTATCTAGTTAACACTAGGCCAGATATATGTTTTGTTGTGAACACCTTGATTCAGTTCATGGTGGAGACGAGGCAGGTGCATTGGGTAGCAGCAAAGCATGTGCTCAGATATTTGAGGGTCATAGTGGAGTATGAATTGAGGTATCTTGGAGGTGATGGAGTGGAGTTGTAGGGTTATCCAGACTCAGATTGGGCAAGGAGTGCATCATATTGGAAGAGCACCTTAAGGTGTTGCTTTAGCATGGGCTCCACAATTCTTGGTTCAGCAGGAGGCAAACTTTCATAGCACTCAATTCAGCAGAGGAAAAGTACATGGCAATGATTACGGCAAGTTGTGAAGCTATTTCGCTACACAAATTGCTCACGGGATTAATTGATCAAGAGTTGGATCCTACAATGATTCACTGTGACAATCAGAGTTGTATTAGAGTCTTTGAAAATCTAGTATTTCGATGACATGTCCAAGCGTATTGAGATTAGATATCATTTCATCTGAGATAAGGTCCAGAAGGAAGTAGTCAAGCTCTAGTATATTTCCACAAATTAGGAAGTTGTATACATTCTCATTAAGCCCCTGGTGAAAGGGAAATTTATCTTCTTCAAAGATAAGCTAGGAGTGGCGGAGAATACCTTCCTCGCTAAGAGAGAGTGTTGATGTGTGTAGCTCGGATAGGTATTCCATGAGTATTGTCTTACTTATGGAAATCGTCATTTATACCTCTCAGGAACCTAGGAAATTCACTTTAATAAAGTGAATGCCTCCACTCTCCCATCCCCTCCCTTCATGCAAGCCCCCTTTTCCCTTCCCTTCTCACTCCCTCCCCCTCTCCCCTCCTTTCCCTGCGCTCTGCCCCCTACCCCCCGTCACACCTCCCCTCACCCCTCCCTTCGTCGTGCCCCCAGGGAAAGGGTGTCATGTCCCCAATTAAATAATTTTCAAATAAGACTACTTGCAAACAATGTTCCACCAACCTACTAGTTCCCTAGGTTAAGATGGAGACATAAATTTTGTAATAAGGGGTTATGGGACCCAAAAGGACTTTAGTTTACCACACCTCCTACCCCCCCCTCTCACACATCCTCTCTCCCCTACCCTCGCCCCTCCCTTCCCCGCACCCCCAAGGAAAGGGTGTCATGTCCCAAATTAAATCATTTTCAAATAAGAATACTTGTAAATAATGTTCCACCAACCTACTAATTCCCTAGGTTGAGATGGAGACATAAATTTTGTAATAAGGGGCTATGGGACCCAAAAGGACTTTAGTTTAACATATTCACATTTAAATGGGTCACATAAATGATAAATGGTAAGAAAATAAGGTGGCATGGATTCATAAAGACACTTGGAAGATTGTGGAGCCTTTGGATGACTAAATTTCCCACACACTTGGCATGATCTTCATCCAAATTCGAACACATGGGTAATGTAACGTTATTGGAGGGTGATGTGGTGTCAAATAGTATATAATGAGCCAAGGAATTCGAATTGGTAAATGAGAGTAACTCCCATGGAAGAGAAAGAGACTAGAAGACAATGTGTGCCACTTGGAAGGAGATTCCATGCACTCTATGACAACAAACGATGAAAGATTCTATGACAAGTATGACAAATTCATACATGATTGAAGACATGACAAATCTGACATGATAGGGCTAAAAATAGCCACCAAGAGGTCGAATTTGGGAGTTAGAGACAACCATTCGAATTGGGGAAAGAAGTGGATCATGAAAAGGAAAACAAGTGTCATGGGAGTTACTAAACCACTAAGATGAGTTAGAGGAAACCCATGGAGAGAAATTCAACCTTAGGAGGCCTCATGAAGTTAATAAAAGGGTGTCATGAGGAAAGAGAATGGCTTTTGATCATTTGTTAATTGGCCTTTGGCATTTTGGAGAGCTTTTGCTTGTCCATTGCATAGTGAGTGTTCACTCTCCCTGCTTGTGAACCAATTTCGAGGGAGTTGGATTCATTTCCAAGTTAGTTGATGGAGAGGTCATTCAAACCTCTCAGTAGAGCTTAATGAAAGAGTTTTAGTTGTAGGTTGAAGGTCCATACAGTCAAATTCTCATCTATCTCCCTATTCTCTCATTCCTCCTTCTCCATTCCCCCACACTCTCATGTTGATGGTGCACTTGTTGGAGTGGTGCTTGCACTTTGCTGAGGATACTTGATGCCCAAGATTGGGTATGTGAAGTATGGCTCTGTACTCTTATGTTCATATTCTCTGTAAGTCGAAATATCAGAAATCCATGTATGAATGGCTAGTTTTCATGTGTTTTCCTTCCATTTTGAAAAGAGTTGTATATTAGATTTGTATGAGGGATTTTCTATAAGTTTGATGATTATGGGGAAACCATAAATGATGTATAACACTGTAATGTCATGACCAAATGATTTGTAGATTGAAATTCAAGAAACCCCAGTGTGAAAGGCTCG
This sequence comes from Pseudotsuga menziesii, assembly GCA_001517045.1. Classification (NCBI taxonomy): domain Eukaryota; kingdom Viridiplantae; phylum Streptophyta; class Pinopsida; order Pinales; family Pinaceae; genus Pseudotsuga; species Pseudotsuga menziesii. The sequence goes on along the minus strand of LPNX011092558.1, from coordinate 280,466 downwards.
CATTCCGATGCTCTTCAATAACTAGTTTTCATGGATTTGGCTTCAATTTTGAAGTAGTCTTATATCATATTTGTATGAGGGATGTTTTCTGAGTTTGATGATGTTGTGACAGCCATATATGACGTGTTACTCTGTAATTTCATGTCCCTGTGTTCTGTGGATCGAAATCCAAGAAATCCATATGTGAAACTCTTGCAATTTCATGCTATTAAATCACTAGTTTTCATGTATTTGACTCCCATGCTGAATGAGTTGTATACCAGACTTGTATGAAGGGATTTCTCTGGTGTTTAATGCTTTTGGGGTGACAATTTGTATGTTGTATATGGTCTCTATATGTCACATCATGATCTGAACCTTTAACTCTACCTTTCATATGTCAAAATCGAGCTAGTTATGCAATTTTCCCATAAGCAATTTCACTAAAAGTTATCAAACCAATGTGGAACTCTATAACCAATTTGCAGAACTAATAGCCATGTGTAATGAAAGTCCACGAGGTTTTATATCAGTCCCCATACTCTTTTCACAAAGTTTGGAGGGTCATATATGAGTTGGGAATCCCTTTTGGCCTACACCCTAGGGGGGATTTCATCACAATTTCCTAGTCATTTTTTCTTTTTTGTCATTAGCCCCAAACAAAGTTGCAGAGGTATAAAGTCAGTCCTAAAGTGGTCAGAGAGTCTCTTGAGAGGTATTAAGACTCACCATATCCTTTCATTTCAAATTCGATACCATTGGGAGTCAGTTGGAACCCCCTCCACTCTTGACTAGTAAAGCTCAAAAATTGTCCAAAAATCACTCTTCCCCAAATTTCCAAGTAGGGACTTCACAAAGGGAGGGAAGACGAGAGGCAAGGAAGCAGATAAGAGAAGAGGGGAGGGCGGAGTGCAGGGAAGGGAGGTGAGAGGAGAGGAAGGGGTAGGGTATAAGGGAGAGGGGAGCACACGCACAAGGAAGGGAGGGGAGAGGGGGAGAGTTGAGCAAACGAGAGGGAGGAAGGCAAAAGAGGGCACACATGTAGGGAAGGGAGGGGAGAGAAGAGAGGAGGAGGGTGGAGCAGATGGGAGTGGAGAATGGACAAGGCATGGCAAGAGTAGCGTGCGCAGGGAAGGGAAGAGGTAGTGGAGAGGAAAGGGGGAAGGAAGGTGGCTACTCGATTCCGAGGTTTGAGTGCACTCAAAATTTCCTTTTTCTTTTTTTATAAATTAGTTTTTATTTTATTATTTTTTGCATTGATTTTTTAATTTTATTTTTTACTCCTTTTTTAATTTAAATTTTAAATCTTAATTTCGTTTTATTTTTAAATATTATTTCAAATTTTTAGATTTTTTAATTTTTAATTTTTAATTTTTTTAATGATTTAATTTTATTTCAGTTTTTTATTTAAATTTTTTTTTTTTTTTCATATTATTATTATTCATTTTTGTTTTTTTAGTTTTACATTTTTATTTAGTAAGTTTTAATTTTTAATATTTGAGTTTTTTTTCAATTTAAAATTCATTTAAAAAAAAAAAAGGCATTTTAAATTCTTTAAATGTCTTTTTGTTCTTTTTCTTTATTTTTTTCAAATTCATAAGTTTTAAGTTTTTGAGAAAAATATATATTTTTTAATTAAAATTGAGCTCTCTAGTATTTTTAAAATTGATCCTCCAAAAAATATTTCTCATCCCGTGCATGATTTTGAAAATGCATGTAATAATAATTCGATGGAAGAAAGGCAGGCCATAAATAGTATCATTTTTTTATTCGAGGGTTGACTTCGAATTTTGATTGCACCAACACTAGTCGAGGTTTCCAAAAAGTCATAATTTTAGCCCCCCAAATAAGGTGCTACCGATAGCACCATTTTTTTATTTGGGAGTTTATTTAAAGATTTGATTGCATCGACACTGGCCGAGGTTTCCAAAGAGTATTGATTTTATCCCTGAAAAGAAAAAGGTGTTACCAGTAGCACCACTTTTTTATTCATGGATGTTTTTTATGTTTTTGATGCAAATCTTTGAGTTTTTATGGCAAGAGTTCTTGTTTTGAGTATAAAGCTATTGTCAAGTATTATAATGTCTTGCACCTAGAGCATGGTATTCTAGGATTTACGAATATTTGTAGAGCATGGGCTTCACCAAGACTGAGGCAGATTCCAACTTGTACTTCATATTTGTTGGATTTGAGCCATTCATTTTGGTGTTTTACACAAATGATTTGTTTCACACAACTGTTGAGGAGCTTATAGCAGGGTGCAAGGCAGATTTAGCCATAGATTTTGAAATGAAGGACATCGACTTGATGCATTATTTCTTATGGTTAGAGGTATGCAAAGATTCAGTGACATCTTTCTTAGTCGAGGGAAGTACAACTGGAGATCGTGAAGACACAGAGGATGGAGGACTATAAACCGATGGCCACACCTATGGTTACCATCTCGAAGAAGATTGATTCTTCATATTAGAGTTGGTGGATCCCATAGTATAGAAACAATTGATAGGATCCTTGATGCATCTAGTCAACACCAAGCCAGAAATATGTTTTGTTGTGAACATCTTAAGTCAGTTCATGGTAGAGCCAGTGCAGATGCATTGGGTAGCAGTAAAGCATGTGCTCAGACATTTGAGGGGTACATGGAGTATGGATTGAGGTATCTTGAAGGTGGAGTGGAACCATGGGGTTATTCAAACTCCAATTGGGCAAGAAGTGCATCATATCATAAGAGCACCTCAGGGTGTTGCTTCATCTTGGGCTCAACAGTTCTTGGTTCAGCAAGAAGCAGACTTCCATAACACTCAGTTCAACAAAGGCAGAGTACATGGAAAGACGTATGTCAAGTTTTAAAGCTATTTGGATTCGCAAGTTGCTCACAAGATTATTTGATCAAGAGTTGGAGCCTATAACAATTCACTGTGATAATTAGAGTTGTATCAAACTCTCTGAGAATCCAGTATTCCATGATAGGCCCAAGCATATTGAGATCGGATATCATTTCATCCAAGACATGGTCCAGAAGAGAGTAGTCAAGCTCTAGTATATTTCCACATATGAGCAGGTTGTAGACATTCTTACAAAGCCCTTGGTGAAATGGAAGTTTGTCTTCTTCATAAATAAGCTAGGAGTGGGAAAGAACCCATTTTGTAGCTCAAAAAAGGTATTTCCATGAGTATTGTCTTACATATGGAAATCATCATTTATACCTCTCAGGAACCTAGGAAATTCACTTTAATAAAGTAAATGCCTTTCTAGATTAATTGAGGTTAATTTGGAGAAATGTCTAGGTTTTTAGCATTAGTGATTTAAGTTAGTTAAATGAATTTCAACCATTTATCTCCAGTTAATGAGATCTAATCTCAGCCACTGGAGCTAGGGTTTTGGTTCATCTCAATAGTATAAAAGGCAGCCATGGTGAGAGGAGAAGACACACCATCACAAGAGTGAAACTTAAGCATTGAGTTGGAGAGAGAAGAATGACATTCTACTTTCCATTTTTTTGGCAAAGAGAGAGAGACAACAGTCAAAGAAGCAGCAGCAGACAGTCGTACCAGTCACGCAAAGGCAAAAAATTGTTGCAAGGGATAGTCAGACAGGTCGTGCAGTTGGACAGATCAGCTGTACAGAAAAATCGTATAATTGTACAGATCCGTAGAGTTGTACAGATCGGTTGTGCATAGTCATACAGTACGGATTAATACAGTAGTACGAACTGTACAAGGTCAGTGTAGGGAAGCAGTTGCAGCAGATTGATTGCTGAGTTTTTTCGCAGTTGTTTGCAGTCAGTTTAGATTTCATCTGTGGAGAGCAGTTAGCCAAGTTTGTTGTTGTATATTTTCTCTGGCCATTTTCCGAGTAAGGGAGCCCTTGCAAGTGTGGAAATTTATAAATGAAAAGTTGATTTGAAGGGTAGCAAATTTGTGCATAGGTTTTTTATTGAGTAGATCTGTTTGCCACTGAAATCGCTTTTGCTATTTATTTTGTTAAAATATTCCAGTAATATAATTTATTTAGTGAGTCGTAAAAATAATTTTCAGTAAGGAAAATCACTAGGAAATACTTTATCTAGGCCTAAAAATGTAAAATTTAACGAAAGAATGGGAAAAACTTGAAGAAGAATGTGGTTGGAAATCTATGCAGTTAAAACAATGTTGTACTATACAATTTCCAGCTCCTATGATACATTTTCCAACTGAAAAATCACATGCAAACTCCCAAAAAAATGAAGGAAAAGCTGGCTAGAAAATTCTGCAATAAAAACCCTATTGTAATACATCATTTCCAGCCCCAAAAATGTGTTTCTTTGTTGATTTTTTAATCACAAAAGTATCAAAAACTAAGGGGCTCTTTGACAAGAAATTTTCTACAAAAATATCATCAGAGAACAACCACGGATCATGAGAAAATATCATCACAAAACAACCCTGCAACTGTTGCTCCAAATGATGAAAAAATATGGATTATCCATAATAGAACATGGCTGGAAATTCTCCTAAAAATGCTGCAGCAAATCTACCCTAGATGGCTAAAACAAATCTGCATAGATATGCTCTACATGATGTCCAAAATCTGGATTATTAATAAGAGCATATGGCTGAAAAATACCATGCAAATTTTCTGGACTTCCCTCCTCAAGGATAAACTATCCCAAAGGCTCAAAATACGCAATCTCTTCATTAGACACATCACCACAAATATCATAGATAGGGTTTCTACAAATTTTCCAATAATCCATGTCCCTACTATGATTCAAAATATGAAAAGTAGTAACCAAAACTTCATGTTCTAGGATGCCATCATCTTCAAAAAATGAAGAAGTAAATAAATTTGCCATCTTATCATTATTCGGAGGTTTGTCTTTAAAATTTGTCTTCTCAACATAATCACAATTCATATCATCAACTTCAAAATTTTAAGAGGAATTATAGATTACCAAACCCTTGTCTTCATGGGATGATGGAATAGATGCTTGGGGTCTTCTTCATGTGAATGATCTTTATCGGGTTCATGAAATGTTTCTTATAAAGAGCTGCAATAGGATCCTCCTTATGGTTGACCTCTTTTTAGTCATCATGTTCTTCATGCACATGGTCTTCAATGCTTTCATCTTCTTGATCTTCATCATAGGAAGGATCTTAATGCTTGATAAATTCTTGAATAAAACCTGCATAAGAAAAAATATTTCATTTGCCCAAAGATCTAAACCAGTCCTTAACGTTTCAATCTAAATATCTTGCAAATAACCTCATCACAACATCTTCATGTTCAACATTCAAATCTAAAATAAAATCTCCAACCAATGAAACATGTTTGAATGCTTGGTGAGTATCATAAGATCCCCATAAAAACATGGAATAGGTCATTTCCCATCAATCAAAGGACTGTGAGTAGGATCCCCATGCATTTTAAAAAATTCAAAGAGCATACACTACACTAAAATCCCATGGAGCCATTCCTTTTTACTTTAACAATCTAAAATATACCTCATTCTTCGACCAATGGAATGAAAAATATAGGGCTACAACCAAATCTGAAATATATCTCAAGTGGAGTCACCAAGATGAGCTTTCAAAGCCTTCAGGATGGATGGATCTGATCACCTCAACACCCACCAAATGTCTTCAAAAATCTACAAGGAACAAGGGCTTTGTTCCTTCATGGAGTCGCTACGTGATAATACGATCTTCATTGGTAACACTTTCACAACATGACATGAAGCATTCAAAGTCTTCAAATTTTCCATGAAATGGACTTTATCTCTGACAATGACGGCAAAATGTTATCATCCAAACTCACACCCTTAGAGACAAAGTCCTAAAGCTCAAGGTACGGTTTTGATGAAACTAAGAGGGACGCCAATGTCACCCACCAAACACTCTTCTACTTTTTAGGTTGGCTCTTCTCCAACTCAAAGGGGGCTTCCCTACATTAGGATTACTAGAGCTTGCAATGGAGTCCAAGGTAAAATGAAGAGATGGAAAAATAATGTATGGTTTAGTATTTTAAGGAATAAGGCTGAATTGACCAAAAACTAGTGTCTTATCCAATGGGTAAAATGGGGTCGATTAGCCCATATATTGTATGTATCCCTACACTTGTGATTTTCATAACCAGTGCTTTGTTAACAAGCTGATGCAATTGTTGGATGCCTTGGGTGCTTGATATTAGTTATGGTTCATGTTGTGATGATGCCCTAGTTGGTGATTGGTTGATGTATAGTCATGGTATATTGGTGATAGTAGCTCTTGATATGAACTCTCCATGGTGTTTTGATGTTAATGCATTTCCATCTTGATGATATTGGCATGCTTGGAGTATGTTTGGTGTATAGCTATTATATAACACTTTGTGCATTCATGAAATGGGAACCCATCAACTTAGGGTCTCCTTGAGTTTTAAAGTGTTAATCATTTCTCCTTGATGAAGCATTACCTATGGGATTATTATTGATGTGGCTATGAGGGTTTAAGACCTCCTAGCTAAAACACTATAGAAGATGATGTTGCACTTCACTTGCTCATGACACGTTGCCTTTGATGGAGCACCCTAGCATTTGTGGGTTGATTTGACATCTTGATGACATGGACTATCATTTTTGGTGGAATGCTTGGAGATCTTCTATTGGAGCACTTTAGTTGTGGTCACATCTAGGAATGATTCAGTATTGGGTTTTCATGGAACACCCTCCCTTCTAACATATGTTTGATGGCTTAACACTCATTTTGTCAAGTCCCCTCCCCTCTACATTAGCACTTAAGGGAGGAACGCAACTTCACTGCTCGCTCTGATACCACACTGTCATGTACCCACATGCCCATACACCTGACTAATATGCATCATAATTTAAAATTTATTATTTCTTTCTCTTTAAACACAGTCCTGGGTCATGTTCATCCTTTAACATTCATTCTTACGCTTAAAAACCACGATAATAGTCGTTCTGCAGCTCACAGATCCATTCTATAACCAGAAAAGTCATTTCCGCACTGAACCTGACTTTTCCGCCTTCCACCTTCTGCCTTCCACAATGCGGCTTGCGGCAGACGAAACTCTGCAAAACGCCACTATGATTTCCTGCCTTTTCGCTTTTCGTTGCACGCTCCGAGTAGCAGAACTTAAAATACGACGGAGCCATTTAACCACATTCCGCCTTCCACATTCTGCTACGGAATTTGGGAATCGAAGCTTAAAATATGACGGAATCATTTAACCACATTCCGCCTTCCGTTGTGGACTTCAGGAATCGAAAACTTAAAATACAACGGAATCATTTAACCACATTCTTCCTTTCGCGTTCCGCCTTCTGCTGTAGACTTCAGGAATCAAAAACTTAAAATACGACAGAATCATTTAACCATATTCCGTCTTCCGCATTCCACTGCGAACTTTGGATCGCAAAAAACCAACATTTTGCCATACTTCTTTTTCTGCTTTCCGACTTTCGCCTCCTACCTTCCGCCTTCCGCAGCGGATTCCAGGATGCGGAAAACACATTTTTCCTTAGAATTTTTTGGCCTTTTTCCGCTTCCACATTCCGCCTTCTGTAGGCGGATTCCACGGTGCGGAGACGCTTAAATCATATGCATTCTGACTCTATAACCAGGATTCTAGCCTCCATGAACTTCAGCAAAATGCATTGGAAACCAAAAAGCATATACAGATGTAAAATGCAGTAAAGTATAACAACAGTAAACTCTACTTGAATCTTTACCAAGCATTCAACACATTCATAATAATTCTTAAACAAATACATTGCAGAAATAATACAACAGAGAATACTTATCTTGAAGATGAAGTTGTCCCGCAACTAGTTATATCACTACAAAGTTCCACCCAACCATAGGCCAGTTGTGTTCATCAATCTCTCAACACAACTGACAGCCCTGAGCTGGGCATGATTTCTACAAGGAACTAGGGAACAACAAGCTCACACATAGCCAAAACATATCAAACACAGACAAGCCAACCTACAGTTGGGTTTATTAGACTGTCCAGCTAAGCCAATACACTGCTGGGTTTATCAGGCTGCTCAGCCAAGCCAACTAACAGTTGGGTTTATCAGGCTGCAGGCAAACAAGCCAACATTCACATTGAAGACCAGCCAAGCCAACTAACAGATGGATTTATCAAGCTACTCAGCCAAGCCATCACACTGTTGGGTTTATCAGGCTACTCGGCCAAGCCAGCTAACAGTTGGGTTTATCAGGATGTCCAACCAAGGATCACACATGGCCAAATGCACATCAAGACACAACCAAGCCAACACACCGTTGGGTTTATCAGGCTGCCCAGCCAAGCCAATATACGCTTGGGTTTATCAGGCTGCCCAGCCAAGCCAATATACCATTGGGTTTATCAGGTTGTCAACCAAGCCAATCTACGTTTGGGTTTATCGGATTGCTAAGGCAAACAATCCAACATTCACATTGAGGACCAACCAAGCCAACAAACAGATGGGTTTATCAGGCTACTCAGCCAAGCCATCGCACTGTTGGGTTTATCAGGCTACTCAGCCAAGCCAACTAACAGTTGGGTTTATCAGGTTGTCCAGCCAAGGATCACACATGGCCAAATGCACATCAAGACACAGCCAAGCCAACACACCGTTGGGTTTATCAGACTGCTCAGCCAAGCCAATATACGATTGGGTTTATCAGGCTGCCCAGCCAAGCCAATATACCATTGGGTTTATCAGGATGTCAGCCAAGCCAATCTACGTTTGGGTTTATCAAGCTGCTAAGGCAGTGCAAAGGCAGAATGGCTAAGCTAGTGACTCATTTACAAAGCTAGGGACACCTCCACAAGATCTATCTGGCCTGGCATCCACAATACCTACACACTCAACACAAGGAAGTATCCCCTTCTCTGCTACACAGTCCCTCGGGCTATACCTTCCCTTCCAGTGCTCTTCAGGATGTGCATAGAAGATTCACCATCCACTCTTATCTTTTTGTGAGGTTCCTCTATTCACTAGGTTTATCAAGCCAATTCTCTTCCACTCCTAAGTCTTGCATACAGTTCAGACCCAAACCAGGGCACACATAATAGCAAACCACAAGGAGACACAACAACACAGGGCTCCACTCTATAACACAGACAACGAGGGTTACATACCACTCTATAATACATAAAAACACTGTAACACAACAAGCAGGGTTCCCAGCAAAGGATAGGTGAAGAGATACATTGCAGAACAACTCGTTCAGTGACTCAGGATAGTGAAAACATAATGAATCGAATGGAATGGAAGAATGAGCAAAAATGTTCTAGGCGACTCCGGAATGACGGACTGGGCACGCATTCACGTGATTACTTGCTTCAGAAGCAAGAATGCGGCTTCCCCCAGGCTATAGGTTTGCTCAAACTGCAGGCTTGCTCAGTCACGAAACCGACTGCCATGCCTCGCTCTGCCTAAGGTTTTAACTGCCTCAACCAACTTTTGGAAGAATTGAATGATCGAGTACAGAGGACAAAAAGGGTAGATGAGAGCTTATGGGTTCTCTCATCGACATCAGATCTCACCCTATTGGCTCAAGGGTTTGGATAAATCCCCTCCCTATTCCTTGTGAAATCATGCCCCTATCTCTTTCGTTGCAGTGCATAGCTAGTTGTGGTATTTTATTAAATTGTATATTTACATGATACCTCAAAATATATTGTGCCTGACCAGCACGAGAACCATCGACATCCACCTGGATCGCCTATATATAAAACACCAAATCAATGGTAGGGCCTTGGCTTTGAGCTCCTCGCCATGATTTAATAACAGTAATTACATCATGTACAATTTTAATACCATGGGGTCAAAACCGGGGTATTACACATTTTCCATGAAGCGCCCTTGGTTCTTAGCTCTTGGTTGGCATCTTGGCATGATTTACTATCATTATTAGTGGAACGTTGCCCTTGATTCCCTCTCTTGGCACATGTCTAGAGACATGTTCATGGCTTGTAGAAGGGGCCATCCCCTTCCCCATAGAGTTCGTTAACTATTATGACACCATGCCCTTAAATTTGCATGCTTCTATCTTGATTGATGGTCTCCCTATTCCATGTCTAGCCCTTGCACATACATCAATGAGTTGGCACATGGACATTGAGCCATTGAGCCATTTGGAGGCCATCCTCTTCGAATGCTCCCTTTTATGGCATACACGTGGGACATTTGCATGTATTTGATGAGGATGTTCCCCTTTTTTTGAGCTATTGGACATGTATATATTTGGTGGTTGAGATTTTCAACCTAAATTAGATCAAGTTTGGGGTCTAAAATGGGCCTCCCAGGGAAAACATTAAAAAATCCATGTCACACTAAGTTAAAGAGGTGTCATCTAGTGAAGGTTAATCTATATTGTCTCATTAATAAAGGTTAATCTATATACTATTACTATAGTTAATTTACATAGAATATATTATATCTAACACATAATATCACTGTAACACAGTAATACTGTTACTAATACTATATGTTATGTGTTATAATATATTTTATGTTATATAATATTATAACTTTTAATTAGTGTGTATTTTATTCATATTAATCTAGTATAATATATTAGATATATTGGTTAGTTATATTACATGTTAGTTAATCTGCTCGAAATAGCGCACCAATGAAAACGGTTAGGGGTTTATTCCAGGGCTCAAGCTGGCTCCCTTGATTCTCAACGGAATATCAGGGAGTCGAATTTCCTATGGAAAAAAAGATTACATGTTGGTTAAAATCTATATTTAATATTAAGAGCTAGTTATTATATAAGATAAATTAGTTGGTTTTAATATATATATAAACATGAGCTGATTGATCTACTTGAATTGAACTTCTTTCGCTCCAAGAAGATTTTTAAAAAAATTCTCCAGGTCTCATGAAGCTTCCTGGGCTTTGAATTCATAGGTACCAATGCTTGGTGATCACGACTAGGGAGAATTTATTTTTTGGTTTTGTAGGCAGCTGAAACGGGTGTTGTTGCAGAGACATTTTCTCTGGTTGCACCATTGGGCTGTGTGATCTTGGAGCGTTGCTCCTTCCTCGGCTCTCTTGAATCGGCAGGATCTGGCTGCTTGGAGTTTGTGATCCCTTGTTTGGAAGAATTTTCTTTGGTTTTTGCAGGTTGCTTTGGATTTGGGAGTGGTCTCAGAGTCTGCACTACATCTCTCTTCGGGAACCTGGATCTTGGTGCGTTTTTGCGTTTCACACCTGGTCCGTCATCATGGTCTTGGGTGGGGGCAATGAGCCCCCCTTTTCCCTCTCCCCCGAGCTCTCTGCATTCAAGAAACTGATAAATGCTTGTGATAAGCGCCTTGTCTCAGCTTCACAATAGAAATTTATTAAGAAATTGGAGGCCATTCTGACTGTTGCTCTCCCGACGGAAGAACCATGTCATGCTGCCTTGAATCTTGCTGAACGAGGTCTTATAGGTCAGTTTACTGATTTATGGCCATCTCCAAGAGCCATTGAATCATGGGTGCAGAGGAATTGGCGTTCGCTGGTCTCGGAAGGAATCAAAAGCCATTTCGTAGGGAAGCATTACTTCGTCTTCATCTTTGAAAGCATTGAAGATAGGACCCTCATCTTTAGGAACGGGCCTTACTTCATGGGCCCTCAAGGTCTATATCTGAATAAATGGACGTCGGACTTTGATCCAACCCAAGATGTTCCTTCGGCTGTCCTAGTGTGGGTACGTCTACCTCATCTGCCCTTGCACTGCTGGAGCCCCATATCCTTAGAAGCAATTGGGAATACTCTTGGAAAATACATTGACCAAGCAAATAGGAAAGATCAGTTTTCCTATGCAAGAATTTGTGGAGAGGTCGATCTGGAAATAGGGCTCTCGGAAGCCATTAAATTAACAGTAGCAGATTGGTCTCATGTGCAAGAATTGGACTACGAACAGTTGTCGTTTAAGTGCAGGCACTGCTATGAATATGGCCACTTTGTGAGGCATTGTAAAAAGAAGGTTGAGGATGATTCGGAGAAGGCAAAAGGTGATCAGTGGACAAAGGTTCAGAAACAGACTTTGAAGAAGCAAACCAACAAACCCAGAGTTCAAGGGGCATCAATAGGACCCAGTGCACACATTTCAAACCAGCCTCAGGTGGAAGGGATTGCAGCCTCTTCTCGGGCAAAAGTATCTTCAAATCCTTTTGAAATTCTTAGCACTTTAGAAGATCCTCATGTCCCTGTTAAAGATAGGGATCAATAGCCACTCTCTACAGTCATTGAAGAAGTTAATGCAGGAATTCTTCCAGCACATCTAGGTTCCCCAGCTAGAGGTTCTTCACCCTCCTATGCTAATATGACAAAGAAGAAACCTCTGGAATCGCCCGGCTCATCGGAAGATGAGTCATTCGAAAGACCTTTGTAAAAGGCAGGGAGGAAATCCCTCAGGAATGCAAGAGAGAAAGAAGCAGAGAGGCAAAAAATGTAGGGAAGTCAAACCACTCTAGAAATGTCAATTGGACGGAATACCAAAGCAAGGCCACCCAAGAGAGGTCTTTCGTCGTCCATTCCAAATAGATAATGCAGATAGTTTCTTGGAAGTGCAGAGGTTTGGGGAATTCATTGAAACCTAAAACTGTTAAAGATCTTTTGAAAATGGAAACTCCAGATATCCTCATGCTTCAAGAAACAAAAATTGAAGGGGAAACTCTTCTTGATTTAAGTCGTACTAAATGGAAACTAAATTCAGGAAAGGCTGTAAGTGCAAGGGGCTCCTCGGGAGGGCTTGCCACGGTCTGGCCGAAGGAAATGTTTCAGTCGGTAAGTACTTTTGAAACGCAGCATTGGATTTATACTGAGCTTTGCTCTAAATTAGATAAGTCTTCTATTGCCTTGTTTAACCTTTATGTTCATGTCCATCCTCTTGAGAAGAAAGAGTGTTGGCACTCGCTATATGATTTTTTGGAATCCATCTCTCCTTCAAACATCATTATAGCTAGAGATCTAAACCTTGTGTTTGATTCAAAGGAAAAATGAGAAGGTAACAACAGTCGAGATCAACTGCTTCCTTTTGTCGAGGATTTGATCAAGTTGTGGGATCTTATTGATTTAAACCCAAGAAGGGCTAATATACATGGTCTAATAATAGAACAGGCATTGCTCACATTTCAGCCCATCTTGACAGGTTTTTAGTTCAAAGCTCCTTTTTACTAGACAAGAAAATAGTTTCTTCAAAAATTCTCCCAAAACTTACCTCGGATCACAAACCCATCCTCTTGCAGCTGGATGAGGAAGAAAACTTGGGCCCGATTTTGTTTCGTTTCAGTCCCCGGTGGATTGAGCATAACCATTTTTTGGCAGTTGTAGCTAAGGCTTGGTACACTTCAATCTTTGGGTCGCCTAGCTATGTCTGGGAGCAAAAATTAAAAGCTACCAAATTAGCCTTGAAAGAGTGGGTTAAATCTCCGTCCAATTCTCCCATGCTTTGAGAAAAGTGGTTGTGCAACAGTTAGCAGATCCACAGATGGAGTTCGAGAGCAGTGACATAACTATTCAAGCTTTGGAAAAGGAGCAAGCAGCTCAATTTGTTTCCTTTCGATCCTTCAGACATGAAGAAGAATATTGGAGGCTCAAGTCTCGAAGTCTGTGGTTAAATTCTAGAGACCGTAACACAACTTTCTTTCATCGCCAGTACAGAGCCTGTATCTCCCAAAATCATATTTCAGAAATCACCTCAGCAAATGGGACTGTTTTTAAAGGTTTTGGTCAAGTCAAAGAAGTTGTTGATATCTACTTCCAGCATCTTTATACAGAGGATGGGATTGGAAATAAGGAGTTCACTTCTGATTTTCTTTCTCATATGCCTTCTTTGGTTAGTGAGGAGAATAATGTAAATCTAATGAAGCCCTTTACTGAGGAGGAAATCAGCAAGTGGTGTGGGCTATGGAATCCGATAAAACTCTAGGCCCGGATGGTCTTCCATTTCATTTCTACAAAGTCATTTGGACCATCATAAAGAATGATTTATTTAGAATGGTTAAAGCCTTTCAGCAAAAGGCCAAAGTGGGAGGAAGTACCAATTCCACCTTCCTTGCTTTAATCCCTAAAGAAGTGAATCCAGCTTCCTTTAATAGATTCAAACCTATTTCATTATGTAATGCTTCCTACAAAATTCTTTTGAAACTCCTAGCCAATAGAATAAAACCTCTGTTAGATAAGATTATCTCTCCCAGCCAAGGTGGCTTCATCAAAGGGAGACATATTTTGGACAACGTGATACTTGTTCAGGAAGCCATGCACTCTAGCTTTCATCGGAAGGAGCAAGGAATGCTAATTAAACTGGACATGTCCAATGCATTTGATCGGGTGAAACTCTCCTTTCTCTCTAAAGTTTTACTCTCTTTTGGGTTCAGCTCAGTTTTGTTAACTTAATCAAAGCTTGTACTGAAAAACCATGGATAGCCATGTTGGTAAATGGGAGGCTTGCCTCATATTTTCAAGCAACTAGGGTGATAAGGTAAGGTTGCTCGCTATCTCCTATTTTGTACATTATGCTAGCAGATTCATTGAGCACGAAACCGACTGTTGAACGAAATGTTGGGACAATCTCGGGCATTCGATTGACGAAAGGAATAGAACCAATCAACCATGCATTGTTTGCTAATGATTCTCTTCTTATGGGAGGAGCTTCCTTGAGAATCGCAAAGGTCTTCCAGGATATTCTTCAAAGTTTTTGTACCATCTCAGGAGCCCTGGTTAACAAAAGAAAAAGTGTTGTTTACGGATGGAATACTGATGAACAAACCATTCTTCGCATTGCTCGATTTTTGGGTTTTTCTGGGTTTGCTTCATGGGATAAAATCATTTATCTCGGTTTACCCTTAACATTGGGTTTCAACAGATCTTCTCTTTGGATCGATGTTATCAACAAGATTAAAGCCAAGATTATAGTATGGGGAGGGCATTGGCTTAATCATGCTGGTAAGTTAATCCTCATCAAATTTGTTCTATCTTTTCTTCCTATCTATCAGGCTTCTTTCCTCCTTGCTCCAAAGGCAATCATGGAGCAGGTTTCGAAACTGTTCAGAGATTTCCTGTGACAGGGTGGCAAAGGAAACCAAAGGAAATTCCATCTAGTTCCATGGGATATTGTGAAAAGACCATTGTTGAAAGGTGGTCTCAATATTCGAGATCCAGGTATGGTCAATTTTTCTCTTGGTGGCAAGGTTCTTTGGAACCTCTATTCCAATAGCTCCCATCCTATAAATCAGCTCCTTCGAAAAAAAATATCTTAACGATGCTTCACTAAGAAACCTTCAGATTGCCAACATTCCAAAAGGCACTCTGTTATGGAATCTCTGCAAACAATTTTTTATTTCTTCCAAAGACAATTAAGCCGCGTCCCTGGGAATAGCAAACAGATTACGATCTGGTCTGATAAAATATTGGGCAATCCACCTCTTGAAAACATTCCTGAATTATTTCCTATCCAAGAGTGGCTTACGCAGCATGGAATGGTCAAGCTCATTGACATATCCTCATGGGATAATAAGGGAATTGGATGGAATGGATTTTCCCAACGCTCCATGTTCACTTGCTGCACCAAAAACAACTGCTCCTGGATTCGCTGAAGGGAATGGCTCCTGTCAACCTCCACGTCGTTGATCGTTGGAGCTGGGGGAAGACAGGATATTACACATCGGCTCTTGGCTTTGCAGCTTTACAGCCAGTTCATACCCAAATTCTGAACCATTCGATTTGGAAGCACGTTTGGGTAGCTCACGGGCTGCCTGAGGTCAATTTTTTCACATGGGTGCTCATGCAGAGAAGAGTTTTGACAGGTGAAAATTTAGTTAAGCGTGTAATTTTAGGCCTGTTACCAATTATTTTATACAATAGTTGAACTTCCTATTGAGCCGCCAGTTATCAAGCATGATGAATTCTCATCTCCAGAGTTCAGAGGTTCAATGTGTTCCAGAGTTAGCCAATTTTTGGCTGAACTTTTTATTTTTTGTAAAATACATGTTCATACGCCCTTGGGGAAAATGTAAGAAATGTCATAGCCTTTAAATTTTTATAAAAGGCTCGGCTTCTCAAACTTGGGCATCAAGCCGACTAGCCCAGAGTGTTTTTTCCCTTGGTTATTATTGGCTGTTGAACAAACGACCAATAATTTCCGAGTTTTTCACTCGCTCCTCCAAAACCGGGGTAGTTGTCTTGATGTTTCGGCCTTCGGAGGTTATTAGAGCCTTTGTGTCAATGTTCTTCATTATGCCAGGCATTTCGATTGAGTCGTATGAACATGTACTAGGTCCCCCTAGAGTTTCATTTGATTCCGAGAAAAATAATTTTTTCTCCGTTTTTAAGCCATTTTTAAATGGTTTAAATGAGAAAATTCAAAATGTAAAAAAAAGAGTGATCAGGAGTCCGTTTTTGGCATGGTTGGGCTCATTTTCAAGCCCGGAGCAGCGTCTTTACCCTAGGGACCACTTTCACCATCATTCGGGCAGTCGGAGCACCCCGTAAGGTAGTATTCGGCTAACTGAGCATCAGAGTGGCATTTTATTGCTAAATTTGGACAAAATGCACTAAAGTCCAAATTTAGAAAAAGTTAAAATTCAAAGTCAAAACTAATATTTTATTGGTGGGGATGACTTGGCATGTGGGTCCAAGTAACTTACGACCCTTTTCCACATGATGTGAGTTAGAACTTTGGTTTAAGTTTGAAGTTTGAATTAAATTAAAAGAAGGCTGACGTGAGGGTGAGGAAAGGACTCACGCTTATGTGGAGAAATGGTGAGTGGGTAAGGGTGGACCCCTCCCCACTTAAAAACTTTATATTATTTTTAAACCATGGTCCAAACAAATCATTCCATGGTGTGGCTATGATTTAATTCTTTGGAGTGGTGACGTCAACTCATGGAGGGGAAGAGTCATGCTAGCATGTGATGATGTTGTTGGAGGCTAGCGAATGGGATTGGGGTGGACCTCCTCCACGTTAATGAAATCAAATCTTAAATAGTATAACATTGGTCCAAGATTGGTAGCAACTTCATCCCTTGGCAAACATTCATTATATTGTAAAGTTTTGGGCCAAGCATGACATGTCTAAAGAATGCATGCGCCCACCATGGTGATATCACGTAAAAGTCACGATTAGAGGATGAGATACTTTGGAATTATTCCAACTTAAAAATGGAGTGACCTCGTCACATCATGCGATCTCATATTATCATGTACCTCTATCCTAAGTCTCGCACCTTCCTCATGCCACGGCATCCGTACAGATTTGGATTTGCGTGAATGGGATGAAGTTGATTGGCGTTTGGATCTGGCGGTTGAGGTTAGGTTTGCTTGGCGTCTTGATTGAAGGGTGAGCCAGGTCGGATCCACATCTATTTTATCCTTGGCGTGATTGCCTTCGAGGTTGGTCACACTATCTCAATTATTGCCATACGTTTTGCATTTCGGCATCTCCAGGGTAGGCGTGGAGAGATCTCATGAGAGGTGGCGCCTGCTTCACCACCTCAACTGGAAATCAACTCAAGCTGTCACCCATCTTTCGCTCTAGATCACTTAGTTACAGTGAGCGTGATCTCTATTTCATTAATTGCCCCCGGGGGCTTAGTTTTTGTAAATATAGAGTTGCTTTGCTCTCTCTTAGGATGGATCCTTTGTTGTAAACTTACTTTGTAGAATTTTGTAATTGCTTTATGCTCATTATTTGGAATAAGATCAAGACTTTGGAGGTCCATGCGACTCGGTGCTAGTGGTCAATGAACTTTGTGAGGTGAATGCTTTCCATATGTTTCAATTCAAATGCTTATGTGTGATCGGATCAATTGGTTTTAAAAGTCCATTATATAGAACATAAAATCTCCCATTTACAGTTGATAATTTGGTTGATTATGCTATTGTACCAAGATTTCATGAGCAAGAAATATTCAGTTGTATTAATGTTGATGAATCTTTATATGCTTAGCATGCTAGTTGATTGATCTCACTGGGTTGTTTGAGTGGTCTGATTTTGGACAAGATTTGCCATCTTGGAGAAGGGTGTGAGCTCGGTTGCATCTAGCTCATCTTCAAAATCACAAGCTTGTTTGTTTAACATTGGTTTTCTTTTCGAGATCTACATAGCTTGGATTATTTCAAGAAAGAGGCACTAAGGGTTTGGTTTGCTTCCAGTTCCATCTTACAAACTACTTTAATACTTGGTTACCTTGGAAGCCCTAAAACACCTTTCTTGCTTTCATTTTTTTTGTTTCCTCCCCTTCATTTTTTCCTTCTCCTTAGCTCTTCTAATTTGCCTCTCTTCCTTCAATTTTTGTAGCCAACTGTCTTCTTGTTTGCCCTTCTTGTTTGCAGCCATCATTTCCTTTGTGTGGCTGTCATTTTCCTCATTATTTTGCAGCCAACTTTTCTCTTGGTTGGCTGCCATTTTTCACCTCAATTTTCAGCCCTTTTGGGCACTTTTTCAACCACTTTTTGTCTTTCTTCGAGCCTTTTTTTCTTCCTCTTTTTGCAGCCATCTTTTCTCATACTTGGCTGCCCCTTTTTCTTTTTTTTGCAGCCATCCAACTCCTTTGTTGGCTGCCCTGTTTCCTCATCTTTTTTTAGCCTTCTTTTTACTCTTTTTGCATGTACTTTTTCCTAGTTTTCTTACTTCAAAAAGACAAAAAAATTCAATTTCATACTTAGATCTTAGTTGCATCTAGTTTCCTTTTCATTTGATTTGACTAATGCTAAAGGGTGCTTGTAGTGTGATTTGCATTGTGTTGTAGGTGTGAGCAAAAGCAAACTCAAGAAGGGGACTTGAAGAAGAAGAAGAGATTATCAAAGAGAAGAAGAAGATTGCAAAACCAAGAGGAGATTTGAAAACAAGATCAAAACCATGAAGACTTAAACACTCTCCTTTTTTGTAAAGCTCTTAAGAGCCCTTTTAAAAGTCACTTCTACCATCTTCATTTCTCATTCCAAGGTTGAAAATCCTCAAAAGTTGTATTTGATTCATAAAATAACGCTAAGTGGAATAAAGCCTCCCATAGTTTGTGTTTCTTCCCCATTTGGGGAAGAGTGTCTTGTGTGTTCTTAGCTTAGATTTGCTTCAAGTACGTAGATTAGTTTAATTTTTGCTTAGAATATTAATTGCTAGATTAGTTTCTACTTTATTTGAGCTATCATGTGGTTTCATATTTACAATCTGATTGTCTCTTACAATAAACCAAAGCCTCTTGAACTTGCCATAACCCAAGTCAAGAGCACTCTCTGTCGGAGAGCATAGTTAGATTTGCATTTTCCTTGCATTAAGCATATAGAATAGTAAAAGTCTCTTGAACTTCCGTCATAAAACGAAGTCAAGAGCGCTCTCTGTCGGAGAGTTGAACTGTGTGCTCATAATAATAAAATCATTCCAACTCACATTTCCCCACTTAAAATTTACTTTGTTTCTATCCCTCACCTAGTATGCTTTGCCAACCCTGAAAAGTTGGACTCGTACTCAGAACAGTGATCGGATTTGTTAATCTTGCAAGTGATAACATAATAAAATATTCACCCCCACAACCAACACACCGGCGTTGTCAAAAGCATTCGAGTTGTTCTCAGTAAGGGCGTCGGAACCCCCCGTTGTCTAAGCTTCCCAGCTTGCTAGTTAATTTCTCCGAACACCTAGACCGGGATACTGGACAGGCCAACAGGTCTCGAACGGAACAACTTAGAATACTTTTTTCGATTGGACTTTGATACCTTGTTCTCTCAGCCTTAATAATCCAAGATCACTAAAACTTGATAAAATTTACAAAGAACATTTGCAAAACGATCGCACAAACATTAAACTCTTGTATCAAGCATCCCAGCACTACAATTTTTTGACTCCATGCCCATTGGATAAGACACTGGTCTGTTATTATTGTATTTTCATATCTCAAATGTATTGTTCAATATCTTATCATTATGGATGCTTTTGCTTAATTCAATCAGTGTTGTGTTTCATTTAAATACCGCAAGCATATCTTTGTAATTTTTTAAAGTTAAAACTGTGATCTTCCCATCAGAAAACTCCTAAACAACACCCACCGCATCTGCAACCACCAAAAAAAAAAACATTTAAAACATTGAGCCATAGAAACTCTTTGTTAGGGACTGCCCCTCTTGGCTTCGTTAGGAGTTAGCCTAAACAGAGGAGCTAGGAATAGGTGACAGTACCTAGCTTTGTGCTTGCCCCCAAGGCCACACCTCTCCCACTTTCTCAAGTGAGGAGACAGCTTTCATTAGGTTTCTGTTGCAGGTGTGCATTCGGCGGACAACAAGGCCCCCATAGGTGTACTATTTGTCGTAACGCCTGTGAAAACTCAGATAACCTGTTTGTGGACTGCGCTTTTGCTCAATCAGTTTGAACGTTAGTGCTTCGGGGACTTAATGCAACCGTTCCTGCTCAAATTTTTGTCATGCCTCTTTTCTCCACTTGGAAACACGGTATCCGCGGGTGTTGAACAGTAACAGTTTGTGGAATCATGTATGGCTCTCCATCCCCAAATTAATTTGCTGGAAGTTGTGGCTGGGGNTTTCTCCACTTGGAAACACGGTATCCGCGGGTGTTGAACAGTAACAGTTTGTGGAATCATGTATGGCTCTCCATCCCCAAATTAATTTGCTGGAAGTTGTGGCTGGTGAGAAATGAACTGGATTTTAACAATTCCAAGCACTCTCCTCTGTCTGTTGTTGCCAAAGCCAAGGCTCTTTTAATTGAAGCATTGGAAATTACTCCTTTGAGCCCAACACCTCTCTTACAATTGAAGAAAGAAGTTGGCTGGGATCTCTGTTGATACAGGATAGGAACAGGAAGAAGAATTTAGCTTGTCCAATCTATAACCCTGCTTGGAACATACGAATCTCTGATTTAGAATTCCAAGACTGGTGGAGAAAACAAGGAAAAGTAACAATCTTCTTCGATGGTGCCTCCAAAGGAAACCCAGGAATTTCAGGTGCAGGTGGGGTGATTTACTCCCATAACGGATTAGTTAAAGACAGTTTCAGGTGAGGATTAGGACAAAATACAAACAACCAGGCATAAATTCTTGGATTGTTCAAAGGATGTCAGATGGCGCAGGAACATGGAAATACGGCTCTTCAAGTCTTCTGTGATTCAGAAATTTTAATAATGATGCTAATTTTTTTAGGATTGTTTTAACAATCCGGCTATCAATAATACTCTTCACCGGCTGTGGGGGTTACTGCATTCCTTCTCTTCTATTGCTTCTTTCCACATTCTTCGCAATTTGAATAGGGAAGCAGATGCAAAAGCTAATGAGGGATGCAGTTTGACGCAAGGAGTATTCAGAAAGAACGTTGAAGCTCCTTTGACTTTATGTATTCCGTAGTTAGTTTGCTTCTGATTTCTGGAAATGTCAAGAGAGAATGTAACAAGGATAAGTGAGTTAAAACTCCATGTAATTCTTATTGTTTAGGCCGAGGCCCAATCGTTATTTTTTCAAAAAAAAAATTAATAATAAAAATTTTTTAACCGTTTCGGTTAAATATATATATATATATATATATATATATATATATATATATAAATATTGGTTATTATTATTTTTCTTAAAATAATCAATAATATAAAATGTTTCTAATTCTTTTTTATCTGGTTATTGATTAGTATTTAAATGTTCTAATTGTTTGGGGATGTATTAATAAAATATATTTAGATTTTTTAAAAAGAGGTAGTATTTAGTAATATTAGAAATACTATTTTTTTAAATTTTGTATTAGTATTTAATACTTAAATTATCTAATGCTAATTCCTGTTAGCTCACTCGGTTAAGGTGTGGGTTTCATTTGCAAGGCGTCTCAAGTTCAATATAGTTAGGGGTGACTTAGTTGGGAGGAGACACCAAAAAGTCCAACCATGTTAAGGATTGGTGTGGCCCAGGCCAGAGGCGATCCCCGGGTGATTTTGACGGCTTAGATGCCCCTGGGTTGCGGTTTCTTAGCCAATGATTGAAATGCACTTGCCCTGAGTGATGGGCATTTCTAACAAACAAAAAAATTTACTTAATTATCTAATTATTTGGGACTGTAGTAATTAAATATATTTAGATTTCTTGAAATGAGGTATTATTTAGTAATATTAGAAATACTAACTGTTTTTATTTAGTATTTGAAAGTAACTCCGTTTAAAATTAAATATTACTTATTTTTCTTTTTAAAAGATTAATTATATAAATACTTTTAGTGTTTCAAAATTACTCCACTATCATTTTAACTGATACGAGATTTAACCTTTTAAGGACTTGGAAGTAGAGATAATATAAAATATTTTATATTCATTATTTCAAGCATATTTATCGAATTTCGAGATGAACTTTTTACGATCTTAACCAAGGTAAGGCTTATATGGCGTTAGCTATTGTCAAATAAAAATATGACACATAAGCATCATTGACTTCTATATGTCCAACTCAACAATAATAGTTGACCAAAGCTATTGAACTTCTATTGGTTTGAGAAATCCAACTCATCCATGGCACATTTTTTTTATAAGGCCCATTTTAGACCTCAAATTTTCTCTTATAACAAGTCAAATGAAGGAAGGCCTACACTCTAGGGGGTTGCTTGCACACTTATTCATGCCAAATTGATGGGATGTTTACCTTGAAGAGTCACATGTATGGCCTAGGAGGATCTTTGACTTGGTTCTAGCCATGATTAAGGGGATGTTTTACTTGGAGATCCTCTATTTACTTCATTGCACACCTCATGATTTGTTGAGGAGACATCCTACCTTTTGGGTGTTATCTTTGAACATATTGGATGAGGCATCCACCTCGAGAGCATCACACATGCCTTTTCATGCCCTATTTTGAGGAGGCGTCCTACTATGGAGGATCCCTTGCATACTTTAGATGATTTGATGGAAGATGTCTTGGTTTTTTAGGAGATCTAGGAGAATCAAACCCTAGATCTAGGCTTCATCCACCTTATTGCATTTTTGAGGGCCTACTCTTTGGAGTGCTACACTTGGAAAACCTTTGGAGGCTACATGTTGGGTTTTACTTGGCATTATTCCTCATCCGATGGGCATGTCCCGCTTTCTCTTGATTAGAGGATTGTACATGTGCCTTTACCACCTTATTTTATGGTTGTTGTTGTAGTAGTTGGATTATTTGGGTTTCTTTACTCCTTCCTATGCTAGATCTATATTGATATTTTATCGTAGGAGGAAGATGAGCTAAAACCTATATAAGGGTTTGATCTCTCCTTCATTTCTCATGTTTGGATTGGGGAGAAATCCCCAAGAGCTTAGATGAATATCTCTTGGTTTCTCATGGATGGTTAACCAAAGCACTCTCTTGGATGGATTTCACTGATGGATGGGGCCTTCAAATGCTAATGGTCCTAAGAATTAATGGAAAAAGCCTCTTCTTTTTCATGTGGTGATTGTCAATTGAAAGTGTTAAGTTGTGGTATATCTCTCATTTCATGGTTGCATGCTCTCTTATCCCTTGCATGACAAGTACTCCTTCAATATTATTTAAAAATACCTTCAATAGTGTTTTCCCTTTTGTAGATCTTGAATTTAGTGAAACAATTAGAGAGTGGCTAGGATTTGTAATCTTGTTGCCCTAACCCTTTCTAATCATTTTTTAAACCTTTATATGGTCCTTGATTGACCCCATATTGCTCAATGGATAAGACACTAGTCTTCGGTCCATTCATCCTTATTCCTTAAAATAATGAGCCATACATTATTTTGCTTGATCCATCTCTTCATTTCACCTTGGACTCCATTGCAAGCTCTAGTAATCCTAATCTAGGGAAGCCCACCTTGAGTTGGAGAAGAGACAACCTAAAAGACAAAAGAGGGTTTGGTATGGTGACGTTGACCTCCCTATTAGTTTTATCAAAACAATAACTAGACCTACAAGACTTTATCTTGAAGGGTGTGAATTTGGGTGATAATAGAGTCAACCAGGGCTTGTATGAAGGTTAAAATAATGATTAGAAAGAGTTAGAGCTAAAAGATATAAACCAAAGTCACTCTCCAAATGCTTCACTAATTTCAGAAATATAACAAAGGAGAATCCTAAAATAGATTTTTTCAACTAGACTTGAAGGGATACTTGTCATGCAAGGGATAAGAGAGCATACAACCAATACTAGGAATAGATGCCACAACTCAACACTTTCAATCGACAATCACCACATAAAAGAAAAAAGACTTACTCCAATAGTTCCCAATACCATTAACATTTGAAGATCCCATCCATACATGAGCAACAAGAAGCCATCCAATGGATTGCTTTGATCAACCATCCATGAGAAACTAGGAGATACTCAACCAAGCTCTAAGGGATTCCCCCAAAAAAAAATCAAACCATAACAAATGAAGGAGAGAGCAAACACTTATATAGGTTTTAGCTCATCTTCCACCTACAATAAAATATCAATAAAATCCTAGATATAGCCTAGGGAGGAGTAAAGAAACCAAAATACTACAACTACTACAACAAACACCATAAGATAGGGTGGTCAAAGCCAAATATACAAGTATCCACTAATGAGAGAGTGGGATGCCTCCATCAAGTGAGGGATGATAATGCCAAATAAACCCATATGTATAGCCTCCAAAGGCTCCCCAAGTATAGCAGTCCCAAAGAAAAGGCCCTCAAAGTATGCAAGATGGTGAATAAACCCTAGATCTAGGGTTTGACCATCCATAGATCTCCTATAATGCCAAAGTTTCCTCCTCAACTCATAAAAAAGTGTGCAAAACAAATCATTCAAAATTGGACACCTCCTCAAAATAGGGTATGAAATGACATGTAGGATACCTCCAAAGGTGGATACCTTCAAGGAATAAATTCCTCCAAATGCATGTGTGGCACTCCAAGTGAACATGCCTCCTCAAATAAAGGATCAAACCAAGTCAAAGGATACTCTAAGGCCACGTGTGTGGCTCCTTCATAGAATGCCCATCAAGAAACATGAGTGAGTGTGTAATAAGTCTCGAAAAGTAGGACGCCTCCTCAAAATAGGGCATGAAAAAGGTACGTGTGATACCTCCTAGGTGTATGACCCTATGAAAAACCCAAGAGTGATGCAACAACCTCCATAAATGGTGCCTCATGTCAATGTTAAATGGTAGAACAAGTCATCTATAGCTCAACAAACTCAATAAAGAGAGGGGATGACCCCTTATCAAGTCAAATATACCTCAACAAGTGTGCAAGCAATTACATCCATGCACCAAGGGATCAAACCCCCAACCCACGAGTAGATCCATGGAATAAGGAGCCCATCAATCAAGATAGAAGCATCAAATCCAAGTGCAAGACTCCCACAATACTCAACCAACCTTCTGAAGGAAGGGAATAACGCCTTCTCCAAGCAATGAAGTATAACCATGTATTAAAATATATGTTGAGAAACCAAATCAAAGGGAGCATTCCACTAGCAAAGGTAACCAATATGGTCAAGATGTCACCCAAGTGCTAAGAAGCAAGAGCACTCCATGGAAAATGTGTGTTATGCCACCAAAATTGTGCTAGAGGACAGGGCACTCCAAGTAAAACCAACAATAAGTCACCTCCAAGTGTAAACCACTCCAAATGAACTAGACCGCTCCACCCAAAATGATAATCCATGTCATCAAGGTGTCAAAATAGCCCAACAATGCTAGGGCACTGCATGAAAAGATGATCAATGTGTCATGAGCACGAGACATACAAGTGAAGAGCACCATCATCCCCTAAAGTGTTCTAGCTAAGAAGCCTCAACCCCACATAACCACATCAATAATCATTAAGGAGCAGTTATTAACAAGTTAAAACTTAGTGAGACACTAAGTTGATGGGTTCCCATTCCATGAAAGCACAAGGCGCTAGATAAATGCTAAGAAAAGATACTCTGAGCATGCCAACATCATCAAGAGGAAAGTACATCAAGATCGTAACACCATGGAGAGACCACATCCAATAGCTACTAGCACCAATATACCATGAGGATCCATCAACCAATCACCAACTGATGCATCATTGCATAGAAATAATAAGAACCATAAATCTAGCCTCGGGCACCTAAGACATCCAGTAGTTGCAGCAACCTATCAACATGCCTTGTGATGAAAATCAAAAGTGTAGGGCCTCATACATTATGAGGGGTAACAAGGCCCACTTTAAAACCCAAATTTCCTTTAATCGTAATCAATAACCACATCCAACAAACCCCGTACAAGTTATCACCAAACCACAATCTAATGGACTAAACTCATTTATTTTTATCATGAGCAACCAAACCAACATGTGATGTGTACTACTTATCTACTAAATTAGTCATTATTTTATTTATTGTATACAAGTATTGATTTATTAGAACATATAACAAAACTAAATTTTAATAAAATAAAATAAACAATATTGATTCAATTCATAACAAGGAAGCATATCCGACATCAAGGAATACAATGATAATTGCCAATGCATTCATTATTCAAATCTTGATTTGGCTAATATACACACAAACAGTTTGCTCTAACAAATTTGAATGGACATAACAAAATCTTGTATAGCTTGATTTGGAAAAGAGAACTCACAAAGGCTCTACTGTGAAAAAAAGGATTTGTATTCCTATCAAATGAGATGGCCTTCATCAATGGAGGCATTCTAGAGACATTCAAAATCTAACATGATCAATTGAGAACAATTAATATCAAAAGACCATGACTTACCTTATCACCATCTTAATAAGAAAAAGGAATGTATATGCAATCATTTTGACATGGCATGATGTTGAATAGTGAACATCACCAAATTAATGATAATATTGGTCCTTGACATTTATATCAAAGTCTCAACTTTTAAAGATTTGGCCACCTCAAGATTTCTATTCCACAACCTCTAAGCATCTACTACATGTATCATTCACGGATATTCCTTTTGTTAATAATTTTATGACTTGATATATTAACTATGCTTTAAATTTCTTTACAAATGTAGTCGATGGTTTTATCCAACGAGCATTGTTATAATGTAACTATCATAGATCTGTCTTAATCTCAAATCTTCACTACTCCTCGCCTAGGTGAGTAGGAGAACCTTGCTTTTCTCAATACAATTAAGAATGATGCTACGTTGTACTAAATGTAGAAAGATGGAGTAAATTCTCTATAGTTTAACTAACAGACCTACCATGGCAAGCATTGGTACCTACCTACCAATGATCACAAAGTTATTTGAGTGATCAATGCCCCATTATTTTATTTTGTGTTGTTGGATATACATATGATTTTGGAAAGTTGAAGAGACAACTGTGAAATAAGTTTTGTCCTTATGTACCTAGAGAGAAGACAAAATGCCATCCCCCACCCCACCCAACATTACCAAAGAGGAAGCCATGAAGGAAAGAAAAGACCCCTTGATAGAGGCTAGAGAGAAGAATCCTTTAATATTCATTTATTAACAAAAGTTTTTCCATCTCATATAAGTTAGTGTTCAAAAGATTCATGAGAGCATCTAAGGTCATTGACAACAAATGTTTGCAAGTCAACATAAATTCTCTCAGCACTCCACAAGTTAAAAAAACTTTTTTTTGTTTGTTGCACATTAAATTTTGGCTATAAATTGTCTCTAAAACATTATGCTTTTAAAACATGACACAAAAAGGATAGCCTCCAACAACAATCTTTATTCATGAGTGCTATGTTTCTTCTAAACAACAACACCAACGTTTAGGTCTCCAAACCAATGGTTGTCTCTTCTGGTGTCTAAAGAACAACTTATCCTTCACCAACAAACCTTTTGTGTGAATTATCTCTCTATTAATGATGCAAGAGCGTCCCTAGTGAATCAACATTATCTTGCACACCCAAAATGAAGAGCTACATTTTTTTTTTGCTTATAAGGTAAGAATTTCAAGTCCATTCTTTTATAATGTTACGGAGAAGATCTCCTGTGGCTTGGGGTGGACCACAACAGACAGGATGACACCAGAAATAAACCCATTTCAAAGCATGCTAAATATATAAACGAAACTAACACTAAGGGACAAGAGGCGTGCCTTATTTCGGACATTCGAAGTAGATCCTAGTCGAGCTTTCAATCAAACGTGTACCTACAGATTGCCCTCAACAACAATAAGATATACAAGCATGATATATGTAAAGCGTTAGAATCTAATCTAGCATGTTACATTCCAATATATAAACAAAGTAATTACATCCATGGATAAGAATATTCATAATTACACATGCAATGGACGAGAAATGGATATTTCTATTAATATGAACAGAGATTCAAATGACAACCTCTATCGACACCTCGTCGAAATCAAGAAACCGAGTCCCTCCACCTGGGCCTCCACCACTTCAATTCTCCATACAAAGGAAAGCTTAGGATTTAACACTAATGGTTGCTTCAAGGACAAAGGGATGCAGACTCAAGTATATAAGAATGGGGCACAATTCCACTATAGTATCTTTGCTCTCCAAAGTTCTCCTCCTTCAATGCTTCATAGTAGCTCAATATATAGCCCCTCAAGGAGTGAAGGGTTGAAATGGAGCTTTTCCCGACATATGGAAGGCCAAGTATCAAGTCATTCGTTACATGATGAGGAAAACTCCAAATATTTTTTTTTAGCATAAATCCCGATGTACGCGGGTGATAGTGGTGCAAGCTGCGTATACGCGGGTTGTAGACTTGTGACCCGTGTATACATAAAAAAATGTCTTTTTAAGGGTTCCACTAGAGCATCAAGGTAATAGTGAGCAAATGGGGTCAAAAGAGTCTGCATAGGGACAGGGATAGGCCATCAAAGCATGATCTATAAGGTGTGGCAAATCACGCTATAACATATAAGTTGCAAACTCCGCACCCTTTATCAAAGAAGTTGAGAATGTGATTCAGGGGATTGCATCATATTGTTTGGGGTTGTGTCATCATGGAAATGGTTATAGAGATCGCGCCACACTATTATTTCAAAAGTTGTACCTAAGTTGCTTATGATCGAGATTGAGCCTACACCATGAAGTTTTGCTAAGGGATGGTCTAAGATCCCAACATTCATCCAATCCCAAACAAAACAAGGATCCAAAATGCATATTGAACTCATAATGAAGAATCGAAAAGATTCCCTTTTGAAGATCAAATGACAAGTGAATGAACACCACATGTCCTCCATGTTGAAGATTGTGTAACTTCAAAAGATATTCTTCTTGTATTCTTGTTGTATTATCGTTATTATTATTGTACTTCCTTTGGAGGATATTATTATTGTAAATGATGATGTAAAGAACCTTGAAAGAATCAATGTAAACCCTACTAGTTGAGTCAGTCGAGAAGAACAAGAAAAAGCATGTAAATAATATAATATTGTATCCTAGTCATGTCAGCCCAGTTAGGGAAGTTAACAAGGCGGCCCCATAAGGAAAAGTCACTTGGAAAATAAGTATAAATAGGGGAGGCTCCCTACCCATTTGGACATATCAAGCAAGTAAGCATATTCACTAGAAAGAGAAGAAGATCAAGTTCACTAGATTAGGAAGAGTAGCTGCATTGTGAAGATATCTTATTCTTGGGGCTTCTATCTTAAGCTTATTCTTGGGATTTTTGTGGAAGAGCCTTTAGCTCTTGGATTGCACTAGAAGACATTGTACTTACTGACGAATCTATACAGAAGAAGTTTGTTGGGTTTTCTTCCCTTGAAGGGTTTCCTAAAGGAGAAATCTGTGTACTTTTGTTTTGTTGTGCTTGTCTTTCTTGCAGTGATCCTATTGCATACGTCTATTGTGATATAATGCAAATTGTTTGAAGATCTAATATAACCATCATTGAAGTATAAAATTCTAACAAGGTATCAGAGTTGTGCTAAAAGAATTCATTGAAATAGTCATAACAGCTGCAACTACCGAAGATTAGGGCTCCATGTTTCCAGTCTTTCCATCCACAGATCTAGCTCAACATTTGCATCATTGAACTCGCCCTAGAAGGGCACATCATTATGTGGAGGATGATTCCAATTTTGTGGTTTTCCAGTTTTGACCTAAATCTGCCAGGGTCAGGAACTAGGGCTTCACACTTTAAGACTTTTTTGACCACCAATTGGGTTCGACCCAAGCATTCTCCAACTCGCCTCGGGAGGGCACATCTTTCTATGGAGGCAGAACTCAGATCCGAGGACTCTTAATTTTGGCACTATTACTCCTACTTAGGAAAACTAGGGCGTCATATTTTTGGCAGTTTTGTCCAAAGATCCAAAAGAAAATGACCTTTGCTCAACTCGCCTTAAGGAGGCGCATCTCTTTCTTAGATTAGATTTGCAAGACTCCAAAGTTGGAAAATTAGGGTTTCTCTAACAAACCCTAGATCAACTAGGAAGCATATTTCATAAGGCATTGAAGTAAGCACTTGGTTGCAGCATCCTTATTGGTAAGCACTATTATCTTTATTTCCATTTGAGGTTCTCATTTTATCAAGATCACAAACAATACCAAGCTTGATGACAAGCTTGAAGGAGTTGAGAACTTGCGGGCATGGAAGTATAGAATGCTTCTCATATTAGAAGAGCATGACTTGGAAACTATGTCAAGGAAGAAGTTGCAAAGCCAGAGGGAGATGAAGAAAAGGATAGACACAAGAAGAATATGGTTAAGGCCTAGAGGATCATTGTTGACTCCATCAAGGATCACTTGATCCCCCATGTTTCCTCCTTGAAGACTCCCAAGGAGATGTTTGATGCCTTGACTGGATTATATGAAGGGAATAACATTAATATGAAGATGACCTTGAGAACTCAACTCAAGGGTGTGAAGATGCAGAAATTTGGAAGTGTACAATCGTATTTAACAAGGGTCTCCCAAATCAAAGAACAACTAGAAGCTATTGGAGACAATGTTAAAGAAGCAGAGTTGGTGATGACTACATTGAATGGTCTCCCATGATCATGGGAATCATTTATTCAAGGAATTTGTTCTAGGAGGAATCTCACCATATTCAGTAGACTATGGGAGGATTGTACACAAGAGGAAGCCAAAACTGAAGCCAGAGAAGAGAAAATTATTCAAGTGAAGAAGAATATGTATTGTAAGTCACTCGTGAAAGTAACACATGGCTTGTTGATAGTGGTGTTTCCAAACACATATCTAGTTACAAAGATTCAGAAGGATTCACCTCATAAGGTGAAGCTCCATGATAATTATTAGTATCTCATAAAAAGAGTAGGAGAAACCACCTACAAGTTGGACTCCAAAGATGAAAGATGTATTGTAGAAGAACCTCCTCTCCATATCAGCACTAGAAGAACATGGATATAGAGTTACTTTTGTTGATGGCCAAATTCTCATGTGGCCAAAAGGAAAGACTATTGTTGATGAAGAAGTGAACCTACACAAGCAAAAGAAAGAATCAGATAAAGAATTTGTTCGAGCACGACAATGGACACTTAGCAAGAATGTCGAGATCTTTTTCAAGCTATAAAGATAAACCCAAGAGGATCTAGTGCATTTAGAAGACATTAGGACCAAGGTTGAAGTCTCTACAAGTTCCAAAAGATCGAAACTTGATCAAGCCTTAAAACTTGCAAGGAAGCAGAGATCAAGAGGGAGTCAACCAACAATCGAAGATAAGTATTTGAATTGTCATTTCTAGTATATCTAATTGTTTAAATGATGTTGTTCAATTATAGACATATTTATGTTCCTAGAATTAGGAAGAGTCTTATACATGTTAGAGTGAATGCATTTATGAACAGTATACTACTAATATGCATGTGATGGTTAAGTAGCATATGGTGTTGCACAACATTCCATGAGGCTTTATTGCTTATCTAGAATGAAACCTCTTTGCTGACATGATTGAGAGCAGTGCACACTCTTAATATTATGTTTGTTATCACGTATATAGTAGTCGGGCTACCATATTCTATTTTTCAGATTCAATACATTTTTTCAGCCAGGTCTCCTACATATGAGATGCTAAGATGAGCAGTTTTGATGGATCATTATGTTATCAAATAGTATTCTCCCATGTCAAGACTGAGCCTCAAGACACTCAGATTTGAGGACTGATGTTGTCATTTAGTCATTTGTAGAGCAGTTAGTGATGCCCAGTTTGTATCAGTGTTTCTCATTGCATAGATGATGGTTCAGATGGATATATTTGCATGGTTATGACTCAGTTTATATTATATGGTGTTATGGTTGTCATTGCTCTTATACACATTTTTGTGACACGTATTAGCATTTAATATCATGATCTGGCGGTCATATAAATATGTTGCCTTGGATGCCCACCTATTTCGACTAGGTGGCAACTCCATGTACATGAAGATGTACATAATTGTACAAATTGTACCTTGGAAAAATCTGAGGATTTTTCACTTCTGCAGAGCAATTGCCCCTTTGTAAAACGAAATGTCCGCTCCCCTGCGTGGGAAAATTAATGTAATTATATGTACTAGTATGGGTCATATGATATGGATGCCACACCATGGAATTGGTTGTTAGGGAAGTCCCCTCATTGAGTGTTTTGTCCCTTTCCAAATGATCTTGTTGAGTAAACGATTTTAATTGGTTTGGTTTTTCACTCAAAATCCTCCAAAGTGGTGACGGGCGTTCTAACAGTCAAGTCCATGGGGTGGCTAAGGTTTCAAAATGTTATTCATGACCATGCTAAACATTTGTATAGAGTCTTGCGGAGTCTCGTTATGTTGTTGTATTTTTATTAATTTTTTCTAGTTAATTAACTTCACCCCTTGGTGGTTAATTAACTCAGTTTTGATGTAATAATGTAATTGCTCAAGCACTGTCATTTTGTAATAGGGGCTATGAATGCAAAGTAAATTGCTATGAAACCCCCTAAGCCACTGCTTCGAGTCCCATGTCATTCTGATAAGTGGTTGAAGAGATAGACCAATTTTGGTCAGGAGGGGTCTATCTCCCCTAGGGAATTAATTAATTTCCCTAAGTCAAAAGTTCATATTATTTGATTTTGAAGGAAAAAATCAAATAATGCCATGGTAATTTTGTTTGGGGGTTCCTAAGCCTAGGAAAATTTATTGCAAAATTTTTCCACCCCCCCATGGCCAAGATATAATTTTTTCAAGTTATTTTTTAATTTTTCCTAAGTCAAAGTTGGAAAAAATTTTAAAATTAAATCTAAGGTGAATTGATTTTAGCCTAAGTCTAAGGTTAAAAATTTATGGGAGCAAATGGCTAAAATCAAAACCAACTTAGAAGATCAAATGCATGGTCCAAACCACTATTTTAGAGGGGCGCTAGAGGAGCCAAGTCTAAAGTTTAAACCCACTCTAAATAGAGGAGGCGTCCCCATCTTAAAGGAGGGCGCTACATATAGTGGGGCGTCAAGGTAAAAAAAGGGCAAATTTAGAGGAGGCGTCACACAATATAGAGGAGGCGCTATATGTAGAGGGCGCTATCAAAAAAGGAAGGGCGTTACCATATTAAGGGAGACGCTAGCCACTTGAGATGGGGCGCCTAGCTAAGTTTGGAGGGCGCTACTAAATGGAGATTCTCCACCATAAAAGAGGGGCGCTACATTATAAATGGAGGCGCTACCATATTATAGAGGAGGCGTCAACTTGAAGAGGGCACCACAAATGGAGGCGCCACCAAATAAAGAGGAAGGCGCTAGCTTGGACGAGGGCGGCCAAATTTGGAGAGGGCGCCTAGTTTGGGCCCACTTTAAACTCACAAAAAAGATCTAAGGGTGGACGTTTTGGTCAAATACCTAGATCTAAGGGTGTAAAATGCTTAAGACATGGATCAAGCACCCAAACCATTGATTAAGAAGCAATCTAAGGGTGTAGATTGGTTGAGAGTAAATAAAAGTCAAATACCTAGATCTAGTGGTGGAGATTTAACCCAGATCCAGATCTAATCTCAGCCATTGATCTTCAAGGAGTTGGGGTCTTCCTCAACTATATAATGAGGGTCTCACTCCCTCATTTGACAACTTCTCTCATGCTATTGTTATGCTGCTGGAATATTTCCCCACTCTCTTCTCATTTTCTCTCAAGCTTCTTTGGCTATTGTAATGTTCTTGCCCTAGTTGGGCTTAATACAAGTAATCTTTGGAGGAATTTTTGGTGTCTCTTCTACATTCCATGCTTCTTTGTGAGGTAACTTGCTTTACATTTGTTTGATTTGCACTTGTATTAGCTTAGATAGCTCTCCGCAAAGTATTTTGTGGAGAGACTTGTAGGTAGAAGTATTTCTATCTGCATTTGTGAGTAGATTAGTAAGATTCTACAAAGTATTTTGTAGGATTTATTTTTGTGCTCACCTCTTTGCTTACATTTTGCAGCTCTCATAAGTTTATTTGCAGGGATCCAGAACAAAGGAGCATTTTCTCCATTGGTTATATTTATGTTTTTCATTTTCGCACTTTTTTTTACAAGGGTTTTAAAACTCAGTTTTTATCACTGTATAGTGATAAAAACCTTGGTTTTAAGGCCCCAACCCTTAGTATATTAATTAAATACTTCAGATCTGCAGTTCTAACACCATTTAGGTGGCTGGAAACTTAGTTTTCAGCCCTCTAAACATCATATTTCTGTTATTTTTTCACTCAGAATTTTTACTGTAAATTAGTGATTTTTTGGGACTAACTTTTTCTGATAAATTCCTTGAGTTTTCTGTAATTTCCAACAAGTAAAGCTTGCTGGTTTGTGACAGGTTTTACACAGGTGAAGGGGAGGTGCTGCCCAAATTGGCCCAGAAATACCTCAACCTTCAACCGGTTTCAAAAAGGGGTTCAAACCCTCAACTCTCTCTCTTCTTTTTCTGATATTTGTAAACCCCAACGAGAAGTTCTCTTGGGGTATTCTGCAAAAGTTAATAAGCACTTGTAATCTATATGTAAATAGATTAGGAAGTAGAGTAGGAAGTAGAATACTAGTTGCTTAGATTTCTGTTTATGCAAGTTTTTTCTGTTTACCCACCTATCTTTGTGACAGACCACCATCTCTGTTACAGAGATTGAAGTGAGGTTAGTTTAGTCTCTTTTACTTCTGTTTCCCACCTATCTCTGTGACAGATCACCATCTCTGTCACAAAGATTGCTGTGCAATTAGGCATTGCTTTAGCTAGTTAGAGTTTCTTTCAAGTTTCAGTAATTTTCATTTTTCTGTTAAAAAGGGTAATCATACAATCCATCTATCCTGTGTATCCTCTATCCACTTGTCATCTCCCTTTAGGGACTTCAAGTTGGATATGAAAAGCAGGAGAAGTGGGGGCTTAGTTAATTAAAACAACACTTTTTATTTTCCTGCTACAATCACCACATTTTAATTTTTGTAAGTCCAAGATCAAGTACCAGCACCTCCCATAAGGGATACCGCTTGGTTGATCTTATTGATCGCATCAAATTAACCTTGTATGCTAATCACCCAGATTAAAATTAACCCTTAAAATTAACCAACAAAAAACTTCACTATTTCCTGCTCCTCTACTCGGTTATCACCCTTCGGGG
Organism: Pseudotsuga menziesii; assembly: GCA_001517045.1. Lineage (NCBI taxonomy): Eukaryota > Viridiplantae > Streptophyta > Pinopsida > Pinales > Pinaceae > Pseudotsuga > Pseudotsuga menziesii. The sequence continues at coordinate 245,063 of LPNX011092558.1, read as the reverse complement.
TACTCACGAGATACAACAGGGGTTAGAGAAGTCCTAGTTTAATAGGCATCCATCTAGCCATTTTTCTTGTCAACTAAAAACAGTGACCTCAGGAAGCTAGAAGGGGTAGTAGACCGTGGGGGGTCTCTAGGCGTTTTACGTCCTCCTTGTTGAGCACCGGGGCATTGGGGTTTGACCTGTGAGCTACGGGTGGGCTTTGCTCCCACTTTGTTGAACGCAACAGCATTCCCTCTTTGGCTTGAGAAGTAGTAGATTGGGGTAGTCACACCACCAATTCTAAAACTAAACTTCAAGAAGAAAAACTCTAATAAAATTTATTAAAATTAACCAAGAGACATTGCAAAACGTCCTACAAACACAGGTCACTGCTGTTTATCTTTGCCTTGCTGTTCAAGGTTTTACTACAAGCACTTTCACCTTTTATTTTATTGCAAGCTTTTCACTTTTCAGTTACAAGTATTTCCTTTCAGTTCTGCAATTGTTTATGTGGTGAATGCTTAACCTTTGTTAACTGCTTCAAATAATTCGACTTAAAGTCTTTCCATTTTTCATTTACTGTGGTTTAATAATTTTCATTTAAAGCATTTTTCTTCCGCTATCTTTGGTCAATAACTGGTAAATCTTGTTCATTTGTTTATATTGATAAATTTAGATCATCTGTATATTGCTTGAATATCTTGGTTCATTATTGTTTATAATTGTACCATTTATTTGTTTATTCATCTCATTGTTAGACAACTTAATCTGTGGATAATTAACTTAGATTTGCATCCATTGAAAGTTGCATTCTCTGACTCCATTAGGCACTGGTTATAAATAAAAGGATTGACTGTCATTAAATATTGCATCTTGCATTAATTTGACTGTCATCTCTCAAAACCTTAGCCTCACACTCTTAATAAAAGATCCCTTTAATTAATTTGTAATTAATTAATAAATCTGGAACTTAGTTTTCCTGTAGGGACTACCCCCCTTGGCTCTGTTGGGATCTTGCCTAAACGGAGGAGTTGTGGACTGTGGTGACAGTGGTCCCCAGCTCTCACTTGCCCCCAAGGACACACATAGCAGGTTGTGACTTTCCTATGTCTTAAAGTGTGAATTAGGCGGCAACAGTATCTATATTATGTATTGATGTCCCTACTTAGACTTGGAAGTTCTTGATCTATACTCATTGGTTTTACCCTCCTTAGGGAGAATAGAGGTAGTCATTCCCACCATATTTTGGCTTGCTAGTGTTGGTTTCATCTTTCACTGTCTCTACACATCCATTTCCTTCCAGTTATGTTTTAACCCAACCTACTGCTTGACTTATGGCATGGAGGACCTTTTTCCCCGCTAGAGCCTTTGTTGGACAAACCTTCCTGTTTGTTTGTGTCTCGGCTCTGAGCTACCTAAGATGTGTTTGCTTACCTAAAACAAGTAGCGCTACCATCAATACAATGTATCTGGAAATGAAATGAATATCTTGCAAAAAGCCCATTCATGGAAAGTAGTGTTTTTCAACATACATGAGTGAAAGGCTAGCCTAATGAAATTGGCTCTGAAAAAATATTGTAATGAAATATCTTAAACATTCATGAAAAGTAGTGTTTTTCAACATACATGAATGCAAAGCCTAAAATAATAAAAGTCCGCATAAAAATGCGTAGACCAAGGCTATGGAAAATCAAAAACCCAAAAAGCAATGGTTCCTAAAGTTCTATCTAAAAAGTGATGGCCTTACTTGTATTGAGTTGGATTGTGAGCATTTGTCAAGGTGAGTAGGCTCCTCTGAAGTAGTTCACCCATTTGTGAGGCACTGCGATCCCCTTTGTTATTGTTTGTCTGACATATGGCTAGAGTGAGTATTCCTTTTCTATATCCAAAGTGTCATGATGTCAAGTTGGTAGTCATCCTTTGTCCTAGCCTTGTCAATTTTAGCCTTCACCCTCCACTAGCAAACTGACTACAACTATGAAGTAAGTATAGTCTTGAAAGTCTGATTTGAGTTATGATTAATAAAACCCTATATATATGTATTTGGTTGATGTACCGCCAGTGATGTTACTGCTACTTGTTATGATTGTTACTTAAATGATTTGTAGAGCATGTCCTAGCCTTTGAACACTTGCAGCATATGGATGTCAGCCTGAGTTATATTGGTTATATGATCATTTACAGGTTATTATTTTCTCTATTGGATATTGTTGATGATCAAGAGACCTGGAAAGGGTATGAGTATATACCCTAGATGGATTTGGACTCTCTGAGTCTAATGAGACAGCTTGTTATCAATTCCAAGCACTTGCAGAGATGATCAAGCTCATGTTAACCTTCTGATGCAGTTTTGCTTCACTGGAGGATGTGTCTGAGCAGGGAGATGTTTTTATTGGATCTCCTAGGGCGCTGTATGGGGCATAGGGGGTGCAGCCACTTGATTGTACCATAGTACCCCCATCCCAGAGAGCCTGGTGGGCTCAGTTTGACAATGCAGGCACCCTAGGAGGCTATTTTGGCATGTTCACGTTTCCCGAGGCAGATTAAAAAATGATTAAATGCCTACTGAAGAAATCGATTTGTGCTACTTAGGCAAGGAAATGACATGGGATGAGTCATGATGATGAGTGTGATGTCCTCCGCACCTTCTCCAGCAATTGCAACACCTGATTGGGCCCACACCTATTTTCGGTGCATTTTTATATTATTTTTTGGGGCTTTTGGAAGGCTCATGATTTCCTCAAAGAGACACAAAGTCAAAAATTAAAATATTATATTATTTTATTGTGCCATGGGGACACCCAGAGGGAGTTAGTTAACACTCCATGGACCCACCATGTGCTTCATTTATTTCTTGTTGAGTGGGGTACCCTCTTTTTGGGTGATCTAGTCCACTTTGGTACTTTATGGTTATATTGATCCATGTATTGTATGTTGAGCTCATCTCAATCATTGATTAGAACATTTATATCTTTTAATCTTAGCCACTCGTTTTGAAAGTGGTTAGGATTTTAGTCCTCTCGTTCCTATTTAAAGGAGAGAGCTTCTCATTTGTAAGGGGTCTTTGGCTCTTAGATCTGATTAATAGAAAAACTTTTCTTGTGGATATTTTTTGGATCTCCTTTGCATCTGGTGTTCTTAGATGGTGATTGGAAAGTCTTTTGCTTTCTAGCATTCAGGAAAATTGTGTGAGATCTATATTTTTCGGGATCATTGTCTTGTCTACAAGAGGACGAATTCACTTAGGCGTTTTTGCAGGGGGGCCTCAACTCGCTTGGATTGGTTTCGTTTGTAACAGGGGGTTTTCATTAGCTTCATCGTGATCTATGATTACATCTTGTTATTTTTCTGTAGATCTTGTCTTTTTCTCATGACACAGTAAATATGATATTGTTGACGTTTGCTTGTGCAGGAGAGAGGGCGCATTGGTCACTTGGAGCAAAACGATGGGCTTAGAAATCACACAGGTCTTCTCAAATTGATCGGGATAACAGGGATCATCACCTTCAAGGCATCTACAAGGATTTCCAAGTAAGATCTGCAGGTTAGTTTCTTTCTTTCGGATCTCAATCCATGGACACATGCTTTTCTTCATTTTACTGAAAATTCCATAAATAATAAAAAACCAAAAATACTAAAAAATAAATCGCTCGATCTCTGGACAAACCACTGCTGGGTTTTGTAGATCGAGTCTTCCCCTCCCCATTTCACCCTCAACGCTGATCTGAAAGTGGCTGGTTTTCCCTAGATCTGGAAAATTGTCTGCTCAAACCCCAAGCTCCTCATCGAAATTCTGACTTTTTCTGGCAAAATTCCTTCTTGGGATTGTAGATCGGGTCCTCCTCTCTCCAAATCACCTTCGACACTAAGCTAGATGCTGACAAGTGGCCCTAGATCTGAGAAACTGTCTTCCAGGACCCTAGTGCTCCTCATCATTTTTCTGACTTTTTCCCAAATTTGATTTTTCAAGCATTTTTCCAACTTGGGTTTGTAGATCAAGTCATCCTCATTCCATTTCTCCTCCAACACTGAGCTGGTGGTCTCCAGATTGTCCTAGATCTAAGGATCTGCCCTTCCAAACCCTAGCGCTAGCCACCTTGCTACTAGTTTCTCCCATAAACTGACTTTTCCGGCCAAGTACCTTTCTGAGTCTGTAGATCGGGGCATCTCCCATGTGGGTCTCTTCCAATGCTAGGCAGATAGTGACTCCATTGCCCTAGATCTGACAAGGCATTGATCTCCAACCCTAGCGCCAGCCCCTCTTTGGCCTTTTATCCTTGCAATCTGATTTTCCCTTGATGACTCGGGTACTTTGCTATTGTCATACCTGTCACCTAGTCTATCCATCGGTACTAGATAGCCCCAATCCTGTCCTTTCCCTCCCTACATTGGTTACGTTTCCCAAGGCAGTGGATATCCTCACTTGTCGCTAGTACCTCAATCCCAGATCTAGTCTTTACCATATATGTCACCTGTGTCTCAACTTGAATCGAACCTCAAACCTCGAAAACCTTGGTCCAAAGCCTTGACTCACCTCATGACATCATCCATAGATCTAGGGTCTCCACTACCTTACACCTTACGTACTTCAAGTCCATTTGATCTAATCTGGTGTCTAGGTTGGATCTCTCCTGTCTGGAGTAGATCCAGGTCTCCCCCTTTGTTATCTTGGGCTAAGACACATAAAGTGAAGGCTTCCTTGATTGGCGTGACAACCATCTATTTGGGAGTCTAGGCAATCTTGGTTCCACCTCCTTAGTTGCTTGCCCCTCTACCATCCATCCTGGATCCACTTCACATAGGCAACTACAAGGTTGGTGATAACAATGTTCTTGTAGAGATGGAAGGCATCTAGCAAGTTACCGTATGTATACGGAATATGGATAAGTGTTGTGTTGAAGCATTGGCTAAGATAGTTACATGACTGTGTGACCTATGTCATTATGCATAAAAATTTGTCAATATTAATATGTTTTGAAAATTATGAAATGTTTCTAATCATGCAACTGAATTTGACTTGTAGGAAAGATCGTGTACAATCACCTACAAGAGAAGAATGATGAGACTTGTTCTAAAGAACAAGAGACGACTGTTCAGCTATGATATTCAAGAAAATTTACGAAATCAAGCATACTACATAGGTACAAGGCAAGATTTGTGGCTCATGGCTTCTCCCAAAAAAAAGGAATTGACTATGAGGAGACATTTGCACCTATAGCAAGATACACTTCGATTAGAGCTATACTTACGATTGCTGCAGTGATGAAGTGGAAGGTACACCAAATGGACATGAAGACAGTCTTCCTGAATGGTGTAGTAGAAGAGGAAGTATATGTGGAGCAGCCACTGAGATTTGAGACACATGACAGACAAACACATGTGTGCAAGTTGAAAGAAAGGCCTGGTACAGATTGAAGCAGGCACCCAAGATGTGGTATGGCAGGATTGATAGTTTTATGATGAGCTTGGGCTTTACCAAGAGTAAAGCAGATTCCAACCTTTACTACAAAGTTGAGAATGGGAGACCAATGATATTGCTATTGTTGAATTTTTAGCATTAGCATGAACTTTTAAAATTTGCAGACTAACATAAACAAATGACGAGTGCAGTAAACAACATCAATCACATCAACACATTAAACACAAGATTTTTCACTGGGGAAACCTTTAAAGGACAAAAACCCCAAAAGCATTAGTAATTCATCTCGTAAATGAGATGAATGAGATTTTTCCAAAATTCCACAATTACAGAAGATAATCCTTTTCACACAAAAAATGCCAAATTGGCTTTTTCACAAATTAGGGCTTGCTGCCCTATTTTTTCTCTCTCCTGCTCAAATTAGCAGGCTACCCAAATTTGTTGCCCGTACCTTCTGTCCTGTATTTGCTACCCTGTACATGTCTGTATTGTTGCCTTGTTGTACCCTACTATGTTGCCCGAGATCCTGCCCGGCAGCTTTGCTCTGCCCTGCCCGATTGTTCCTCTACCCCGCTGCTCTATTGTGCAGCCCTACTGCTGCCCAGAGGGCAGAATGCCCAGGCCGAGGCCTTAAGGGCTGGCCCGTAGGCTGCTCGAGGGCCTATGCAGACCCGATAGCCTTGCGGTCTGCTGCAGAACCCTCACGGGTAGGCATCCCAGAGGTATGTGTGGCTACTGCAACCCTCATGGGTATGCCTAGAGGCTACCTGAGGATTGGTCGTAGGCCAAAACCCTCACAGGTAAGCCCGTGAAGGTTGCCCGCGGGTGAAGAAAAGGGCTAGACCCTCACGATGAAGAAAACGAGGGGTAGCCCATGGATATTAGGGCTTCCCGTGAACCCTTGCAGATGCCTGGTGAGAGAAGGAGTGAAGATATCTGTTGCCCAGAGATGAAGAGGGAGTTAAGTTGATAACCCTAGCTCACAAAAAATAGATAAACTTGCAACAACTGTAAAACCCTAGCTTAGGGTTTGCCAAAATAATTGTGAATGCCCTAGCTAGACTCATCCATGCTAGGGCACCACAGTAATTGTCCTTCTCTTCAATAATCTATGAAAAACTTCAGCTGGAGCAGCTGTACCTGAGAGAGCAAGTGTGTGTAATAATGAAATGGATTGATCTTCTTTTACATCCTTTGCGTCACATGTAAGTGGACCAAAATTAGAAATATCAAAATAATAATATTTTATTCTTTTCTAATTTTAACTTTTGCCTTTAGTGGTACTAAAGGTCTTTTTGCACTTTCACTTTTACACCTTAGTGGTACTAAGGTCTTTAAGTATCTTTGACTTTTGTTTTAGCCTTCTTCAAGTGCCCCTGTGGTTAACACATGTGGTCAAGGTGGTCTTTCATCACCACTCAAAGTAAATCATCATAAACAGAGAGAATTACTAATGCTTTTATCTCACACTCTGTGTACACCAAGATCGGGTACTAAGATGTCTTAACCAAGGGTAGTGTTACCACCTAAGTTGTACTTAGTGGTTTTTTACCAAGTGAGCCTGGTGAACCAGACAAAGATGATTTGTTCGGACTTCAGAAGACCTTCAGAAGTGCTTCTGGGAAGTGCTTGTTGTACTATATCACATGTTCATACCCCATAGGGGAGTTGTAATAAGATGTTCTAGCATGATAGTGTCTGTAAAAGACTCGGTCTTTTAGACTTTATTTGTCAATCTGATCAGCCCAAGGTGTTTTTTCCCTTAGTTATTATTGGTTGTTGAATAAACGACTGATAATTTCTGAGTTTTTCACTCAATACCTCCAAAGTTGGGGTGGTCGGCTTGGCATTTAGGCCTATTGAGGTTATTAGAGTCTATGTGTCAATGTATAAACATGCTAGGCATCATGGTCGAGTCATATGAACATGTCTAAGTCCCCTTAGGTTTATATTTCTTTTAATTTTTTAAGTTTTTTTAATTTTAATTTTTCCACAAAACTTAGGCTATTTTTTAATAGTCTAATTGGAAAAATTGGTTTTGTAATAAAAGTGGGCTCGAAAATCAGTTTTAGTCATTGGGGTGCTCATTTTCAAGCTAAGAGCACCATGTAAACCCATAAACCCACTTTTTCTAAGTTTTGAGTGATTTGTCCATCACTCAGGTCAAAAATCCCTAAAAATCAAATATTGATTATTTTAATTAATAAATTACTTAAATAATGGAGAAAACCCCAAATCCTAAATCATTGGGATTTGCTCCGTTTTGACTGAAATCAGTCTCATCGGCTTGGGATTGACTGGATCTTACCATCCCTTGACAGAAGGAGGTGATCTGGGCTGAACAGAGAGTACATTTATGCATGCAATCTTGGGAATTGCGCCCTCCCTCTCTCCTCCACATGTGTGGGCTCATCTGGATGAGTTTTGGTGGATGTTTCAGTTAGCAGGTTGAGGTGTCAGTCAAATCAGCTCTCCGATTGACAGTTGCACTCAGTGAGACTCAGATCAGACTCAGATAGACTCAGATCAGGCTCAGATTCACTCCACATGCAGCTCCAGTCTCTCTCTCATTGGGAATTGCGCCCCCCTGGGCTAGATTTCCTGTTATTGCTATAAATAAAGCAGCCATTTCCTCTTCCAAGCTAGTGAGAGTTGGATTGAAGGGCTTGCTATTGTAATATTGTTGTAATCTTTTGATTGTTGGAATAAAGAAGCTTTGGAGGCCAAATGGTGTAATGCTCTCATGTGTGTGGATTAAGCATTGTCTTGCGGCTATTGATGTTGCCGGTTTTTCTCTCAATTTCTGCATCTAAACCCTGTCTAGCTTGAACGATTCAGCTGAATCAATAGGAGAATAGTTGGGCAAGTAAGGTTACTTGTTTTTCTGTATCTCATAGCATATATGTTTGAAGATCTAGATTATACATGTTTAATAAATTTATTTGCATCTAATTCTTGTCTCTTTTTCATATATATATCCAGATCTCATGAGGTTTCATGCAGGATTGTGTGTTTAGCTTTCAGGTAGTAAGGATTGGACGAGCTGTGGATCTAGTTTGACTCCACTGTACATCCAACATTTTTGTGAAGGCATTGCCCCT
>LPNX011092558.1:60811-236272 GCA_001517045.1 Pseudotsuga menziesii | reverse complement strand
GCTTTCCTTGGTTCCTTTTTGCAAAACTAGATTAGCCCCTTTTAACAATTTTTTTACTTAGTTTTTTTTCGGTAACTAGCGTGGTGACCCAAAACACTTTTAAAGTGTTTTTGGGCACATTTGATTTTAATTGCTCGTTGTTTTTTAGTAGGCTTAACAAACAAAAGAAGGAGACTCTGCCCGTTTCCGACTCTTGGGCGAACCAGAGCTTCCCGGAGGCTTCCCCCACCGCTGTGATTTTAGTTTAGCTTGTTACAAGCTTGTTGTAAGCCTTTGGATCCCAGATAACAAAGACCAAAGTGCATAATTTAGTTTGCTGATATTGTAACCAATAATAATAATAAATCATTTCGAGTAGGCTCTTTCGAGCCCACTCCCCATCCCCCCAGGGGGGATCTGCGTCCGTTTCACTTTTTTGCATTTTTTACCGTTTTGCTCTAGCTTAGTCTTGTTATGCAGGATTGCATACTTTGATAACATTTTTCATTATTCCATATTTTGAATTCAAAGTAATCATACTACTTACCCCACGACTTCCCAATTGACCCAAAAGGGGAAAGAGATGCGTGGTAGGACTAATTAGAAAATCGGTGTTGTATATTTTTGATTCTACTGTCATTGTTATTTTTTCACGTGTAAGCAGTAAAATTAACCCCTCCTAGATTTCCCGATTGAGGTCCACTTGGACCGAAAGAGATTCCTGGAGGGTCTTCTTTTTAACAAGAACATGCCCTTAAAATTTACTAAAATTAACAAGACTCCGGTGTGTATCTTCTGCACTTGGCTGCGGTTCGTCCGATCAGTCAAGCTGCATCAAAAGCAACGTGAGTGCCTAGTTTAATTAGTCTTCACCTTACCCAATCAACCACCATCAGGCGAAAATCCAACGCCTCGATCAAACCGTAAAAGGTGGCAAAATACCCAAAGGAAGCGAGAACTCCTGAAAAAGTGACCTCGAGACGCCAATCTCTGTTACACCTTCGGGTGCATCATGAACAACAGTCTCAGAGACTCCATTCAACCCACATATTCCTTGCGGGTAGCCGTGAAGGTTTAGTTTTGGACATACTCCAAGTACCCCCTGGGTATATCTGGAGTCCCCTTGCCTAACTTAATTTACTCATCTTTTCACATTAATTTAAAACGTACCAAGATACAATTGCACAACATTCATTCTAGCACTTGCAAGCACTCTTAATTATTTTCGACTCCATTTTCAAGGCACTGGTCAACTGTTTATTTATTTCAATCTATATGTGATTGGGTGTCATTTCGTGCTTACTTGTGAGTATCTCATCATCTTAATTGTTGTTTACAATTGTTAAATCAAAACTCCTAAAGAACTTACTCTTTAATACCATCATCATACTAAATAATTTTGCCTTAGTAACTTAATAGGGTCTACCCCCCTTGGCTTCATTAGGAGTTGATCCTAAACGGAGGAGTCAAGAACAAGGTGATAGCCTTGACTCGAGACTTGCCCCCAAGGACACACCGAGTGGCTTGAAGATTTCTGCCACGTCCCCCCCCAGGTGTGTGAAAGACAGCAACAGGTAGTTAAGCCTTGGAGAAGATCGCAAAGCCCATTGATCAAGGGTCAAAGTGTCACACATGCCTAGACCCGATCAAGGGCTTATAGTGCCTTCCTAGTAACAGACCAGGTGCCTCAGCCATAGGCAGCAAAATTTGACACTAGGTCAAATACTTGGTAACAGACCAAGCGCGCCTCCATTCTCCCGGAGAATGGCCCTCAGCCCCTGGCTGAGTCTTGGTAACCGACGAGGTGCCTCCATTCAAATGAATGGCTACTCAGAACTAGGCTAGGTCTACCACTACTAGACTGGTTCCACATCTTGGTCTTGGACCAGATGTCACCATTCAACAGAATGGTCACCCAACTCAAGGTTGAGTCCCCTCGGTGCAAAATTGGGTCCATATCATGGTCAAGGACCATATATCATCATTCAACAGAATGATCACTCAACTCTAGGTTGAGTCCACACCATGGTCTCGGACCAAGTGTCCCCATTCTCCTAAGAGAATGGCTCTCGATGCTGCTCAGAAAAATCAACAGCTACTATATGAAGATAGCCTATTTCTAACATGAGACAAGAAGCTCATTACAAAAACCAATAAGAAACTTGTCGCAAAGTTCAAGATGATGGATCTTGGTTAATAGTGACCCTGAGAACAAGAAGCTCATCTCAGTAGACTCATTTGATGTGAGATGACACAAATGGATACATAGAAGATCAACAACAACAAAAGAATACCAGTCACTCCAGTACAGGATGTCTAGATGTAAAGAGAGCATGGTGCTTAGTTTCAGAGGGAGCAAGGAAGCTCCAATTCAGAGGGAGTGACTATAGCACGAATTGTGGAGACAGATTGAAAGACATTATCACTTAGTCTCTATCTAGCAAGGGTCGTTTGCCTCAGTATCCTAGGGATATGCTCAGAGTGATATTGGATATCTTCCCTCACTGAGAGGGAGTAGATCTCAGAGTTCAAGAATCTTGGCATGATTCTTGGGATTAGTGGTGTGGCAAAATCTAGATGAGATTTTCCTTAGCCAAGGAAAATATGTAGCAAAGATCCTGAACAGATTCAAGATGTCGAATTGTAAGGCTGTGGCTACACCAATGGCATCAAAGTTGAAGTTGTTGTGTGATACTATTTCAAAGAGTTGATGCCACGGTATACAGACAGATGTTTGGTTCGTTGATGTACTTGACGAACACGAGCCCAGATATATGCTTTGCGGTAAATAGATTGAGTCAGTACTGTTGAAATTTAGCATTAGCATAAATACTTAAAAAAATTGCAGATCAACTTAAATAGCAAATGACAAGTGCAGTAAAAACACATTCATCACATCAGCACAATGGACACAAGAGTTTTTCACTGGGGAAACCTTCAAAGGACAAAAACCCCAAAAAGCATTAGTAGCTCAACTCGTAAATGGGATGACTTAGAAATTCTTCAAAAAAGTTCCTCAAACCCCAATCTGGGTTTCACCACAATGACAGAAGATCAATTTCCAGAATTACATAAAATTGCCCAATTAGGGCTTCTTCAGAAAAACAGGGTTTTCTCTATCTTACCCAATAATTTCAGGCTGCCTAAAATTCAATCTGCTGCCCAGATCTTATTTTAACTGCCCGACCGTACGGATCTGAATTATGGTTGCCCAGATCTGGAGGATGGTTGCCCAGATCTGAAGGTGGCCGCCCTAGATCTGAAGATGGTTGCCCTAGATCTGAAGATGGTTGCCCGGATCTGAAGATCTGAAGGTGGCTTCCCTAGATCTGAAGATGGTTGCCCGAATCTAAAGATTTGAAGGTGGCTGCCCTAGATCTGAAGATGGCTGCCCTAGATCTGAAGATGGCTGCCCGGATCTAAAGATCTGAAGGTGGTTGCCCTAGATCTAAAGATGGCTATCCGGATCTGAAGATCTGAAGGTGGCTGCCCTAGATCTAAACTTGGTTGAAGATGAGGGCTTGGTAAAAACCCTTAAGACAGAAAATATAAGAAAACCTTGCTTAGGGTTTATCTTCAATGGAGGATGATGATGCCCTAGCTAGACTCATCCATGCTAGGGCACAATCACAAAGCTTTCTTCTTCAACCTTGAGCAGTTGTACCTGTCAGAGCAAGTGTGTAATAATGAATTGGCTTGATCTTCTTTTATAGCCTTGAGTCACCTGTAAGTGGACAAAATTAGAAAAAATACAATAACATTATTTTATTCTTTTCTAAATTTTACTTTTACCTTTTCCTCCAAAAAGGTCCTTTATGTATTTTTGACTTTTACCTGTGGTCCAAAAGTACTTCTGTATTTTTTACTTTCACCTGTGGTCCAAAAATACTTATGTATTTTTAACTTTCACATGTGGTCCTTTTCCTGTGGTCCAAAAATACTTTTGTATTTTTAACTTTCACCTGTGTTCCTTTTCCTGTGGTCCAAAAATACTTTTTTATTTTTAACTTTCACCTGTGGTCCTTTTCCTTTGGTCCAAAAGTACTTTTGTATTTTTAACTTTCACCTATGGTCTTTTAATTCCATTCAAAGTACATCATCATAAACCAAGAGAGTTACTAATGCTTTTAAGTTTTATTCCACACTCTGTATGACACCAAGATCAGGTACTAGGGTAACTTAACCAAGGGTAGCTAAGCCTTGGAGAAGTACACAAAGCCCATAGATCAAGGGTCAGAGTGTCACACATGCCTACACCCAGTCTAGGGCTTATAGTGCCTTCCTGGTAACAGACCAGGTGCCTCAGCCATAGGCTTCATAATTTGACCCTGGGTCAAATACTTGGTAACAGACCAAGCGCCTGCAGAGAATGGCTACACAAAACTAAGCCGAGTCTACCAGTACTAGACTGGTCCACATCGTGGTCCTGGACCAAATGTCTACCATTCAACAAAATGGTCACTCAACACTGGGTTGAATCTACCTAGGGCAGAGCTGGGTCTATATCATGGTCCCGAACCATATATCTACCATTCAACATAATGGTCACTCAACACTGGGTTGAGTCTACCCAGGGCAGAGTTGGGTCTATATCGTGGTCCCGGACCAGATATCTACCATTCAACAGAATGGTCACTCAACTCTAGGTTGAGTCCCCCAGTACTGGACTGGGTCCACATCATGGTCCCGGACCAGATCTCTACCATTCATTAGAATGGTTACTCAATATTGGATTGAGTCCACACCGTGGTCCCGAAGCAAGTGTCCCCGTTCTCCTAAGAGAATGGCTCTCGATGTTGCTCAGAAAAATCAACTAGTACATGGGAGAGACGTGACGTGTTCACCTGATTGCGGCAAAGCTTGCAATGAGGTACCTGAAGGGTACACTTGAATATGGACTCGAGTATGAGTCATATAAAAAGATTAGCCTGCATGGTTATGTTGATTCGAATTGGGCCGATAGTGTCACCATTAAGAAGAGCACTTCAGGATGTTGCTTCAGTTTGGGGTATGGCGTGATTTCCTAGTTCAGCAGGAAGCAAACGAGTGTGGCACTAAGTACAGCCTAAGCAGAGTACATTGCAGCTTGTTCAACTAGCTGTGAGGCAGTGCGACTTCGAAAGCTACTTGCAGGATTGTTTGATCTCGAGTTAGAGGTGACGTGTAGTTTCTGCTATAACCAGAGTTGTGTGAAGTTGTCTGAGAACCTAGTGTTTCATGACAAGTCGAAGCACATCGAGATCAGGTACCACTATATCAGAGATATGATACAGAGAGGAGCAATGAGGCTCCAGTATGTGACGACAGACGAGCAAATAGCCGATGTGTTGACCAAGCCTCTGTCAAGAGTGAAGTTTGAGTACTTCAGGGACAAGCTTGGAGTTGTCCAGATCGATGTTTCACAAAAGAGGGAGTGGTGAGCGACATAGCACGTGTGAGATGCAGATAGTCACCTAGTGATGTAATTTGTGCTTCTGGGCGAGTCTCCACTTGAGGTGATGTTGTAGTGGGTAGTCACTTCAGTGATGTAATTTGTGCTCCTGGACTACACTCACGAGGATGCAGTAGGTAGTCACATTGGTGATGTAATTGAGTCTCCTCACTGTTGGTGCTATGGAGGGCATACACGCATGTGCGAAGACGCAAGAAGTCACTTGGTGACGTAATTTGTGCTCCTAGGCTACACTCACGAGTGTTGTGTTGGCGTGATGTGCGAAGACGCGAGTAGTCACTTTGTGACGTAATTTGTGCTCCTAGGTTGTTCTCCACATGATGTGACGTGGTAGCGGGTCATCACTTGGTGACGTAATTTGTGCTCCTATGCTACACTCACGAGATGATCTGGATGTGAAGTGGTAGCAGCTAATCACTTTAGGTGACTTAATTTGTGCTCCTAGGCTAACTTACGAGATGTTAGTGCGGTAACGCAGGTAGTCACCTAGTGACGTAATTTGTGCTCCTAAGTCATTCCAACTTAATGGCTTGCTCATAGAGAACTTCTTATGATGTATAGATTCGAGAGATATCAAAAGTCAATCGTGTGAATACAGAGTTGCAGTAGCTGTGATAATGATGATCGTGTATTTTCATTGTATTACTGTTATTATTATTGTACTTCCTTCGGAGGATATTATTACAGTAAATGATCATGTAAAGAACCTTGAAAGAATCAATGTAAACCCTACTAGTTAAGTCGACCTAAAAGAATCCAAAAAAAACATGTAAATAATATTGTATTGTATCCTAGTCAAAGTCGGCTTAATTAGGGAAGTTAACAAGTCGGCCCCATAAGGAAAAGTCACTTGGAAAATAAGTATAAAATTTAAATATGGGAGGCACCCTTCCCATTTGGACATATCAAGCAAATAAGCATATTCACTAAAAAGAGAAGAAGATCAAGTTCGCTAGAGGAGTAAGAGTAGTTATATTGTGAAGATATCTTATTCTTGGGGCTTCTATCTTATCTTATTCTCAGAATCTTTGTGGAAGAGCCTTTAGCTCTTGGATTGTACTAGAAGACATTGTACTCACTGACGAATCTATACAGAAGAAGTTTGTTGGGTTTTCTTCCCTTGAAGGGTTTCCTAGAGGAGAAATCTTTGTGTACTTTTGTTTTGTTGTGCTTGTCTTTCTTTCAGTGATCCTATTGCATACAATTATTGTGATATAATGCAAGTCGCTTGAAGATCTAATATAACCATCGTTGAAGTATAAAATTCTAACACTCCACAACGACATGAAAGTCTAATTGGCGATGGAATGTTGACAAGAAATGTTGATCATTTTGGTATGTGGGATGTGTTTGTTGACTACCACAACAAGAAATTTTAAATAATCAACAAATCAATGGGAGGCCAATGCATTGCATGAAAAAACTATTGGCCTTTGTTTTGGAGTTTCAATGGGAACCCAGAGGACCTTCAATTACACAACACAATAGAATAGAAATACTTTCCTTAACAAAACCATGACCTAGAGTAACAATCTTTAGAATATATGTTCCACTACACCTCGCCCTATTCTATGAATCTATACCCTTCATAAGAACTTCACACACAACTAGCTTGAGGGCTACTCTCAATTTCCCTATACTACCCCCAAATATTTGAGGATCAAAAGTACACACACTCTTTATTGCCAATTCGTTGCAAGGCCCCAAGGCCTCTCAAGCAATGAGTTTACTATGTATTTGAAATTGCTCCCTCCATCTCGTTATTTATATCTCTAAAATTTTGTAGGTTGGTTTTGTGATGCTCCAAGGAGAGAGGGAAGGGCTACTTGCTTGTACGATTCCGGGAAAGATCAAAGGAAGGCAAAATAATGAATATAAGTATTGTTCATTGTTGCGAAGAATGTGCATGTATTTCTGTGGATTTTTTCATCCTGTGGAAGAGTCACCATCTCTTAGGATGGATATTCGGATGGATTTTTGGATGAATATTGATATTCTTGGGAAGAATAAACAGGTTAAGGTCAAACCAGACTAGTCAAGTAGCGGAAACCTTATTCTTTGTAAACCTCTCCATACACATTCTTGTATTATTATCCTCTTAAGACCAGATTTGGCGAATAGATAGAATAAAAGATGGGAACTAGCATTGTTCAACATATCAACTTTGACCTATCAACAATGATTCTTTTAAATTTACCAAAGCATCAATTGGATAACAATCTCCCTATTCATATATGCCCTTCCATGGCATTCGAATTTCCTCATGTTGTGTCAAGGAGTTTATTCTATCTTCCTAGCAGCAATTTGGCTCACTTCTACTAGTGGCAACCACTTTTAGTAGTGGTATAATTGCCCTTTTTGGAAGCTTGTTAGAGGTTAGGTCAAACTTTGCAATTCTAGTCAAACTCACTAAGTTTAACCACAACACAATGATTTTTTACCGAAACTTCAATTTGACTTGGAAGATAGCAAGACATATTAATTTGTTGAGTACTCACCATAATCCACGAGCCCTATCATAGAGCCTGCAAATGTATATACTATATATACTACGAATCTTCTTGCATTGCATCTACTTTGCGTGTTTCTTTCTAAAGTTAATTATCAATTGATGTGCTTCATTTTAAATTGAACATATGTGGATTAATTTATTGGGTTGTGAGTTTGAGTTAGTCCTGGGGCGAGGTGCAATGATACAAACAACACAAGTTCCAACCCTAGAGAGTGTATAGCCCTGGTGTGTACCTATGTGAGGGAAGGTGTTTGACCTCACGAAATTGGTTTCTTTCTATCAGAAAAGGGGTTTAACACATGTCTAACAAAAAAAGATGGTCTCACTAGATTTTAATACAATACTTGATCCTATCATCAATTGACAATACTCTTATGAGTCCCATCGCTACTTTGTATATTATTCATGTTTTTTTGTTAATTACCTTGATTATTGCTAGGCTTTAACAATAACTTGAAATGTAAATAAAATTAAACAATTGCATGATTAGCTATAAGGAAAAAACATTAGTTATTCTAGCCAAAAAAATCAAGATCTTGGCATTGAAGCATATGTTTGGTATTAACAAGTTAGGGAGTAAACACACATGGGAAATTAAGAAGTATTTGGGGGTTTCAGAAAGTTATTTATTCTCGCTAGAATCAAGATCGTAGCAGTGAAGGGGGTATTTGGTATTGACGAGTTAGGGAGTAAACACACATGGGAAATTAAGAAGTATTTGGGAGTTTCAGAAAAGTGATAGGCTCCAAGGCATCCTCGCCTACGTGTGCAAGGATTATAGTTTGAGTGAGTTCTTTATGAAAGTTTCCACATTTTGCTTGTTTCACTATTGCAAATAATAGCAAAAAGCCTAAAACAATGCTGTTCATAATTTAAAATAGATAAGGTAGGTTTGCATCCCTTCTGCAATTTTAAATATGAAAAACGATGACCAAGTGCCACTTATCAAATAAAAGGTTTATTAGGATACAGGTACTTGTACCTGAACGCATTGTAAAATGCCCTCTAGCAGCTGAAGTTTTTGGTTGAGGAGACGAGCATATATCCCTGTATACTCATGCACGTCATGCTGTTAATATAACCTGCCTCGTCCTCTTCCAATGAATCCAATATTGCAGTAACATAGTGGATATGCAGGTTTAATTTTTGTTATGTGAGAAAACCATAAACCTGGTTTTTGACCTCCATCCAGCTGCATCCTGGTATCTTTATTACCCTCTTGTCATTCATCATTTTGCGCACTCTCTTTACATCGTCCCACCTACCGACTTCTGCATAGATGTTAGACAACAAGACATAACGAGCAGCATTTTCAGGGTCTGACTCAAAAAGGCGTCCTGCTACATGTTCTCCTAGCTCAATATTAGAATGAATACGACATGCAAGAAGCAAAGAACCCCACACAGCAGCATCAGGATTTATTGGCATTTGCTTTATCAAATTGTGTGCCTCATCCAGGCGCCCAGCACGACCAAGAAGGTCAACCATGCAGCAATAATGCTCCAGACCAGGTTGGATGTTATAATCTCGACTCATGCATTTAAGGTATTCCCAACCATCATCTACCAACCCTGCATGGCGGCATGCAGACAAAACACCAATAAAGGTGACATGGTTTGGCTTCATATGGAAGTTTCTCATATGTTCAAACAGTTTGAGGGCCTCCATTCCATGACCGTGTATGGCATATCCTACAATCATGGCAGTCCATGAAACAACATTTCGCCTAGGCATTTTGTCAAATACTTTGTATGCATCTTCTACGCTCCCACATTTAGCATACATATCTATCAGAGCATTCCCCACAATAACAGAAAGGATTCCATTTCTAATTATTTCTTCATGTACTTCTTTGCCAATATTAAGAGCCACTAGGTTTGCGCATACAGGGAGAATGCCTACAAAGGTAACCGAGTTTGCCTTTGAACCTCTCTGTTGCATTTGTCTAAATAGCTCTAGAGTTTCATCAAATAGACCATTCAGAGCATACCCTGAAATGAGTGCACTCCATGAGACCACGTTTTGCTCTGGCATTTTGTCAAAAAGCTCCCGGGCTTCATGAACATATCCATTCTGTGCATATGCAGTGATCATGGCGGTCCAAGAGACCTCATTTCTTACAGGCATTTCTTGAAAGAGCTTGAAAGCTTCATCAACTTGACCACTCTGAGTATATCCAGTAATCATGGCTGTCCAAGATATAACATTTCTTTCAGGCATTATCTGAAAAAGCTTCAGTGCATCATCAACACGCCCACTATGAGCATATCCTGCAAGCATTGTATTCCATGTAACAACATTCCGTTCAGGTATGTTATCAAACACTGTGCGTGCATCTTCTATGCTTCCAGATTTTATGTACATGTCTATCAGAGCACTCCCCACAAAGATATTAAACTGAAATTCACCTAGGATTATGTTTCGATGGATCTCTTTACCGTATCCCAGAGCCGCCAGGTCGGCACACGCTGGAAGAACGCCACTGAAAGTGAACTGATCCGGCTGGATATCCGTTGTTTGCATTTTGCATAACAATGCTAACGCCTCTTCGCTAAATCCATGATTAGCATAAACTCCAATCATAGCATTCCACGAGACCACGTTTCGTTGAGGCATTTTGTCAAACACTTGGCGAGCTTCACTGAGACACCCGTTCTTGGCATACATTATCATAAGTTTGGTTTCTAAAAACGTGTCGGGTTCGAAGCCAGTCTGAAGGATATGGGCGTGGACTAGTTTTCCCTCCAGACAGACGGTCATGTTGATGCAACCCTGCAGGAGAGAAGCGTAAGTTGAAAACTGTGGGTGATCCATTCGCTGTAAAAGGTTGAGCGCCTCTCTCAATCGGTTGTTCTTACAAAGTTTAACGATATCCTCTACCCCATCCCCCGTTGATATGGCTGGTATGGCATTGTTGTTGGAATTGTTTGCCACTGCCACACTGTGGAATACTGGCGGCTTTGGGTTCCAAGGACGAGAGGGCCTTGATATTATTCTCATTCCCCAGCAATGAAAATGCTTTTGCAACTGCCCTCGTTGATTCTCTACTCCAGAGGAAGGCTTTCATGTAAGACCTTGGGAATCCAGAATTGGGCAGACTGCATTGTGTTGCAACGGTCATTACACCGATGTTGAAGCTGGAATGTAATCGCAGTTGGTATTGATACTGCCTGGATTCTGTTAGGCACTTCCAATTCTGCTAGGCACTTCGAATGTTAAAGCTTCGGCGATTTGTTCTGGTATTTTCATGCTACCAGTATTGGACTGCAAACAGGCATAGGATGGACTTGGATTGAACCCTACTCGATAGCAACTCACTCAATCTCGCAACATGTACTTTTGTGTTGCAGAAGAGAGGTTATCGATTATAAATGGATCATTATAAATGAGGAGACAGGAATTGGTAGAAACAATTTTAAAGTACAGAGATTTCATTGTTAATGTGCATCCATACATGTTTCATGGGGGAAAGGTTGATTCAGCATACTCAAGAGGGAACTACCTAGAAAACACTCTTTTTGGTGTTGTTAATCGTCTCGTATAATGATGGTAGGGTATTGGGAATGAAAAAATTATTGTATTTTAATTATTTAATTAGTAGTAAAATAGTTTTGTTTAAACAAAAACAGTAAAAGATGATGGTCTTAAACAGACTATGCATAGCCATTCATTACAAAAAAGCCAAGACTTGTTGTTCAAAAAACATAAAACCAAAATCGGTCCAAATGGAAGACCAAAGAACTCCACATATAGTTTTTACATATATTTGATGGACAGTGGTAGTGTATACCCTAATATACTGCTGATTTAGAAATAAACAAAAAAAACATTAACAGAGAAAGTCATTAAGAAATTAGCCTGGCGGCTTCATTGGCTGTTCCACCGACTCCTCCTCCATGGGCTGAACTGCAACAGGGGTTTCACGGCCCTGACTAGCTTGATTCATACTCACCAAACGCTGAAGATCTTCCTGGATTCTATCCACTTTGACCATCATTTCTCTAAGATTGGATTCGGTATCATCAATCCTTGAATAATGGTTGCTTATCTGATAGGAGGTATAGGTGACCACCTGACCCATATCCTTCACCTCTTGAACCAGAGCTTTGTTATCCATTATGCCTATTACCATCATTTCATACAGGGGTCTGAGGTTTTTCTTCAGGTCTGCAATCCCTGCATTCTCATTTGTCGGGTTCATATTGCCTTGCCTAGGAGAGCAAGTGTCAAGAGCTAATCGAGAAAAACTAAAAACAACACCTTCCAGATTTTGAGTCTGTGAACCATAAAACTCACCAAGAATCGAGTGAAGAATGTTGACTTCTCGCAGAAGAGAATCACGGTTACCTTTGCATTTACAGGAAAGGGTACCAATGGCTCCTTCCTTCCACCCAAAACACTTGCAACCGAGAATCAAACTGTTGTCAACTGTGAAAACCTCACCTACAGGAAAACTGAGCCCGAGACTCAAGTTCAAACGCCACAGAGGTCCGCCGTCGTGGGGAGAGCAATGACAGGAGAAGAAGGCAGCAAGAGCGAGCCTTTCTTTCACAAACACATCGCAAAAAGGAAGAGACTCCCACGGAATCTCCTAGAGAAATCCCTCGTCAACACTTGAAATCACCTTCAACAGCGTCCTCTCCAGCGAGAAAACAGAGTGAGCAAGGATCAAACCGTTGTTCCAAGGAGCTGCAGAGTGAGAATGGAGTCTGCAAGAAGCCATAATGTGAAATATGACAAGACCTGGAGCGTGTGAGCTGCAATAACCATAACGCAGGACAGGACTGAAGTTAATATCGTCGAGGATCGAGGAGAGCGGGAGCACACGCGGCGATGGCATGGGAGGTGGTGGAACGAGCCAAATGTGCGCTGGTGTCTTCTTAAATGCCCCTTGCTTCGTGGCCATTGCAATGATGAATGGTCCTTTTAATCCATAGTTCGTTGTGGAAACCCACTTATATACCCCTTGCATCATGACCATTGCAATGGCAAATGATCATTTTAAGCCATAGTTCATTATGGAATGGGTTTAGGGGGGGAATTAACCCCATTGAGTTGAAAGTGCCCTTGTGGGAGGGAAGCCCCCACGTTTGCCAGTTCATCAACGATCACATTATTTGCTCGGAGAATATGATAGAAGTCATAATGGGGAGAGAGCAGAGAGGTAACTTTATCATATAAACGACGACATTTTATCGAGCCAGAGATGTATCCATTGAGCATTTTATATATGACATGTCTAGAATCGCCAAATATTGTGACCTTGTAGTGATTGGAGTCGACAAGGATCATCAATCCCTGAAGAAGGCTATCCATTCCGCCTCATTATTGGTCTTGCATCCAATTCTCCAGGCGTAAGTTTGTTCAATTTTTCCTTCAAGATCCAAGAGGATCCCTCCCGCACCTACCACCCCTGGGATTAGTAGTAAAATAGTTATCAGATAACAAAATATAAGTTGATTTTTTATTATTATTATTCAATCTTAGTATTTAAGTAAAACCAAGTTATTAGAAATAATTTTTTTAAGTTATTTATAATAAAGTATATTTTCATTTTTTTCTAATATTTTTAGATTCAGGTCATTAATCTGTTTCTAAGATAAGCTTTTAACCAATTAATAATCTTTTTAAATCTTAATCCAAGGTCATACAAAGTATTAATACTTGTAACATTTTAAAAATTATTTTAAGATATAATCAAATATCTTTGAAGTTATTTTAATGTTAGCTACCATATCCCAAAACATAAAACAAGAAAATGAGAAAAAGGAAGTGTGATTATGTCATAAAGAGTATCTAACTCGTCAACGAAAGCTTGTTTTGTGACAGCTAATGAGTCAATGACAAAAAAACATATATTTCGATATTATTATTTTTCTTTTTTCATTTATATATAGAGAAAAAAATATATGTAAAAAAATAGTATTAAACATTGTATTAAATTTTATATAATAATAAAGTTAAATCTTACTATAAAGTTGGTTCGACCAGTTTCGTTTTGTATGGTGACTCGAGACCTTACAAAGCAGCCAAAAGAAAATACTTAAAACTAGGTTGGTGTGGCTGAAGACTAAATGCAGTCTCTGAAGAATTTTAATAGCTTATCGCTATTTCTTAGGCCACAAACTAGTTTCATAAATCATAAACAAAATAACAAACATATATATATACTTTATAAAATTCTTTATAAAATAACCTTAAATATAAATTTTATTTTTTAAAAATTATTTAAACATATGTTTATAAACTACTTTGGACTTTTTAAAACGTAAGATAAACAACATTTAAACTTTTACATATATACTTTATAAAATTCTTTATAAAATAACTTCAAACATAAATTTTATTTTTTAAAAAATATTTAAACATATGTTTATAAACTACTTTGAACTTTTTAAAATGTAAGATAAACAACATTTAAACTTGTATATATAATTTGGCAAACCTTTTGTAGCCTTTTTAAAATGTAAGGTAAACGACTTTCTAACTTTTATATATACTTTAGCAAACCTCGTTTGTTTTCTTTGAATGTAATTAAAATGGTTTCCTTGCAACCTTCTTGGAATAAGCCTCTTATTATATGTTTTCATAAACCTTCTTTATTGCTTTTTGAAGGTGCTTAAAATGTTTCTATGTGGCCTTCTTAGAATAAGCTTTTTTCTATTATATATTTTTCAAATAAAAAATAATAATTAATTTGTTATTAAACTAAAAAGAGAATAAAAGATAACCAATTTTTTTATATATATATTTTTTATATTATTGAGCATAATCTTGTCTATCAATCTACCAAAAAAAACTTATATAAAGTTAACATTTTTCAATCTAATCTACAAACCAATAAATTGTACTTTTGTCTAAGTATTACAATTTCAAAATTACATAGAAAATATCTAATACTAGAACATTTGCACATAATCTTTGGAAACCACGGAGTTTTCCAAGATTTCTTCATAATATAAAGACCCATCCATCAGTCACAGTGCCCTCTTTGAAAGTTTGTTCGCTATCATGTTGAGTTTTCGGAAAACATATGTGAAAGTGATATAATTGAACTGCTTCTTTAAGTTCATAGTTCTATTACACCCTTGTTCCAACTTCAAAACATGTAGCTTTGATTTTCCTAAAGCCCAATCCACAATCACCCTCAAATCACTTGTCACTTGTAAGTGTTCAATACCTATATATATCTAGTAAACCACAATAGAGCCCATAATGCAAGTGGCTCGGCTTGTATGTTGGTTCCCCTTCCACATCCCATCCAAATATGGAAAAGATGAATATTATTTAATTTCAACAAGATATTAGCCCCACATAAACCAAAAGAAGCACCACCATCAAAGTAAGTTATAGATATATCATCGGGCATAATTGGATTTCTAATTTTCCTGTATATGTCTTCCTTATAATAATCATGATAAAGTCCAACAATTGTGGAGCTGACAAAATATACTGAAGGTTTAAAATATTCAAAAATAACCAGATTCCTGGCTTTCCAAATACCCTAGACTACAAAGAGAGGGATCTCTTAATATTTATCAATCTTATTAAACTAGTTTTCCATACAAGTTTCAAAAAAAGCATCTTCTGAAATGCCTCTGAAGTTTAAACTCCTATAGAATTCTACTTATACCACTTGCTTAGGGACAAGCAATCTTGGGAGGGGAGGACTGTCATGTTCCCTCATGAATGATTCGGGGTTTGCGTTCCTAACCCAATCAGTCCCTTAGGTTGAGGAGAAAAAGATAAATGACTTGGGATTAATTTTGAAAGTTCAAAGTATTAAATAATGAGGAGATATTAAGTTTTCATGAATAAAGTTTTAAGAGACATTTATTAGGAGTTAAACTCATAATTACTATTTTATTTATGAAATAAAAAGAGAAGGTATCCTCAAGGGTGCAGTGAAGGAAAGGTTTGACCAAAAGATAAGCTTGCACAAGGAGAGCCAAAAATAGTTAAAGATAAGAAAGTTGAGAAAAGAAGGAATAAAACAGTTAAGGCAGAAAAATTGAGAAAGCAGAATAAAGCATAAAGTTGGATAAATCGTGAAAAGCAAGATAAGGCAGAAAAGCAGGCAAAAGCATAATAAAGTAGAAAGTTGGATATAGCAGGAAAAGAAGGATAAGGTAGAAAAGTAGGAAAAATCAGGATAAAGCAGAAAAGTAGGAGAAAGCAGGGTAAGGCAGGAAAGTAGGAAAAAACAGTCAAAAGCAAATGCAGAAAAGCAAAGCAAAAAAGTAAAGCAAGGCAAAAAGTAAAGCAAGAAAGAAAAGCAACCTTATCCATCCATGAGGGTGCACTAACCTATATAGCTTGTTGAACAAGTCATCTATAATCTATAAAAGAATGTGTGTGCACCACTAGTCCATCTTTTGTTAGTTTGAGAATTGAATTGAGAGCATTGCGCTACTCTAGACTTGGGAAATGTGCCCCTAGTCCAAGATGGGAGATGTGTCTCTACTTCTATTGTGAAGATGAGAACATACAATCTTCATCATTGATCTTATGGCAGGTCCTATGATCAGATCCAGTGAAGTTTAAGACAATTGTGTGATTGAAGAAGCCTTCCAATTCGAATCTCCGTATTTTCCTAATTTCTTCTCATGGAGAATTCTCTCTTATTCTCTTATATTCTTGTGATCACTTCTTGCTGTAATTCAACCTCTGAAGGTTGTCATTGATGTTCTATCATACCTCTGATATTTATTTTCCTACTACAAATCAATAAAATTATGATTCATGTCCTATTGTGTGCACCTATGCTAAATGTCTATCTAAATTGAGCGAGTTTCAGTGTTTGAGTCACGAATGTTTCATAATAACTCCAAATTCGATTCTTCCACTTATTTTTATTCAATAACAAGTCACTTAACTCATCCCATGCCTGATGTAATGTCCCCAAAAATTGAAAAAAAAATTATAGGTTAGTGGAAACTACCCTAAAGGGGATCATTATTACTCGTGTGAAATTACATGCGCTACTTATACTTTCAATCTCTTCATAAATTGCCCATATTGTCTTGTTAATCTCGTATCCATTCAATGATTATTAGTTCGTTTACTTCTTATGTCTTAATTATGTTATTTAAACTATTTATACATCTTAGTTATTACTGTCGGTGAATTAATGAATTGTATAGATCATTGTTTTACTCCTGCACATGTGTACTTTGTTTATTTAATAAAACTAACTTAACTTTGTTGATGGGAAACAAAGTGGTGGAGTGGCGGGGCTTGTTCTCCCATGACGGTTTGAAAGGTAAAGTATTACTTGGTTACGCAGGCTTACTTAGTTCAATCGAACTAAGGCACCTCTTTTAATTACTTACGCAGTTCATTACTTTGTGACGGGATCTGGTGTAAAGTGTGTTGACCGTCTTGATCCTAGATCACCTGCTGTTAGTTGTTATGATGCTTATAGACTTCGTTTTATGACTTGGTAAGTGTCGTTATCGTCAATATAACTACTACGACTAAATTTCCTATACACTAATTATTCTTCATTATGTTTTAAAATTCACTAGTCTACAAGTCACTAATACATTTGATGTTCTATATATATTTTTACTATACCTATTAACATCTCTTATGTTCTTTTATTCGGTAGGTTATTATATTGGCTCAAGAGCAGACCTTGATTTTTTTTGTGAGGGTTACAAAGTTTAACATGGCATATTGCATATGCCATTTTCACGAAGCATTTAAGCTTAACACATCTCATATTAGCTTTTAATATAAGGCTATAATCCTAAAGTGTATATCATTTAACTTATAAGGGGTGTGCCTTATGGCACTACACCTTGGGCTAACGCATCCTATGGACTATGTACTATTGTAAACTTACCATAATGCAAACTTTGTAAGGTTAATCATGTGATAGAATTTGGGGTGGGGACATAACATAGAGTATAAACCATACAATAGTAGGGTTTAAGCTTTATGTGAGAGGTGGTCATGTTGTAAGCAACGAAACAAAACTATGGAGAGTGGGTTTTTATGTGGGTTTAATGGTTTCCAGTTGGTGCATTCAATGCGCTTGATGAAACGCAACAGCCTTCCCTTAGGGTAGGCTCACGATGGTTGTGTGTTGCTTGTCATTTGGGGTTTTGCACTTTGGCTCTGTGTAGGGGGAAAACCATGGAGGCGACCTCCAAACTGTGAGGTATGTGCACACTAGTTTTAACACGCCTGCTCCTTGGTTTGGTTTAACGTTTGTTCATGGCCATACTTCTCATCCCTCGTTTGGCTTGTGTTTGCAGGTGCCAAAAGGGAATGAGGAGGAGCGTGGCTTTACTTCAATGGCTCCAAATGTTTGCACTCGTTGCCATGGTAATCCTGTGAGGGAGTTCTTACTTGCTACCCTTCGGCCCTCTTAGGAAGACTGCGCATAGATTTTTGTTTGGTTTTGGGTTTTGTTCGGGCACATAGGGTACTCCTAAAAGACCAAACACATTAAGCAACCGCTTCACGCAAATAGATCACATATCAACACACCGATGTTTGTCAGGTGGTTAAAACCCTCGAGAGGGAAACAGTCCACGGCCCCAGCCAAATAGCTACTTGGAACAATTTATTATGCAAAAGAAAGAAAGTTACATATGAGATTCTCATAATCGATCAACTAGCCAAGGACCCTCCATGCTCTTTAAATAGAGGCCATGGACCAATCAGGTGTTAAGCCACAGATCAATGGTAGGTATCATCTAAGAGAAGTTGAATCGTCGGATCACTCTATGTCTAGAACATATCGTGACCGTCGGATTAGAATATTTACAAATGCATACTAAAGAAACACACTTTTACCTAACGGATATATTACATAAGTTGATCTTAACTAACTCCTAAGTGTCTAAATATCCTAAAATCCCCCCTTAAGAGCAACTTGGGTAGGATTGAAGGATTTACAAAAGTGACACTATTAGGAGAAGGAAGGAGGCATTAGAGCCTATCCAACCTTAAGGACACATTCCTAAACTCCTAACATAGACCGAAGTTTAGAAAACTTCGCTTCTATAAGAGACTTAGTGAAGATGCCTGCAACTTGATCATCTATAGGGCAATAGAGCACTTCAATAACACGATCATGAACAAGATTTCTGATGAAGTGCATGTGTAGCTCAATGTGTTTGCCACGCTGATGTAGAACTGGATCTTTGGCAAGCTTGATGGCACTTTGATTGTCACACCAAAGTGGAGTAGGTTGCTGCTGCTCGAATCCAAACTCTGAAAGGATCTGTTGAAGCCATAAAGCTTCCTGACTGACATTAAATGCGGCTCGATATTCTGCTTCTGCGGAAGAAAGAGCAAGAGCTTGTTGTTTCTTAGAAGCCTAAGTGACAGGTCCAGATCCCAGACTGAAAACATAACCTGCAATAGACTTTCGATCATCAGGATCATCGGCCCAATCTCAATCAGTGAAACAACCAACAAAGGTTTCCCCCCTGTACTGTAATGAATCCCAAACTGAATTGTACCTCGAATATATCGAAGTATTCTTTTTGCTGCTTTCCAGTGACTTTCATAAGGAGTTTGCATATAATGGGTGTTTATGCCAGAAATTGTTCCCAGACTACAAGAGAACAAGCCAACACAATCTCAAGAATTTCAATAAAACAAAATAGGGTTTTTAGGGTTTTGAAGGTTTTTCAGTTGAGAAGTTTGATGACAAGAGGGAATGCATTCATAAATCCAAATAAACACTAAATCATAAGCATAGAAAAACTGAGATGCATAACATAATAACCATTATCCAACATAAAACAACATTGAGGTTCATCCATAAATGACAAGCACTACAAGTATAAAAACTTTAAACCAGCAATGAAATTACCAACTGAGTAGCTGAACAAGCTATAAATGAAGCCAGAGAACAAACTGAAGGGTAAATAGAGCATATATTTCATAATCAGTCTTTCAAATATACATAAGAGTCATTTACTTAGCTTATGAACAAGTCTGAAGACCTCCTCTTGCCAGCGAAAAAATCGAACTGTCAATCCTCTTTTTGACATACATTAATACTATCCTTCAAAATTAGTTAAGGACTAAAACCTAATTTCTTTTCAGCCTACTCATCGAAATAGTTTTATCTAAATAATAATTACAAAAATGAAATAACCTTCAAAACCTAACTAATAAATGATTGTGTTAACAAGTTTTACAGATCTTTAGCTGTTTCAGCTAACAAGGCTATCCCTTCTAGGGCTTGGGCTTTTCTTCTGGCCTTCAGTTGATCTGCTTCCATATCTGCAATCTTTCTAGTGAGTTCTTCATTTTGCTACTGCAGATCCTTGATGTTTTGTTTCAACATTGTAAATTGACCTTCTGTATTCCTCTTCCTTTTCAATGCCTCTCTTGAAACTGCAATCAGCTCCTGATAGTGGCTATTCACCTCATCCAGATCCTCTCTAAGTCTTCTATTTGCCATGACCAAGCCATCATTTGTCTCCTGCATATATTCCACCTGATACTTATATTTTTTTACACTTCTCTATAAATTCTCTTTTTCTGAATCAAAAGCTTTATTTCCTACTGTGATTTGCATCTCATTTGGAAGCCATGGAATGTTTAATCTTTTATAAATTTCTTCATCTTTTGGCAACAATTCTGTAGGAGTTTCAGGAAAACTTAGGTTTTCTTCAGTCTCAGCTTCACATGGAACCTTTTCCTCAACCATCACCTTTTTTTTTTAGTGAGAAGCCTTTATCTCACCTTCTAGCTGTTCCTGCAACATTTGACTTCGTACCTCTAGAAATATATCAGACAGTTTAGTATCAGTAAGGATAGACTCTCTTTCTGATTCCATTGGTCTTTTACCTTTACTGTCCCCCTTATCATCATTCAATTTTTCATCAGATGAGGAATCATCTATCACTGTTACTCTTTCTTTGTTCAATTTACGGTTCATCAATTTCTTCATATTCAGTCTGAGCTTGTTTCTAGGTCTGGTTTTTGGTCTCCAGACAGGAGTAATTTCCCCCAACATTTTGAAAGTTTTACCCTGATGGGTAACTAAGGCAAATTCAATAACTTTTAGTTTCTTTCTCTTTGGTAATGCTACCTCATCACACTGGCTGTGAAATTCCTTTTTAGTACAAACCCTAGTTGCATCAATAACAGGGACTTTATCATCCTCAAACAGGCATTTCTCATCTTCTGACAGAATTGTGATTGGACTTTGTCTTTGAACTTCAGTATCCTCTTTCTCATCTGAAATTTTCTGTACAGGTACAATCTTTTCAGCAACAATTGTCTCTGCTGGTACATCATTTTCAACAGGCTCGATCTCCTTATTATCAGACTGAAAATCTTTGCTCTCAATGTCATTAAGGTGTTGTTTAGATTCAAAATCTTCATTTGTATGATCTGAAACTTCCTCTAATTTAATCCTGTCTTCATCTTTGACCTTTACCTTTTGCTTAAGCTTTCTGATCAAGGTCTGTCCTTTATCAGCTTGTCTTCTATGAGACTGTCCTTCTTAACCATTTTGAAAACCTGACCATAAAAGGAAATACTCCCAAGTCTTTCCCCTACTCTGGAAAACAGTGTTTATAATGAGTTTGATAAGTCCATGGTGGAAAATGGACTGTTTAGTATGATTTTGGTGCTCCTTAATTCTGCAAGACATCTTCTGCAGACTCTTTAGAAAGAAGAAGGGAAAATTCATCTTAGACTCATTACTGAGATGCTGAAGAAATCTGAAGTGGTATTTGAAAACGAAGGCATATCTTCCTTCACAGGTAATATAACTCTGTAAAACTTTAATGGGTTCTATCCATTCAGGCTTGAAGTTATGAATGGGTACACCTTTACCCCAATCAGCAATTTCACCAGGCAGTAAGTATTTTTGTGCATTGAAGGTGAATGGCACCTTCTTAAACCATAATTCTCCCTCATTCTTGATGCATGTTGCCTCAGCTACGAACTCCTTGGTCAATTTGAATTGTAAAGTATCAAAAGACACAGTGTCTTTATCATAGCACTGAGCAAATTTATGGGAAACCTCCACATGATATCCATTAATCTTTTTGAAAAATGTCAACCACCCTGGATTAGAAAATAACTCTGCACACTCTAGAAATGTATCCATCCAAGTTAGGTCAGTGGGCTCAACTCTATTTGTTTTTCCACTTTTCTTCATGTTTACTATGGTTTTAGCAGCACCTGTCAATATCCATAGTCTGTCTATCCTTACCTCATAACAATATGCCCTAATACACAATTCAAGGAATCTTTTGTACCAAATTGCAACAGTTTGACCTAATCATAGAATTCAGTGACCTCCAATAGTTTTGCTCTAAAGTTTACTATTTTAAACGATGAATACTTGGATTTATTGTTAATAATTCACCATTCATAGTCTATTCGGTGAGCAAACTCATATCCTTCCTTCGAATTTCAACATTAAGGATTTTATTCAGAAAAACACCAAATAAAACAAGCCCTAGCAAATGACACGCGGGGTACCTGCTCAGAAACTCAATACAAGTGCTGGAATGCAAACTCTTCAAGGGTTAGGTGTCGAATTTCACGGTCCAGCTGTCTCTGACTGTCTGGACCACTTCAAACTGTCACTGCTGGAAAGCCTTGATTCCTCATTCAGTTGTAAAAACCCCGAATTCTCAGCAGTATGTTCTCACCATGACTTGCAATACCTTCATATCCTTCAGATCAGGAACATATTCTTGAAAACTCTGCCTTGTTCAACTCGTTGCCATCATTCACCATGGACTGCATGCAATTTGCCACGATCTGTCTCATATGATGATCATCCACCTGTTTCAATGATAAACTTTATAGGACACGTATTAAATGCAACAAATGATATGATTAATGCCTCAGGGACAAGACGCTCGAAAAAATCGGACTGAAAAATAATGATTTTGGCATTCGCGACTTTCTTGTAGTGCCCTAGTGTGTTAATTTCACTCTTGTGCTACAAAAAAGTCCAAACACATAATTTCACATCGTTAAGTCAGTAATAAGGTTTAAGACTTGGTTTATATGCTTAATCTTGACCTTAGTGTCATTTATGAAACCATTTAATCCATATATACCTTGTAGAACCCTTCAAGAATGAACTCTAAGCAAAATGTATAAAAACAGGCTTAAAAATAAGAAAAATCAAAATGATGAAAACTAAAAGGCTTGAACTCGAAATTAACCTTTATAAGCAAAAAATCCTAGAAGTAAAAATACTAGCAAGGTTCAAAAACATAAATAAAAGCATAAAACTAAGGAAAACAAAATCATGACCTAACATCTAGCTCCTGCTTCGGGATGAAGTCCTCCTTGTGAGGCTTCAAGAACCTGTAGACCAGTGCCTTCTTTCACTACTACCTGCTAATCTGCAAAATTTCCATTGGGTTATGGAGTCCTGATTGTGTTTTACTCACACCGGTATATATAATGAAACTAAAATTCCCCTAAAAAACTGTAGAAATGCTTAAGGAATCATCCATTAACTGGACCTGAAAATTCCTCACCCTCCAAAGTGTGTAGGACAAAAGTGTTATTTTCCAAAAACTTAGATACTAGGAAATGGCCAAACCACAGGTTATCAAATTTGCCATGTTTCCCTTTTTGCTCTTTCCTAGCATCCCACCTTAGAACCATGTCACCTATTGAGAAACTATTATCTTTGATTTTTCTATCAAATCTTTCTTTGATTTTCAACCTGTATAGATGTGCCTTTTATTCCACTTTTTCCCTATTTTGCTGCAACTCTATCATTGCATAAATCATTCTCTGCATATCATTAGGTTCTTCCTGACAATCATCACTGGGATATCCAGCTAAACAGGAAAAACTGCATCTGTACCATACACTAATTGGAAAGGAGAAGTTCCAATTGCTTGTTCGACTGTTATTCTGTCAGCCCATAATGCATATTTCAGCGTAGAATCCCATGATATCTTATTATGCTTCAACAATTTCTTGATACTCTGAATGATATTTTTATTGTTGGACTCAGTTAAACCATTACCTTGGGGATAGTAAGGAGTTGAATATTTCAACAAGATGCCATTCTTTTCACAAAATGCTCCCATTGCCTTAGACTTAAAAGCTTTTGCATTATTTGTTACTATTCTTTGAGGACACCCAAACCTACTGAGGATATTTTCTTCAATAAATTCCATAATCGCCTTATCTGTGGCATTCTTGGTGGGGATAGCTTCCACCCATTTGGTAAAGAAGTCTGTTGCAGTCAAAATCCACCTATGTTGTCTTAAGGAAGATGGATTTATCTCTCCTATAAAGTCTAGACCCCACCGCTAGAAAGGGGCACTTACTGCAATTGGTTTTAAAGGTAATGACAACAATTTTTGTTTACCAACAAACTTCTGACAAGGGATGCAAGCTCTTACTTGTTGATATACATTTGCAAATAAAGAGGGCCAATAGTACCCAGCTCTTAAGATTTTGTATGTTGTTGCCTTCCAATACTTGTGACCTCCACAAGCACCCTCATGAGATTCAGAAATCACTACTTCAATTTTAGGTTTATCTAAGCATCTGAGTAGTATACCCCCTGGATCCTTCCAAAATAAATGTTGTTCTACCAAACAGTACTTAGTAGTTCTTAGCTTCAAAGATCTAGCAACTTTCCTATCTAAGTGTTCAGGACAACGGCAAATACAACAGAAAATACACAATGTCTGCATACCATGTAGATGCTGAATAGAAATCTGTAATATTTTCTTTTTCCAGCTTTGCTTGATTTTCTTCTTGAGCTGGCTCTTTTGCCATCAAATGCAATCCTAAAGCTTGATAATTTGATTTAGCCAACAGCTTGGCCAAACCTTGTCCCTTCACTAGTTTGGTAGGTCTGATATCTATGTCATACTCCATGATTTTAGCAATCCACTTGCCTCTTTTTTCCTTGCTGTTAGGCTGTGTCAAAACATCTTTTACAACAGCATTAGGCACATATGAAATAAGTTTGGAATGCAAAACATAGATTCTAAAAAATTTCAAAGCTTTTACCAAAGAATAAGCCTGTTTTTTCAAGATGTTGTATTTTAATTCAGAATCTCTGAGAGTTTTGCTGAAGAATGCAATAGGTTGCTCAAGACCATGCTTATTCTTCTGCAACAGAACAACTGCTAGTGTATTTTCAGATGCAAAGGAAAAGGTTAGAAATTCTCTGGTAAAATATGGACTTACTAATACAGGAGCTTCGGTAAGAGCCATCTTGATTTTTTCAAATGAGTTCTTTGCTTCAGTAGTCCACTTGACTTCCTGATCCTTCTTTAGCATGGTTGTAATCTGCTTGATAGTCTCAGCAAAGTTTGGTATAAACCAACGCAGGAAGTTGATTTTACCAATGAAAGATTAGACATCTTTTTTACTCCTTGGCAGACTTATCTTCAATATTGCTTTCACCCTTTCTAGGTCAATTCTTATACCATCAGCAGAAACTAAATGACCTAGTAATTTGCCTTCCTGTACAGCAAAGTGTGACTTCTTTGGATTCAAGGACAAACCAAATTTTCTGCATTTTAGGAAAGTTTGTTTCAAATGTTTTAAATGTTCATCATCTAATTGTGAAAATACAGTAATATCATCTAAGTAAATTACCACAAACTTGTCCTTTTCCCCAACAAAGGCTATATCCATAGCCCTCTGAAAAGTTGTTCTAGTGTTCATTAAACCAAAAGGCATCTTATCATACATGAAAGTTCCACAGGGAGTAGTAAAAGCTGTTTTCTCTTTATCATCAAGATGCATAGAAATTTGATTGTATCCTGAGAAGCCATCAACCATAGAAATCCTCTGTGCCCCAACAACCTTCTACAATATTTGCTCAATTTTAGGCAAAGGATAATTATCCTTTAGTGAAGATCTATTCAAGTTTCTAAAGTCAACACACAGTCTGATTTCTCTGTTCTTTTTCCTAACAGGAACTAGATTAGCCACCCATGAAGAGTACATAAGAGGAACAATGATCTTGGCATCTAATAACTTCTTAACTTCTTTTTCAATAATAGGAAACAAGGCTGGATTAATCCTCCTCAATTTCTGACGAAAGGGTTTAACATTCGGTTTTAAAGGTACTTTATGTTGTATAATCCCAGTATCATATGTTCTCAATTCTTCATAAGACCATGCAAAGACATCAACATGTTCCTTGAACAATTTAATGTACCTGTTTCTCTGTTTTGCTGTGAGTGCTTTCGAAATTTTCACCATTCTAAGATGTTCTGCAGTACCAATGTTACAATCCACCACATTCTCTTTTGAAGACTGTACAATAGGTTTTAGAGGTGTATCATCTTTCGAAAAAATCCTTTCTAAAGTTACCAAACCTTTTGGGATGAAATTACCTTTTAGTTCAATAATCTTATGGCCATCAATTTCATTTTCAACAATCTCTTCAACATCTCCATCCTCATCATCTTCCTCTTGATCAATCAGGGAATTAGAAAACTCATATGTAAGCTCCAAAAATCTTTTAATTTCAATGCCATCTTCAAACACTCTCCACTGCTTTACATTATCAGGTACAGAAGGTCTGTACCTAACCTCAATGGGATACCTCAACTGTGTGGTTTTGGGAATTCTAAAATGTGTAGCAACTAAGGCCAATGAATCAGCAATCTGATTATGATCCCTTGGAATATAGGTAATGTTAGAAGCTACAAAATAATTATTGATCATGTCCCATACCTCATTTCTATAGACTTTCAGCAAATCCTATTTCACTTGATAGTTGTTCCTCACCTGCTGAACAACTAACTCAGAGTCGCCATATGCAGAAATCTGTTGAATGCCCAAATCTTTAGCAGCCTTCAATCCTAACAGCAAAACTTCATATTCAGCAATATTCTTTGTCGTAATAAATTCTAATTTATACATCAGCTTTATTGTTTCACCACCAGGGGATATGAGAAGAACCCCTGCTCCAGCACCTTCTTTGCAAGATGATCCATCAAAGTATAATTGCCAAAGCTCATCTTCTTGTTCCTTACTACATTTAACTGGCTGTTCCTTTTCAACATGTAACAAACCAACAGTATTGTCATCATCACTAAAATGTAACATGCAAGTACCCAAATCTTTATCAACAACATACAGAGGATGGTTTGTAGGGTTCTTGTCATCTGTCACAATATAGGCAAATTGAAGCTCTCTGTACAGCCTTCTGTTTTCTCCTCCAAACATAGGAATAATCACATATGATAAATCCATTTGTAAAGTTCCATCAACTTTCTTTGCCCAAGACCTAGAGAGAAGTAACCCAAATTTAGGCGTAATATCTGCTACTACCACATCCATGATCACACTTTTCATTGGTAACTGAGCCAAACTAACAACCATGTCTTTAATCACACCCAAACACTTCACAACTCGTGAATCAAAAGCATACAGATCATGGTATGGTTTCGTTATACTCAAACCCAAAGCCTCCATGACAGCCTTTGGCATTAGGTTGTGTGATGCTCCTGAATCTAAAAGACAGTTATGTATCATTTGTTCATGGACTGTCAGGGTAATATAAAATGTAGGTGAAGCACCTGCTTCATTCTCAGTTTTTTCAGCCAAAGCTGATCCAATAAAGATCTTAAGATTTTCTTCTTGCAGATTCACTGTATCAGAAAGAGGTTGATTGTTTGCTGAACCAATCATTTTAAGAACTGACTCTTTGTAAGAAGGATTTTTTATTAATTCAGTAAAAGGCATAGGAATCTTTATTTTGCCTAATTCATTTTCCAGATTAAAATTCTGCACAGTTTTATTTACCTCTTCAACCTTCATACTTTTCTTTTGCTTATCTTGAATTTGTTTTTCCTCTGACACAGGATCAGATTGCTATTTAGTAGGTACAACTACCTTCTTCTTTGGGGTCTGTACTACTTTTAGTGGGCCTGACCTCAAATTCAAAGTCTTCTTTGGTTCATTCTGATAAACATCAGCAATTACAACAGTCATTTTTAGATTCAAATCATCCTCTATTTCAAACATATCAGCATCATAATATTCCGCGTTTAAAAATTCTTCTTCAGTGACAAAACCCTCAGTCAACTATTCTCCGAAATAGTTCATATCCTGATCTGTGTCTTCAAATAACACTTCTTCATCAACAACATTGTTCTAAAGAGGTGGTGGTACCCTTTGAACCTCAGTCTCTCTCCTTTCTCGCTGAATATCATTATTTCTTCATTCTCTAGGTATGAAGCGAGGAGCAAATTGTCTTCTGAATTGGTTCTGATTGTTGGAGTTTCTTTCACCTTCTTGAATAAGCTTGCTTGAATTTCTTTCTAGTTCTGACTTGTTTAATTTTGCACCCAAAATCTTTACTAACTTGGTCATCTCATCAATTTTACCTTCTGAAGAATGGGATGTTGAAACCCCTATAGCTGCTTCCTTCTTACCTTTCCTATCATACATCTCCTGATATGTTTCCTTCTTCAATCTATTGGAAGCCAATATATTAGACTCAACCTCTAACACTGTATCCTGCATGTTCAGTAAAGAAACAAGTCTTCTTTCTCTTAGTAGTAAGGAAAATTCATGGTCGAAAGCATTTGCATATGTGAGTTTTGCAGATGTTTTTGAAGGTTTTATTTCTGCAGGAATTCTGCTGTACATTTTATTGAATCTTTTTGAAAAGTCTGCAATGGTTTCATCCTTTTTTCTCCTAAGGGCTCCAAATTCAGTTATGTAATAAGTATGATCTTTGGTGTCACCCCATTGTCTCATGAAGAGGTCCTAAAGCTCTTCTATGATGGTGATAGAATTTGCAGGCATCTCCCTAAACCATTTTCTGGCATCTCCATCAAGGCTCTACACAAACATCCTCATCCATACATCCTTAGCTTCAATATTTTGGTTATCAACATAACTGAGAAAGGCTTCCCAGTGCTCTTCAGCTGTAGTTTCACCCTGTCCATTAAACCTAGGCAGGTATTTCTGATAATCACCTCCAAGAAGTGCATTCAAAGGGTGAGGCAAAACTAATGGTGCATACCTGGCTGCAACCATTCGGTCCATCATATCTATAGGTTGATTTTGGGCTGCCATTTTAAGGCTGACTAACTTTGGTTATGAAGAGATTTGACTAGAACTTGGTTGAAAAGGGGTTTTACCAACTTTCAAATGAAATAGAGGAATTTTACCAGGAGATACTGTTTTTTCCTTTTTGAAGGATTTAGGATCAGTGAAAACTTGAAAGTTATCGACAGGAATTATAGGCTTTAACCAAGGTGAAGTTTCTTCTTCTTTTCTCAAAACAGATAAAGGTGATGAACTATCCAACTGATCAGGGTCACATAGGGCTAGTAATGACTGAGACCTTCTAATATTCCTTGCTATTTTCAATACCTGTTCTGGGTCTGAAACACCCAACTGCAAAGGTGAAATAGGTCTGTTTCTAGTTCCAATTCCCCTATTAGCCACTGTGACAAACTGGTCAAAAAGTAGTATTTTAAGATTTGCTAGTTTAAGTTCACCTCTTAAAACCGGTGAAATGATAAGTATCCTAGGGAAAAATATGTTTTCAACTTCGTTCCTCGGCAACAATGCCAAAGATGTTTATGCCAGAAATTGTTCCTAGACTACAAGAGAACAAGCCAACACAATCTCAAGAATTTCAATAAAACAAAATAGGGTTTTTAGGGTTTTCAAGGTTTTTTGGTTGAGAAGTTTGATGACAAGAGGGAATGCATTCATAAATCCAAATAAACACTAAATCATAAGCATAGAAAAACTGAGATGCATAACATAATAACCATTATCCAACAGAAAACAACACTGAGGTTCATCCACAAATGGCAAGCACTATAAGTATAAAAACTTTAAACCAGCAATGAAATTACCAACTGAGTAGCTAAACAAGCTATAAATGAAGCCAGAGAACAAACTGAAGGGTAAATAGAGCATATATTTCATAATCAGTCTTTCAAATACACATAAGAGTCACTTACTTAGCTTATGAACAAGTCTGAAGACCTCCTCTTGCCAGCGAAAAAATCGAACCGTCAATCCTCTTTTTGACATACATTAATACTATCCTTCAAAATTAGTTAAGGTCTAAACCCTAACTGCTTTTCAACCTACTCATCGAAATAGTTTTATCTAAATAATAATTACAAAAATGAAATAACCTTCAAAACCTAACGAATAACTTATTGTGTTAACAAGTTTTGCAGATCTTTAGCTGCTTCAACTAACAAGGCTATCCCTTCTAGGGCTTCGGCTTTTCTTCTGGCCTTCAGTTGATCTGCTTCCATATCTACAATCTTTCTAGTGAGTTCTTCATTTTCCTACTGCAGATCCTTGATGGTTTGTTTCAACATTGTAAATTGACCTTCTGTATTCCTCTTCCTTTTCAATGCCTCTCTTGAAACTGCAATCAGCTCCTGATAGTGGCTATTGACCTCATCCAGATCCTCTCTGAGTCTTCTATTTGCCATGACCAAGCCATCATTTGTCTCTTGCATATATTCCACCTGATACTTATATCGTTTTATACTTCTCTGTAAATTCTCTTTTTTTGAATCAAAAGCTTTATTTCTTGCTGTAATTTGCATCTCATTTGGAAGCCATGGAATGTTTAATCTTTTATAAATTTTTTCATCTTCTGGCAACAATTTTGTAGGAGTTTCAGGAAAACTTAGGTTTTCTTCAGTCTTAGCTTCACATGGAACCTTTTCCTCAACCATCACCTTCTTTTTTGAGTGAGAAGCCTTTATCTCACCTTCTTGCTGTTCCTGCAACATTTGACTTCGTACTTCTAGAAATATATCAAACAGTTTAGTATTAGTAAGGACAGACTCTCTTTCTGATTCTATTGGTCTTTTACCTTTACTGTCCCCCTTATCATCATTCAATTTTTCATCAGATGAGGAATCATCTATCACTGTTACTCTTTCTTTGTTCAATTTAGGGTTCAACAATTTCTTCATATTCAGTCTGAGCTTGTTTCTAGGTCTGGTTTTTGGTCTCCAGACAGGAGTAATTTCCCCCAGCATTTTGAAAGTTTTACCTTGATGGGTAACTAAGGAAAATTCAACAACTTTTAGTTTCTTTCTCTTTGGTAATGCTACCTCATCACCCTGGCTGTGAAATTCCTTTATAGTACAAACCCTAGTTGCATCAATAACATGGACTTTATCATCCTCAAACAGGCATTTCTCATCTTCTGACAGAACTGTGATTGGACTTTGTCTTTTAACTTCAATATCCTCTTTCTCATCTGAAATTTTCTCTACAGGTACAATCTTT
Source organism: Pseudotsuga menziesii (assembly GCA_001517045.1). Taxonomy (NCBI): domain Eukaryota; kingdom Viridiplantae; phylum Streptophyta; class Pinopsida; order Pinales; family Pinaceae; genus Pseudotsuga; species Pseudotsuga menziesii. The sequence continues at coordinate 205,100 of LPNX011092558.1, read as the reverse complement.
TCAGCAACAATTGTCTCTACTGGTACATCATTTTCAACAAGCTTGATCTCCTTATTATCAGACTGTAAATATTTTCTCTCAATGTCATTAAGGTGCTATTTAGATTGAAAATCTTCATTTGCATGATCTGAAACTTCCTCTAATTTAATCCTGTCTTCATCTTTGACCTTTACCTTTTGCCTGAGCTTTCTGATCAAGGTCTGTCCTTTATCAGCTTGTCTTCTGTGAGACTGTCCTTCATGACCATTTTGAAAACTTGACCAGAAAAGGAAATACTCCGAAGTCTTTCCCCTACTCTGCAAAACAATGTTTATAATGAGTTTGGTAAGTCCATGGTGGAAAATGGACTGTTTAGTATGATTTTGGTGCTCCTTAATTCTGAAGACATCTTCTGCAGACTCTTTAGAAAGAAGAAGGGCAGATTCATCTTGGACTCATTACTGAGATGCTGAAGAAATCTGAAGTGGTATTTGAAAACGAAGGCATATCTTCCTTCACAGGTAATATAACTCTGTAAAACTTTAATGGGTTCTATCCATTTAGGCTTCAAGTTATGAATGGGTACACCTTTACCCCAATCAGCAATTACACCAGGCAGTAAGTATTTTTGTGCATTGAAGGTGAATGACACCTTCTTAAACCATAATTCTCCCTCATTCTTGATGCCTGTTGCCTCAGCTACGAACTCCTTGGTCAATTTGAATTGTAAAGTATCAAAAGACACAGTGTCTTTATCATAACACTGAGCAAATTTATGGGAAACCTCCACATGATATCCATCAATCTTTTTGAAAAATGTCAACCACCCTGCATTAGAAAATAACTCTGCACACTCTAGAAATTTATCTATCCAAGTTAGGTCAGTGGGCTCAGCTCTATTTGTTTTTCCACTTTTCTTCATGTTTACTATGGTTTTAACAGCACCTGTCAATATCCACAGTCTGTCTATCCCTACCTCATAACTATCTGCCCTAACACACAGTTCAGGGAATCTTTTGTACCAAATTGCAACAGTTTGACCTAATCACAAAATTCAGGGACCTCCAACAGTTCTGCTCTAAAGTTTACTATTTTAAACGATGAATACTTGGATTTATTGTTAATAATTCACCATTCATAGTCTATTAGGTGAGCAAACTCATATCCTTCCTTCGAATTTCAACATTAAGGATTTTATCAGAAAAACCCCAAATTAAACAAGCCCTAGCAAATGACACGTGGGGTACCTGCTCAAAAACTCAATACAAGCACTGGAATGCAAACTCTTCAAGGGTTAGGTGTTGAATTTCACGTTCCAGCTGTCTCTGACTATCCAGACCACTTCAAACTGTCACTGCTGGAAAGCCCTAATTCCTCATTCAGTTGTGAAAACCCTGAATTCTCAACAATATGTTCTCACCACGACTTTCAATACCTTCATATACCTTCATATCCTGAAAACTCTGCCTCATTCAACTCGTTGTCATCATTCACCATGGACTGCATACAATTTGCCACGATCTGTCTCATATGATGATCATCCACCTGTTTCAATGATAAACTTTACAGGACACGTATCAAATGCAACAAATGATATGATTAACGCCTCAGGGACTAGACGCCCAAAAAAATCAGACTGAAAAATAATGATTTTGGCATTCGCAACTTTCTTGTAGTGCCCTAGTGTGTTAATTTCACTCTTGCGCTACAAGAAAGTCCAAACACATAATTTCACATCGTTAAGTCACTAATAAAGTTTAAGACTTGGTTTATATGCTTAGTCTTGACCTTAGTGTCATTTATGAAACTATTTAATCCATATATACCTTGTAGAACCCTTCAAGAATGAACTCTAAGCAAAATTTATAAAAGCAGGCTTAAAAATAAGAAAAATCAAAATGATGAAAACTAAAAGGCTTGAACTCAAAATTAACCTTTATAAACAAAAATTCCTAGAAGTAAAAATACTAGCAAGGTTCAAAAACATAAATAAAAGCATAAAACTAAGGAAAACAAAATCATGACCTAACAATGGGCAACACGACCAACGGCAAAGGAAAGGTTAGGACGGGAATGAGTCAAGTATAAAAGACCACCAACAAGCTGACAATACAAGGTAGCATCTACTTCAGGGGAAGTACAAGTGGCAGAATGTTTGACTCCAGACTGGAAGGGAGAAGGGGCTGGTTTACAATCTTCCATGTGAAAGCGACGAAGAAGGTCACAAGCATACTTAGACTGGGAAAGAAAGATTCCTTCTTTGGTTTGCAAGACTTGGAGACCAAGAAAATAATGCAAATGTCCTAAGTTTGACATTTCAAAATTTTGCTTAAGACTGGATTTCACATGGGTTATAAGTTTAGGGTCACTACCAGTAAGGATAAGATCATCAACATAAAGAACCAGTATGATGAGATGGTTTCTGACTTTCTTGGTATAGACATTGGGGTCAGAATGGCATTTAGAAAAACCAGTGTCAAAGAGAAAGCTATCCATTTTGGCATACCAAGCTCTAGGAGCTTGCATAAGGCCATATAAGTATTTCTTAAGGAGACAGACAAGGCTAGAGTTATCCTAAACATATCCAGGAGTTTGTTCCATGTAAATTTCCTCCTATAAATCACCATGTAAAAATGCAGACTTGACATCCATTTGATGGACTTCCCAGTTATGTAAGGCTGCAAGGGAAAGAAAAAGGCAGATGGAATTCATTTTTGCGATAGGAGCAAAGGTTTCATTGTAGTCAATCCCTTCAACTTGGAAAAAACATTTGGCAATTAACCTTGCCTTAAGTGTTTCAACACTTCCATCTGATGCATACTTAGTTTTGTAGACCCATTTACATCTGACAAGTTTTCTTCCTTTTGGAAGAGGAACAAGATCCCAAGTATTGTTCACCATTAAGGAACAATATTATTCATCCATAGTTGCATCCCAATTTGGATTTCCTGAAGCTTCTACAAAAGTTTTTGGATCATGACTCCTAGAAAATTGAGCCAAAAGAGAAGAGGCTCGTTGAAACTGAGAACATGTTCAACGTTGATCTCTAGGATCACTGACAAGATCACCAGCTGCTTCACATGTTGAATGGACCCATCGAGGAGGCATTAGTGCCGGTGCAATTGGAGGAACATGAGCAGGCGGAGGTGGATTTTCATCCTCACTGTCATCATCAGAAACTGGAGTTGGAAGCATGTCAAGGAAGTTGGAAGAAGAAGAAGAAGAAGAAGGCACAATCGCTGAATCAGGCTCGTAGGCCAAAGATGGCACACCCGCCAAGTTAGGCTCGTAGGCCAAGAGATTTTCATCAAATTTAACATCTCTTCTAATGATTATATCATGTGAATGGGGATAAAGAAGTCTATAACCTTTTACATCTTCAAAATATCCAACACATATGCACTTTTCACAGGGGACTGCAATGCTTTCCATTTTTCATCTGGAATGTGAGCCCATGCTTCACAACCAAACACACGAAAGTGACTTACATCTTGTTTAATTTTACTCCATGCTTATTCCGGTATTATACCTTGTAAAAATTTAGTGGGTGTGTGATTAACTATGTAATTTGCACAATTTATGGCCTCAACCCAATATTGAAGACTTAGTTCCTTAGATTAGATCATACAATTAGCCATTTATTTTAAAGTGCGGTTCTTCCGTTCATGTACACCATTTTGTTGTGGTGTATATGGAACAATGTGTTGTTATTGGATTCTTTGTTCAGTGCAGAAAGTAGTGAACTTATTGTTAACACATTCTCCTTCATTGTCAGATCTTAACTTAATAATTTGATGACCAGATTGTTTTTCAACAATGGCCTTGTAGACCAAGAACATGTTAAATACTTCGCTCTTAATTTTTAGGAAGTAAACCCAAGTGCGTCTGGAGTAGTCATCAATGAAAGTTAAGAAATATTTGAAACTAGAAAAGGATGCAGATGGAAGATGACCACACAAGTCACTATGCACAAGCTCCAAGGGAATCGAGGTGTGCCAAGAGGCACGTTTGTCAAAACTGTCCCGATGATGTTTTTCGAGTACATAACCGGAACAAACACCATCCTTACAAGATACCATCGGAAGACCAGTCACCATATTGTCTTTACATAGTTCTTGCAATGAGTGATAATTTAAGTGACCAAATCGTTCATGCCAAAGGTTGCTCAAGTTATCATTATGAGCAACAAAAACTAAAGGAAAAGGTGATGACCCAAAGTTGTTAAATTTGTACAACCTGGTAATATCATCAACAGTTCCACTAGCAAGGACATTTTGAGGATTTTTAAAATCCTTGATTACAACTTGGTGAGGTGTAAACGTCACAGTTTTACCTTCACCTAAATGAGTAATTTGATAGACTGATAACAAATTGCAGGAAATTTTTGGAACACATAGTACATCACTGAAATGGCCATTTTCTACTGGAACTGTTCCAGATCCTACAACACTTAGAGATCTATCATCACCAACAAATATTTGTTTGGTGTTACATTCATGCATAGTAGAAAAGATGGCTTTATCCTTAGCCATATGATAAGATGCTCTAGAATCAATGAGCCATTCAATTGAAGTAGAAGAAGAAGAACAGTATAAGAGTAACCAGAAGCACAAAGTGCATGTCCATGAGAGGTAGATTCTGAAGACTAATCTAGGCTGATGTGGTGCTTCTTCATTGCTGCTTCCAAGGCTGTCATCTTCTTGAAACACTTAGATTCATCATGATTATCTTTCCCACAAAAATTGCAATGACGCTCAGACTTCTTTCCTTTTGGCTTGGATCCTTTGTCATTTTTTAAAGAAGGAGCTGACTGAGAGGGTTTGGGACCATTGTGTTTAGCTTATTATTGCGAAAATTCTGTTTCTTGGGAGGCTTGGACTTTTCTTTCTGTTGGGACAATAAGGCTTTCCCAGATGTATCTGCATTGTTAATTATTCCAAGATGAATGAGCTTATCTTCTTCTCTAATTAAGAAATCACAAAAGGATTCAAGACTAGGCTCTTGATAGCTAGTTGCAGTCAATGATTCTTTCATGGAGTAGAATGTAGATACAAAAACAGAATATGCAGGTCCAAGTTTGAAAAGAATATGATAAATACATTGTTTGTCTTCTTTATTAATCTTGCATTCCGCACATAAGAGTTTAAAAGTTTTATACTTAGATAAATAGTCTTGAATGCATGAAAAATCATTTGGATTCAAGAAAATCAACTCATTCTCAAGTTGATGACCCTAAATTTCATTGTGTTTACCAAACACAGATTCCAGCTTTTCCCAAGCTTGATCAGGTTCATTGATTCCAGATATGTGGAATCGCAAATCAGTAGAGATTGACATCCCAATCAATCCACGAGCTTCATCACATCTATTTGCCCATTTAATTTTCTTATCATCATTAGTGGGTTCTATTTCTTTCCCTGAGGTTATCCTGAAAAGTCCCATACTTCGTAAAACATACTCCATATGAGATTTCCATGAGAAATAGTTAGAATTTGTAAGTATAATATCACAAGGGGTGGCCTTACTATAAAAGAATGGCTGAAAGAATAGAAACTAACTGTCTGGATGCAAAGAGCTCGAAAAAATATGCGGTTTAAAAAAACAGCACTGAAAACTGATTCTGGATGATGAAGCTATGCTTGATCAAAGAAAATGTTGAATATGTCCCCAATAGTGACGTGACAGATATTAACTTGACCAACTAAAAAAAAGAACCCCCTCTTCCCAAGATTAACCTTTGACAATCACTTTACAATAAAGTTGCTTTTAAGTGAATCGCTTTTGTAGAATAAGTGATGTTCACTTTTACAATAATGTTACTTTAAATAGTGTGGCAATAAATTAAACGACTTACGTAACTCACTTTTTATATTATTTTATTTAAGTGAGATGCACTTTTATAATAAAGTAACTTGAAAATAGAAATTGCATGCACTAAAAAATAGCTTAATAAGACTTGAACTCAAGACCTATTAAGGAATAAAACAACTTTGGACCAAGTGAGCTAAGTTTAAAAGATACATAAAAGAATGGAAAGATGAAGGGTTTTTTTGTTTTTTTTTTTCCTAACTTTTTTCTCTCGTTCTCTGTGCTTGCCTTTTTTTTCCCCTGCAAATCACAAAAAAAACGAAAAACAAAAAACAAAAAACAAAAAAACTTTTTCCACACAATGGGGTTAGACCTTGGTTAGCTTACCTGGAAAGTCTACATTTTCAAGTTTTCTCGTTGTTTCTGATTTGCCGTGATCGCACAAGGTGCACGACAAAGAGCATACGTAGTCGAGAAGACAAGAAAAAAAACTTTCCCTTTCTGTTTCTGATTCGTCACGATCGCGTAAGGTGCACGGCAAAGAGCATACGCAACCAGTGAAGGCAACAGTCCGAGACTAAAACAGTAAATATCTAATAATAAAACTGATAAAATATGAGAGATTTAAAAAAATAAAACAAATCTGTCACTGTAACATTATACCTTCAGATTTTCCGAAATGGGTGTTTCTGGAACAAACGGAAACAATTTTCGATGAAATGAAAACTATTTCTCAATGGAAACGGTGCTCCAGACGCAATGGAATAGTTCCCACAGGCCACAAATGCACAAAAAATCCAGAACCAAAAACCATTTCAAAGTTTCGACAACACCGTTTCCAGATCTTGATCAAAATCGAAAGCGGTTGTTCATAAACACTCTGATACCATGTTCAGGCACACAGGGTACTCCCAAAAGACCGAACACCTTGAGCAACCGCTTCACACAAATAAATCATAGATCAACACACCGATGTTTATCATGTGGTTAAAACCCTCGAGAGGGAAACAGTCCACGACCCCAGCCAAATAGCTACCTACTTGGAGCAATTTATTATGCAAAAGAAAGAAAGTTACATATGAACTTCTCATAATCGATCAACTAGCCAAGGACCTTCCATGCTCTTTAAATAGAGATCATGGACCAATCGAGTGTTAAGCCATGGATCAATGGTAGGTATGATCTAAGAGAAGTTGAACCGTCGGATCACTCTATGTCTAGAACATATCGTGACCGTCGGATTAGAATATTTACAAATGCATATGAATGCATACTAAAGAAATACACTTTTACCTAACGGATATATTACACAAGTTGATCTTAACTAACTCCTAAGTGTTTAAATATTCTAACAGGTTTTATGCTATGGGTTTCGATGCAGGGTTTTAAACTTTGCCTTCAGGCATACGATTTCAAACTTGGGTTTTGAACAATATCTTGATGGCTTCAGTCATGGAGTGAAGTCACACTCCCTCTGGTTCTGTGTATAAATTTGGGTTTGTAATTTTACTTAAGTTGTTTTAGCAGCGAAGAGAGGAATATTTGGGCTTCGTAGCACATTTGGTTTTTCTGGTTAAGCAAATCGTTTTCGTTTGGGCATTTTAGCCATGGGCTACACCATTGCTTGCAATGGTGCGTTAGCCCATTGGCATGCCTTTGTAAACTTGTTTATAAGTTTTAATATGATGATTGTGTAGTTTACTTCTCAAGCTCTGTGTGAATGGATGCATACTATTTTTATTACTTGATTTACCATGGTTTAATCTGTGATATGCATAGCACGATTTCGTTGTGTTTATTATGTGGTTATGGTTGATTTATGGGGGCATTCATCAGCTTGAAAGTTTTGTGTATTACAGCGTGACTTAGTTTGTAGTGTAGAGATATAGACATCGTGGGTATAGGCCATGCCGTGAATGTCATGCACCTTCGCACAGTGCTGTGATAGTATAGCGTAGGGTTAATTTGGTAGAGACTGTGTATTAGATTTAAAATTTGGCCGAGGCCGTGACTTATGTGAGCACTGTGCATTAGTGGGTTTCATAGAGGCCAGGGTTTACATACCCTCGATGGCGTTTGTTGTTTAATATGTAAATGGACTCTGTGTATTTACATTTTAATGGATGTATTTTATAAACCACAGCCCGCATACAATTTGATGTATAGTGTGGCCTGTGTGAGATTGGTTATAGGATTTGGTTGTCGTTTTGTATATACATTATGTATGGTTTGTTATTAACGCTTTGCCTTGGTCTGGACATCCATGGGATCGATGTCGCAACCTCTATTGGCTAGCAGGGTTTTTTAATGTAACGAGTTGTAATGAAATGTATTTTAATAAATAAAACAAACTGGGCTTGCATGCCCACAGGATTCGATTCCTGTTACTGTTTGCAATATATGGATTTATGATATGATTTTGATGTTGTTTTACTATGATATGGTTTACTGTATAAGATATATTATTTTAATTTGGCTATGGTAATGTTTATTGAGTTATGTAATTTTGTTGATGGTTATGTAATTTTGTTTATGAATTATGATCAAAGAATTGTAAAGGACCACATGGATGGTCACGATGCCTCCTATCATTATTTATAATGTTGTTTCATTTATGTGGAGTATTTTTAATGTAAAATTGTAATATGGATACAGACCTTGAAATGGTCTTAGATGAGTTATTAAATTTTGGAATTAAATGTATAGATAGTTTTCATATGTGTTTATACCTGATGGCCTTATCTGTATATATATGTATATTTTTTATCTATAAAGTTGTTCTGTTTGTAAATAATACCCTAAGGTATCTATTTAGTATATTTATTTCTTAAAACTTGTTCTTATGATTAAATCTACTATAATCTGAAACATGTTTCTACTGACAAATGCAATATGTCAGCAGAGATATAAATAATAGGTGAACAATAAATAGCAGGTCTGGATTTACCTAGTTTATAGTATTAATTTTTGAATATGGAAATGAATATATAACCAAACTTTAGAGATGGAAACCTAGCTATATACAGCCTATGATAATATTTACCACCCTAGGAAGTATTGAAGAGAATACAAACCCTAGAAGAATCTAGGCAGAACATCAATTAAATAGGGTTAGTAAATTCATTGGAATCATCCATCTAACATATTCATTATATAATCTAGAAGATAACATAGAAAGTCTAGGGTTAGATTTTAAGAAATGCAACCCTAGGAGATATGGACAGAACCAATCAATTCTAGGGTTAATAATATATATAAAAGCTTTTACATAAAGCAGCCAACATTTACCCTAGAAATGAACTTTGACATACTAAGAACTCATACCTGAAAATCTTTTAATGGTTGAACCTGCACACTTTTTAAATAACCAGCATTATCAATTTAAAAAAAATCTGACCTCTAATTTTGATGACCAAATCACTTGGGAACTACCACGTTCCTCCCAACCATGACTCGGAACCATTCCTGGTTCTAATCTGGATCCCCCTCGAGCTGGAATCCAACATGCAAGTAGCTTAGAGCTCTTAAGGTAGTGTTTCCTAACTGAAAATCAGTTCTGAATCAATCCTCTTTTCCTTGCAGGAAAAGTTCTCCAAGAAAACACTTGAGAGCAAAAACAGGCAGAATAATAATTCTCCTAGATAAAAACCAGAACCCCCAAGCCTTTGCTTGGCTTGAGTCTTTATAGCCGAACTTTTCAGTCAAAGGGGCAGTTAAATCAAGAAATCCTTGATTTCTTGATTTAACCCTTTGTAATTTACTGAGGTAATTTTCAATCCTTAACCTAGGAACTTTTAACTAGTTCCTAGTTAGTCTTTCATAGATATTTCACTATTTATTAATCCTTTAATAATAAATAATAATTGGTGGAGCTTCTCTTTTTTCTTTATTCAATTATATAATTAATCATAATTAATTCTTTATACATACTATGTATAAAATACATAGGATTAAAATACTTGTTAACATTTGTCTTTGGGCATCATGTATCATGATCCCTAGACTTCACGACACTTCTTTATGAAGGTCAAGTAGATAGATGGTTCAGGTCTACTAACTTAGGCAACTCTAAACATCCTTGCATGTTGGATTTCCCTCGTATAATGTGGTAGTTCTTTAGTACTTGATGATAATAGTTCTTCAGTACTTGATGAGAATACAGAAATTTGAAATTTTATTTAATCATTTAAAAATAAGTATGATGAGATCAATATTATTCTCAAATTGTTTTCACTCGGAAGTGATTTTAATCTTTTCAATAACCCCTAGCGCTTACCAGATACCATACTCAATGCTTATAATAGGGAGTTACAAACATAGTGCAATTCCAGAGCTCTCGCTCAACACTAAATGCTAGGATGTACTTGTACGATACACCTAGGGATACAATGGCCAATGATCCGATGCTCTAGAGCTTATGCTCAACATCAACATGGAATGCTCCAAAGATTATGTCCAACATTTCCAATTATATTTTCATGTGTTCCAGAGCTTTATGCTCAACACAAATGTAAGTACTCATGTGCTCTAGAGCCTCTCGCTCAACACAAAAAATCTCATCGATCATGTGCTTCAGGGTCCACGCCCAACACAATCAACATATATATATACATATATATCATCAACACTTGGCTTACGCCGAATATACAAAGCAAATCATCATGTTCATATGCAGTGGGGTCTTTGACCCAATATAAAAATAAAACATCAATATAATCATCATGATCAATAGGCTCATGCCTATAAATGGTAGGTCCAAAATTCAGGATATTACACCTGAAATTGAGAAATCGAGTTCTCCTTGCACTGTTTGGGTCATCTTGAAGTCAAACTAGTTGAGTAGTCCTAGAAGTCATTCTCACTAGTTTTCCTCTTAAACCTCCTCATAACTCTATCAAATTTGTTGGAGTGAATCCCAAGAGTTCATTGACTAATATTTAATGTATTTAATCCTATCCAAGTCCAAATCCACTTCCATTGGTTTCCAGGATGTGTGAAGTACATGATTTAGTTTGCATATACTAGGCTGCATAGGATCCTTGGGAGTAAACTTTATCCTTGTTGATTTTGAAACAATAAAAGGTCCCAGTGCATTGTGCATAGGATCCTAAGCTGAACATAATCCCTTCTCTTATTTTGAACTCACAATAACCCCAATCCTTGGTCAAAATCCTAGTTTTGAGTCACCTAATCCATTATTTGCTAGGTTGTTTGAGTTAGTGTGCCAAATATCCAAGTCGGTACATTACATTGGTATCATAGTATGGTCCTCTAAACCTGCTCAGGTGTTCAATCATGAGTCACATAAGAGATCTAGATTCAAAGAAGAAAGATCCTTTAGGGGATGGTTAAGAAGAAATGAATTCCGTTGAAGGAAAATTCCAAGGATAAAGTGAAAGACACATCATGGGTGGAAATGTTGAGATCCAAAATATGATTTCAAGTATCATGAAAGGATTTTGGGACATGACTCGTAACATCATCCTGTATGGAAAAGAAACAAGAGAATTCCTTGTTAAGCATCTAGAGAATAAGAATGGTGAAGGGAGCAGTTGTGGTTCATAACATGAAGAAAGGAGGAGCCCTAAAGGGTTTGTATTTTCAAGTACTAGGCCTCACAATCAACCTATTGAATTCACAAACGAGCCTCCAAGTAAATCAAGGCCCACTATGCCCAAATTCCTTGATCAGTAAAGAGAAGAGTTGGAAATTCACAATGAAAACATTTCTACAGTGGAAGACAAGCATGTCGAATATATTATGCTAAATGAAGAATGTAGAAGAGACTTGACAGTCAAAGAATCCTCCCTTGTCCATACTTAGTCTATTATATTATATTTTCCTAACTTAGGAGTCATTAATTAATATTGGGTACACTAGTACCATTGGGTCCACTTGGGATATTGGTGCCACCAATGCTAGACACTAGAGTGTGGGGAACACATATAGAGGTTAACTGCAACTGACTGAACCTTCATGCATCAGTTTATGTGCCTCTGAGACCAGTCCCTACAATATAGGAGCCACTGGAAGTGCCACCACCAACCTCCTCCAGTTGTTGGTACTTGGTAACTAGTTGAGCTAAGTTATGATCCAGTTACATTCAGTTATATGTCCTCTAGTTCAGTTGGCGCTAGTATTGCATGGTTGCATGTGGGTAGGCACCTATTCTCACCTACCTCATCATTTTAACTAGTTTATTTGTAACTGATTGAGAGACTTAATTAGACACCTCGAGTTAGACTAGTGAGCTCTGATAGTGATTTAGACACTTCTAGTTAGCTATGTAGTTAGATTGAGTTGGTAGATTCGAATCATACCCACGTGATTCGAATTCTCCTTTATTTAACACTATTCTATACTTCTGGTATCAATGAAGTTTAAATTGTAATTATACTAAACAATACTTATCAGATTTTTGTGAAATTTGTCTTAATCAGTGTGTATTTTTCTTTCCATTCCACTGCACAATAATATAATTCAATTGCACTCATTGCGTGTAGATCAATGGCACAGTAATTCAACATGGTATCAAACCCTATTCAGGTAAGCAACAAGTCTATCCAATCTCCATTGTACACTAGAAGCATTTGGGTTTCCACATAAGTCCTGCAAAGTGTGCATTGCTAATTCTGGATCCGTTCAGTGAAGTCTCTGCAGGTGTGACAGACCCTGAGAAAGTTTACATGTCGAGATGGAAGGCTTGATTTTGACATAGTGTGAATTGTTTTTTACTTTGCAGTGTTTTAATTATAGGTGCTACGTAGCTTAATTGAAGAAATTGATTGTTTAGAAGGAAGGATTGATGGATTCTACTGCTTGCTTACCACGAATCCTTACCCTCTTCAACTATGTTGATTGGAGGGCAGATACGCAGGTCTCCTTGCGCAAGCTTGGCCTGTATAGGATGACTATGGGTAGAGAGACAGAACCTCATCATCCTATTAAGAAAAATAAGTTCTTGAACCAGTTGGATGAAGCATTTGGATTGCTTTGCACTCACATCTTCATGGATCTCCTCTTTCATCTTGAGGGATTGAAGACTCCTAAAGAAGCTTGGGAGAAGCTCAAATTCTTGTTTGGAAAACAAGATGAGCTTCGGGGGCACATCTTGGAGAACAAGCTAATAGCATTGCAGCCTAGTAGTTTCGAAACTATCCAGCAGTTTTTTACAAAATTAAAGTCTCTAGCACTACAATGTAAGCGATGTGGAATAGAGAAGAAGGATGAGCACCTTGTGCTCTATGTGCTCAACAAAATTGGTTCTGAGTACTCTATCTTCCTCTCTACCTTCCATTATGAAAGAGATTTCATCCCCAATTGGAAGATACCTTCAATTGATGGCTTTTCCAAGTCTTTAATACAAGATCAGGATAAGTTGGTCCAAATGGGAGTCCTCCAAACTTCCAAGAACCAAGCTCTTCTCATGTCAAACTCAACCAATGCGCAATTTAAAGGGAAGCACAAGGGGAAGGAGCCTAAATCATATTATTCGAAGCCAAAAGAGAGTCAGAAGTCTTCTAAAGGAGCTTTGGTCTCCAAGAAGAAGAAAAAGTTTGAAAAGACTAAGTGTCCTTATTGTATGAGGGGCTTTCATCCTGAAAGTCAGTGCATGAAGAAACAGATCGACCAATTGTCCGCCCTCCTTGAATAGAACAACATTGCCCTTCCACAAGGATCAAAGAAGTCTTATGCTGACCACAGACAGAAGCTCATGAGAGATGCCATGCCTTGAAGGCATACCTTACTCAGTTGAAAGCTTACTTAATTGATTATGGAGCATCCAACCACATGGTTTCCTCCAAGGAATCCTTCTCCACTCTCACTCTATCAGAAGGACCTAGCATTCACATGGGAGATGACTCCCAAATCCTAGATGTCGGGAGAGGTTCAGTTAAAATCCATCATGGTGAGTTCAAGAATGTTCTCTATGTGCCCTCTCGTGCAACAAATTTGTTGTCTGTTTATCAGATGACCCATACAGGCTCTCCCAAAAGAGTTACATTCAACTCTGACTCAGTTGAAATCACAGAAAAAACTACTGGAAATACCATAGCAAAAATTATTGCTAATCATGCCACTAAGGGTTATGAGTTCTCACATTTTTCCATGTTCTTCCTCCTACATCTCTACTGACTCATGCTAACAACACTATTAAGATGTATCTAGATTTTGGACCCATGAACCATAAAAGTTTGGCAAATAATTTTTTCCAATAACATTCTTCAGCTCATAATTATGATTATGACTCTGGAAGCTACCTCTTGAATGTTAAATGATTGTGCCATTGATCTACATACAATAAGTGCAATTGAATTGTAATATTGTGCAGTGGAATGGAATGAAAAATACACCTTGATCAAGACAATTTTCACAGAAAACTTATAAGTATTGCCTAGTATAATTATAGTATAAAATTAATCCCAATAGTATACAACAATGTTACATCAAGGAGAATTTGAATCATGTGGATATGATTCGAATCTACCAACTCAATTTGACTGCATGGCTAACTAGAAGTGTCTAAATCACTATCGGAGCTCACTAGTCTAACTCCATATGTATAATTCAGTCTCTCAATCAGTTACAATCAGTTAAACCAGTTAAATTGATGAGGTAGGTGAGAATAGATGCCTACCCACATGCAGCCATGCAACACTGGCGCTAATTGAACTAGAGGACATCTACTGAATGTAACTAGAGCATAACTGAAGGAGGTTGGTGGTGGCACTCCCGGTGTCTCCTAAATTGTAGGGATTGGTCTCAGAGGCACATAAACTGATGCATGAAGCTACAGTCAGTTGTAGTTAACCTCTATATGTGTTCCCCACACTATAATGACTGGTATTGGTGGCACCAATAGCCCAAGTGGACCCAATGGTACTCGTGGACCCAATATTAATTAATGACTCCTAAGTTAGGAAAATATAATCTAATATACTAAGTATGGACAAGGTAGGATTATATATCCTAACACCCCCCCTTAATCCTAACTTGGACAACTGTGGGCCCTCACAACAAGGCTAAAAGTCACCCATTACAATCTAAAAGAATTAAAAAATGTTGCTTAATAAACCGAGGAAATAGGGGAAAACCTCATGGGAACCCCCCCATCCCCCCTTAAAATAAGAAGGAGCAGGAAATATAAGCTATTCTTAGGATAAAAAAACTTCCTCTTTGGGAAATAACTTGCAAAAACTCTCCTACAATTTGCGGCACTATGTAGCAACATGGTTCTTCTGTGCAGCAACATCCTGAAGTTGTGCATGTGAACCTCTCAATTTCCTTTTGATATGATGGTTGTAGTATGTGTTTCTTCTTGCTGGAGGAGGAAGGGAATGATCAAATTTATTCTTCTATGGGCCAAGTGTTTGATCATTCGCTATCATCAGGTAGCACTTTCCTGGAACCTTGTTGCACCACTCTGTAGGGAGTGAATCTGTAAGAGAGAGAGAAACATGCTCATTATGATACTGGGACCTTATTCTCCTTCTGTCTTATGGATTCCTAGCACCATCCCCAGCTGCAACAATGAGATTTTGGGCCCATCTAGGCTTAGGCCTTTGGTTTTGAATGGATGTTAGATCTGGATCTAGAATCTCATGAGGTTCAACCTCAATACCAAGATCATGCTGATATTGTTCCTATTCATCTAAACCTGAAACATGTGACAATTCATCATCATCAAAAGGTAATGGAAGAGTGGGTGCTTCAGATGGTGGTGGATCAAACAACTGATCTTCTTCAAACTGAACATTGCGCTCAATGAAGCATTTCCTAGTTGCAACCTCCATAAACTTGTATTCTTTTGCATCCTCTGCATATGCCAGCAGCATGCATTCACTACTCTGGGCTTGGAAGGCCTTTATCTTATTAATGTGTATTTTGGCCCAAGCTTTGGAACCAAAAGCTCTCAAGTGAGAGACATTGGGCTTATGCCCATGCAGTGCTTCGAATGGAGTGGCCCCAACCACTGATTTATGAGGCACTCTATTCTGTATGTATGAAACACAGCTTACAACTTCTGCCCAAAGAGAAGGAGGAAGATTCTTGGCTTAGAGAAGACAAGTTTCCATCTCCTTCAATGATATATTTTTCCTCTCAGCCACACCATTATGTTGTGTTGTGTACGGAACTGAGTGTTCCATTCGAATCCCCTCTCATTCACAATATTGATGGAAGTATCTTTTAATGTATTCACCTCCATTATCTGATCTTATGGACTTGATATTTTTTCCTGAAACTATTCTCAATCATAGCTTTAAAAACTTTAAAAATTCCAAATACTTCTGATTTCTGTTTCATGAAATATATCTAGCATAACCCAGAACAATCATCAATAAAAGTAAGGAAATACCTGGAACCATTCACTAATGTTGTTGGCATTATTCTTGACACATAACTGTGTATCAAATCAAGTATAGAGGCAGCCCTATGTGCCTTCCCAACTTCATACCTCTTCTCTGGATGCTTACCTACCAAGCAACCAGGACATACTCCATCGAAATTTTGGATGAGAGGAAATACTTCAACCATTTTATCATTGTGGTGTTGCTCGAGGTATTTGAAATTGATATTCCCAAATCTCTCATGCCATGCCTTGCTAGTGTTGTTAGCATGAGTCAATAGAGATGTAGGAGATGAAACATGAAAAAAATGTGAGAACGCATAAGCCTTAGTGGCATGATTAGCAATAACTTTCATTGTTAGCTTTCTAGTAGCTTTTTCTGTGATTTCAACTAAGTGAGAGTCGAATGTAACTCTCTTGGGAGAGCCTGTATGGATCATCTGATAAATAGACAACAAATTTGCTACAAGAGAGGGCGCATAGAGAACATTCTTGAACTCACAATGTTGGATTTTAACTGAACCTCTCCCGACATCTGGGATTTGGGAGTCATCTCCCATGTGAATTCTAGGTACTCCTAATAGAGTGAGAGTGGATAAGGATTCCTTGGAGGCAACCATGTGGTTGGATGCTCTAGAATCAATCAAGTAAGCTTTGGACTGAGTAAGGCCTGCCTTCAAGGCATGGCATCTCTCATGATCTTCTGTCTATGGTTAGCATAAGACTTCTTGGATCCTTGTGGAAGGACAATGTTGTTATGTTCAAGGAGGGCAGACAATTGGTCGATCTGCTTCTTCATGCATTGGCTTTCAGGATGAATTCCCCTCATACAATGAGGACACTTAGTCTTTTCAAACTTTTTCTTCTTCTTGGAGACCAAATCTCCTTTAGAAGAATTCTGACTCTCTTTTGGATTTGAATAATATGCTTTAGGCTCCTTCCCCCTGTGCTTCCCTTTAGCTTGCGCATTGGTTGAGTCTAACATGAGAAGAGCTTGGTTCTTGGAAGTTTGGAGGCCTCCCATTTGGACCAACTTATCCTGCTCCTATATTAAATACTCAGAAAATCCATCAAGTGAAGGCATATTCCAATTGGGGATGGAATCTCTTCTAGAATGGAAGGTAGAGACAAAGACAGAGTACTTAGAACCAAGTTTGCTTAGAACAGAGAGCACAAGCTGCTCATCCTTCCTCTCTATTCCACATTGCTTACATTGCTGTGTTAGAGACTTGAATTTTGTAAAAAACTGTTGGGATGCAATGCAATTAGCTCGTTCTCCAATATGTGCCCCCAAATCTCATCTTGTTTTCCAAACAAGAATTCAAGCTTCTCCCAATATTCTTTAGGAGTCTTCAATCCCTCAAGATGAAAGAGGAGATCCCTGCAGATGTGAGTGCAAAGGAAGCCAAATGCTTCATCCAACCGATTCAAGAACTTATTTTTCTCAGTATGATGATGAGGTTCCATCTCTCTGCCCATAGTCATCCTATACAGGCCAAGCTTGCGCAAGGAGACCTACATATCTGCCCTCTAATCAACATAGTTGAAGGGTGTAAGGATCTGGGGTAAGAAAGCAATAGAATCCATCAAGTCTTCGTTCTGAATAATCAATTTCTTCAATCAAGCTACGTAGCACCTATAAGAAAACAATCCAAAGTAAAAACAATTCGCACCATGTCAAAATCAATCCTTCCATCTCGACATGTAAACTTTCTCAGGGTTCGTCACGCCCTTAGAGAATTCTCTGAACGAATCCAGAGTTAGCAATGCACACTTTGCGAGGCTTATGTGGAAACCCAACTGCTTTTGGTGTACAATGGAGATTGGACAAACTTGTTGCTTGCCTGAATAGGCTTTGATACCATGTTGAATTATTGTGCCATTGATCTACAACAAATGAGTGCAATTGAATTGTATTATTGTGCAGTGGAATGGAATGAAAAAAACACACTGATTAAGACAAATTTCACAAAAAAACTGATAAGTATTGCTCAGTATAATTACAATATAAAGTTCATTAAAGGAGAATTTGAATGATGTGGATATGATTCGAATCTACCAACTCAATCTGACTGCATGGCTAACTAGAAGTGTCTAAATCACTATCGGAGCTCACTAGTCTAACTCCAGATGTCTAATTTAGTCTCTCAATAAGTTACAATAAGGTAAACCAGTTAAAACGATGAGGTAGGTGAGAATAGGCACGTACCCACATGCAACCAT
Organism: Pseudotsuga menziesii; assembly: GCA_001517045.1. Taxonomy (NCBI): domain Eukaryota; kingdom Viridiplantae; phylum Streptophyta; class Pinopsida; order Pinales; family Pinaceae; genus Pseudotsuga; species Pseudotsuga menziesii. The sequence goes on along the minus strand of LPNX011092558.1, from coordinate 186,742 downwards.
GCAATATTGGCGCTAACTAAACTGGAGGACATCTATCTGAATGTAACTGGATCGCAACTTAGCTTGACTAGTTACCAACTACCAATAACTGAAGGAGGTTGGTGGTGGCACTCCCAATGTCTCCTAAATTGTAGGGATTGGTCTCAGAGGCACATAAATTGATGCATGAAGGTGCAGTGAGTTACAGTTAACTTCTATATGTGTTTCCCACACTCTAGTGTCTGGTACTGGTGGCACCAATAGCCCAAGTGGACCCAATTGTACTAGTGGACCCAATATTAATTAATGACTCCTAAGTTAGGAAAATATAATCTAATAGACTAAGTATGGACAAGGGAGGATTCTTTGAATGTCAAGTCTCTTCTACATTCTTCATTCAGTGTAAGATATTCGACATGCTTGTCCTCCACTGTAGCAATGTTTTCATTATGAATCTCCAACTCTTCTCTTTGCTCCTCAAGGAATTTGGGCCTTGATTTTCTTGGAGGCACATTTATGAATTCAATAGGTTGATTGTGAGGTATAGTACTTGAAAATACAAACCCTTTAGAGCTCCTCCTTTCTTCATGTTGTGAACCATAGTTTCTCCCTTCACCGTTCTTATTCTCCAGATGCTTAACAAGGAATTCTCTGGTTTCTTGTCCAGACAGGATGATGTTACAATTCATGTCCTAGAATTCTTGCATCGTACTTGAAATCAGATTTTGGATCTCACCATTTCCACCCATGTCATGTCTTTCACTTTCTCCTTGGAATTTTCCTTCAATAGAATTCATTTCTTCTTAATCATCCCCTAAAGGATCTTTCTTCTTGGAATCCAGATCTCTTTTGTGACTCATGATTGAACACCTGAGCAAGTTTAGAGGACCATACTCTGATACCAATGTAATATACCTACTTGGATATTTGGCACACTAACTCAAACAAAGCAAATATGGAACAGGTGACTCCAAACTAGGATTTTGACCAAGGATTGGGGTTATTGTGAGTTCAAAATAAGAGAAGGGATTATGTTCAGCTTAGGATCTTGTTCAAAATACATTCAGACCTTTTATGGTTTCAAAATCAACAAGGATAAATTTTACTCCAAAGGCTCCTGTGCACCCTAGTATATGAAAATTGAATCCTTTACTTCACACATCATGGAAACCACTCGAAATGGATTTGGATTTGGATAGGATTAGATACATTAAACATCAGTCAATGAACTCTTGGAATTCAATCCAACAAATTTGACAGAGTTATGAGGAGGTTTAAGAGGCAAACTAGTGAAAATGACTTATAGGACTACTCAGCTAGTTTGACTTCAGGATGACCCAAATAGTGCAAGGAGATCTCAATTTCTCAATTTCAGGCATGGGATGAGTTAAGTGACTTTTTATTGAATAACAATAAGTGGAAGAATCGAATTTGGATTTATAATGAAGCATTCATGACTCAAACACTGAAACTAGCTCAATTTAGATAGACATTTAGCATAGGTGCGCACAATAGGACATGAATCAGAATTTTATTGATTTGTAGTAGGAAAATAAATATGAGAGGTATGATATAACATTAATGAAAACCTTCAGAGGCTGAATTACACCAAGAAGTGATCTCAAGAATATAAGAGAAGAAGAGGGAGGGGAGGAATGCCACGTCCCCTCACGAATGATTTAGGGATTGAATTCCCAACCCAATCAGTCCCTTAAATGGTTGAGGAGAAAACAAATAAATGTCTTGGGAATAATTTTGAAAGTTGAAAGTATTAATTAATGAGGAGATTCTAAATTTTCTTGAATAAAGTTTTAAGAGGCATTTATTAGGAGTTAAATTCATAAATTACTATTTTATTTATGAAATAAAAAGAGAAAGTATCCTCAAGGGCACATTGAAGGAAAGGTTTGACCAAAAGATAAGCTTGCACAATAAGGAAAGCCAAAAATAGTTAAAGATAAGAAAGTCGAGGAAAGAAGGAATAAAACAGTTAAGGTAGAAAAAAACGGGAAAGCATAATAAAGCAGAAAGATGGGTAAAGCAGGATAAGGCAGAAAAGCAGAAAGTTGGATAAAGCAAGAAAAGAAGGATAAGGCAGAAAAGCAGGAAAAATAAGGATAAATAAGAAAAGTAGGAGAAAGTAGGATAAGGCAGGAAAGTAGGAAAACGTAGTCAAAATCAAAGCAAAAGCAGGAAAAGTAAAAGCAAAAAAGCAAAGCAAGGCAAAAAGTAAAGCATGAAAGCAAGGCAAAAAGTAAAGCAGGAAAACAAAGCAACCTTATCCACCCATGAGGGTGCAATACAATATCTAGATTTCTCAACAAGTCACCTCCAATCTATAAAAAAAGGGGTGCTCACCACTAGTCCATCTTTTGACAATTTGAGAATTGAATTGAGAGCATTGTGCTACTCTAGACTTGGGAGATGTGCCCCTAGTCCAAGCTAGGAGATGTGCCCCTACTTCTATTGTGAGGATGAGGACATCTAGTCTTCATCATTGAGCTTATTGAAAGTCCTATGATCAAATCCAATGAAGTTCGATCCAGTTGCAATGATTGAAGAAGCCTTCTTGTTCGAATCTCCATATTTTCCTAGTTTCTTCTCATGGAGAATTCTCTCTTCTTCTCTTCTATTCTTGAGATCACTTATTGATGTAATTCAGCCTCTGAAGGTTGTCATTGATGTTATATCATACCTCTGATATTTATTTTCCTGCTACAAATCAATAAAAGTTTGATTCATGTCCTATTGTGCATACCTATGATAGATGCCTATTTAAATTGAGCTAGTTTCAATGTTTGAGTCATGAATGCATCATAATAACTCCAAATTCATTTCCATAACAAGTCATTTAACTCATCCCATGCCTAAAATTTAGAAATTGAGACCTCCTTGCACTGTTTGGGTCATCTTGAAGTCAATCTAGTTGAGCAGTTCTAGAAGTCATTTTCACTAGTTGCCTCCTAAACCTCCTCAAAAATCTCTCAAACTTGTTGGAGCGAATCACAAGAGTTCATTGAATTCTATTTAATGTATTTAATCCTATCCAAGTCCAAATCTAATTCCATTGGTTGTCATGATGTGTGAAGTAAAGGATTTAGTTTGCATATGCTAGGGTGCCCAGGATCCTTGGGAGTAAACTTCAATCTCACTGATTTTGAAACCATAAAAGGTCCCAGTGCATTGTGCATAGGATCCTAAGCTGAACATAATCCCTTCTCTTGTTTTGAAATAACAATACTCCCAATCCTTGGTCAAAATCCTAGTTTTGAGTCACCTAGTCCATAATTTGCTAAGTTGTCTAAGTTAGTGTGCCAAATCTCCAAGTTGGTACACTACATTATACCATGTAGATATTTTTTTCTCATAGTAGTAACCAAATGAAGCATTTTATTTTCAAAGGAATCTTCCATTTCCACAACTTTAGATGCCACCATTCATCGACAAGAACCACAAGGGGTTGGGCAATGAAATTGTAAGCTTCCTTTGTTGTGATAGAGCCATTCAATTTGTTATAAGCCCACGCCACTTTATCCTCATACTCCACCAATCTGATACCAAACCTATTCATATTTGCAATGTACCTCTCCCATTCGAGGCCCTAGGTACTCTCCATCTCCAGAGCAACAACTTCGATCAGTATGAATCTGGAATAGTAAATCACCCAAATTGCAAACATGACTAAATACCTAGAAGCCAAGATCATCAAGGTATGAAACCAGATTCGGTGATAAAAAGGAGGCTTAGCCTAATCCAACAATTGAATCCACCCCCAATTTAATAGAAAATCCATTGTCCACCTTCCAACTCAGGGCTTTGCTAATCTAGGAGAACATCCTCATGAATCCATTCCATAAGAGTGAAGTCCCTTTAATCGACTTCCTAGCACATCTATGCCACGAAAGCAATGAATATTTACAAAGGTACTTAGATTTAATCACTTGATTCCACAATCCATTACCAAATAAGGCCAATCATAAGCTTTTCAAACACAATGCCACACTAAACCAATACAAGTTTTTAATATCCCAATCGCTAAAACAAGATGGCTTATCAATGGTCCCAATTATCAACATGTAATTTTTTACTTGAAGCAGCTCCATTCCATAAGAAATTAAACATTTTTGCCTCAAAACCTTCATGATTGTTAGAATATTGTGAACATGTGAAATAATATCATAGCACAATATAAAATAAGGAAAGCATTACTAGGAAAGGGGAGAATTTCAACGACACGGGAAATCATTATTGTGCAGATTGCAACATGGGAAAGGGGAGAATTTCCCGATGTATATGGTGTGTGGGGCAATCTTCATGCCTACTTCTTTGATCCTTTTGAAAACAGTGCAGGATATTGACCATTCTCCCAATGTGTTAGTGAACATGAAGAAGAGGAAACATATCCCATAGGTGGAAGGCGGCTATGTTCTTCACAAGTCCTGGTAGTCCATGAATAAGAGCATCTTTAGAAAACTTGGAGTAGATCCAAGGCTCTATCACAATATAACTTGAGCCAACTCCATCTCTAGTTCAACTTATGAAGTTTTCCATATTCCTCTCGAGTATAGACAAGTCTTTCACTTTGCATGCTATTCGACTTGATTTAATGTTGATTATGGTTTGATTCAATTAACGGGGATTGGATTTTAATTGATTCAATTCGAAAATATCCATTGTCTTAATAGTATTTACGTCATGTGATAGATTCGAATGAAATTATTAATGAAATGATATTATTTTATAATATGAATAGTATTTACGTCATGTGATAGATTCGAATGAAATTATTAATGAAATGATATTATTTTATAATATGAATAGTTATATGTTTTGGTCATTTGGAAATAGTGTCTCTCGCTTATTATTTATTGAATAGGGTATCAAAATGTATTAACTCTATGTAATGTATTAACAAAACAAGATAATGTATTAACTTACATATAAATATTTTTGCAAACTCGAAACCAATTATCTATTTATACTGTGGGGAATAAATATTATTTTTAAAAATAAATTTATTATATTAATAAGTATCTTTAAGTATGTTGCCGATATGGGAATAAATATTATCTTGATAAAAATAAATTTAACATGATACATCTATGTTTATAAATTATTTATAAGTCATATTTCTTTTTAACTTTACCATATGCTCATTCTTATCTAAATTAAACATGTAGAGGATTCATAACACTTGTAACACACATTTTATTATGAAAGTTTCTCTAAAAGTAACCCACTATGATCAATATGAGTTGAACTAATGAGGAATTGTCTCTACAAGCTTATTTGTCACATCTCCCTACCATATGCCCATTAACATAACCTAGTAGATGCTATTTCTACTCTACTTTTATTTTTCACTAAATGTGTGATTATATCCATGCATGAATCAATAAGAAACACATAGTCTCTATTGGACATATATATAGGCTTTACACATGGAGCAAAGGGGGGTTGGGATGTAGCCTAGTCTTGATGATGTAATACAGGCCGAAGCCCCCCTTCTGTGTGAAGATCGAAGCTTGAGTGACTTCAATGATGTGCAATGCTGAAGGTACATTGAATTTAAACCAAAATTGAATCTCAAACCATCTCTCACAATTTTATTGGACAACATAGATGTTTTTCTTCCTAGCCATGTATTTTTAGTGTGATTTTCGTAAAATATTTGACAGAGGGCCTTAGATTCCCTAAGTTGCACCCAGTTTTGAAACGAAGTCTTCATCCTTATAGTAAAGCCCGCCTCAAGTGTGCTTAGAATGCACTTTCCCCCCTCATGCGTGGAGGCTAAGTTACTCTAATAACTATTCATAGCCCATTACAAAAAACCTTTCTTGTCTTAAATGTGTAGCGTATCCACCCAACTTTTCTTTGACCTTCCCCATCCCCTCTATTTGCAGTATGCTAGTAGTAGAACAATGATGACAAACACCATGATTACACGTCCCTCCCTTACTCTAGAGCGTAAAAGATAGAGCTTTTATTCATTATGTTGAAGCGATCACTATTTTGTTTTGTTAGTAAGAAGTGCTCCTTTTTATTACTTAAACAAACAAAACATATTACATAGTCGATTCTGACTCCCGAGACATGGAGTCAGACATTGGTCCTGAAACCAAAAAAAGAAAGATATGTAGAAGAGACTAGACTAAGTGTCTAAACATAGTGATGGCTTCCCATCCTTTATACAATGGAAGCCTCACACACCTATAGAGTTTAAAGGAGAAATAAGTACTGAAGTAAACCATGAACATAGCAATCCATGAGCCGAGCAAAAGAGTGCAGAGCATGTAACGCTGAAAAGAGCCTCGAAGCCTTCCTGGTGGATTCAACTTTGTCTTCATTGGCGTTGTTGGTTCCAGCCTCGTTTGTGTCATTTTTGGCACCCTGAAAGGGTGGTTCTGAGAGTTGCATGAGATCTCCCATATGAGCCAGGATCTTCTCAGCATCTTCCTTGAAGGCGGTGACAGTAATCTTCACAAGATCGCCAAAACTCTCCCTTTCTCGCATGGCTCTGGAGAGAATGAATTTCAAATGCCAATAGTTTGAGATAGCAACCTATGGTCCAAGCCTAAGCCGAAACACCCCAAATATTTATGCTTCCATGGCTGCAATAGAGTTGCATATATGTTTCGGGGTTTCTTTGTGAAAGAGAGCCTCCCAATCGACATTGTTCTGATTGCTCCCCCGAGAAGCCATGACCAACATAATATGGAAGAAATGGGTCAGGCCACAACACTCCTAAGTTGAATGATGTTGGACCATGAGAAGGTCTTTCCCGACCTCCACTGTGTAAAATTTATAGCGCACCAGACTCTCATGATAGCACCAGCAATCGAAAAAGTCCCTCACGATGGAGTTGTTATCCTTCCGCATCTACCACGTCCATCTGATATAGATATCTACCAGTAGGTGAAGAGTTCCTTGAAGGTCCAACCAGGTACAAAGAAACATGGTCGGGGGGTCTTGATGGGCTTGTAGGTACCAAAACCATGTGAAATTCACCATTGTCAAGTCGTCCAAAATCCAGAATTGCAGAATGAATCATGTATGCATGCATAAGTTGTCTATCATTGCCTCTGTGAGGACCGTAGTAACAGGTATTAAACATGCTATGACATAGGGGAGGGGCTGCCACCTGTCATGGCACGTGCCTTGCCTCCCGCATTCCCTCTGTCATCCTCACAATGCACACCCGTGTCCGGGAGGCTGTGATATTGTGAAGCAATCTATTTCCATTTCTCCCTATCTTCAGGCTCAATGTTAACATTCCAACGGAAATAGTGAATGGTGGAGTTCATAATAACTCCCTTGTTGGAAATGGAGTCCGCTAGTTTATTATCCTTTTTTTTGACATGTTGGAAGATAACCGCAGGGTTCCTCATGATAATATTGCTTAAAATTATGAGCTTGCTTTCTAGCCTCCAATTGTTGGCTACCTTGCATCATGTTGAGCCTGCTTGTAATCTACTGGACCCGTTGATCGTAAGGAGTGAATCTCCTTCTAGGATGAGTGGGGTCCAATTTTGTTTAAGAGCCCAGATTAGACTAACCAATAATCCTTTTATATCAGTCACGTTGTTGGTGGAGAGTCCAAGAGAGCCCCAATATACTCCCTGGATTTTTCCTTTGTTGTCCCTGATAGCCCTGCCAAATCCTGCAGGACCAGGATTTCCTTTGGAAGCCCCATCAAATCCTGCAGGACCAGGATTTCCTTTGGAAGCCCCATCAAATTTAAGCTTGTAAGTGCCAGGGGGGTGGGTCCAATGGTTTGGAGGGTTCACATTGATCTTTTCCTCGATGGCAGGCCTGATGTAATCAAGTATGGTGGTAATGCCCCAGTCCTTTAGGATCTGCATTTCATTGTTGTTGGTGGTTAGATCCTTGTCTTTCCAAGCTGATAATTTCAAGGTCTCAAAGATGTGCTTCTTTAGAGTGTCCCAGACTTCCTCTTCTTTCATGATTATGTTGTTGAATATTCTATTATTCCTTTCGATCCATATTTTTCAGACTGCAAATCTAGGCAAGAGTTCCCATATTTTGTTGAGAAGCATGCTACTTAAAGGTTGGTGTGTCCAATTGGCTATGGAGATATTCGGGCGTCCCTTTGTTCTTGCCGTTTTCCTAAATATTTTTTCTCCATCTTTCCATATATAGTTGGCAAAGTTGCATTCATCTAGAAAATTATCTATGGTTTCCCCATTTTCTTTGCATATGCAACACCAAGCTGGCCCAATACAACCTCTTTTTTGTCTATTCTCCCAGGTTAAAATGCATCTGCGAAGGAGGAGCCAAAGGAAGGTTGAAACCTTTGGCCGGAGGTTGGGATTTCCAGAATTTTTTCCACCTATTGTCTTGACCATCAATATTTGAATTGGAGAGTATGGTGGCTTATTCTTTCATGTTGCAGGCGTTGGATTGCGAGAAGCCCCATCTGATTTTATCATTATCATGACTTATTCAGATTTGGCGGGTCTGGATATCATCCCAAAAATCTTGAATGTCTTCAGTAGGACTGATGTTTCTGCCACCATTTGAAGTTTTTCCATTTCCTAAAGTGGTCTTCTGAGTTGGCCTCGCTCCACATATCACTCACTTATGAGGCTTGTATGAGTAGCAAATGTTCTCTTAAGATGGGGAGATTGTGGTCTTCAGTGAGTGGACTTAGCTGGTTCTATGAGTATTGAAAGAAATCCGCAGTCTTACCATTATGTATTTCCCAGAACCTAAAGTTTTGTATTATATTTCGGTCGGCATGTGCAGAGTTCCAGATCTGCGAGCCTTTAACAGTAGTGTCAAATATGATAAGATTATGCTTAGACCATGTGGAGGCATATTTAGCCTACCACAGGAGAGCCCATGGTTCCGATGTATGCGTAATCCACCTCCACCAGATCTTGGCATTGCATATTTGGTTATTGATTGCAGGGTCTTTGAGTCCAAGGCCCCCATCCAACTTAGGCGTATAGAGTGTGTTCTAGTCGACCAACAAACATCTTGTGATTTTTGGAGCCTCCCCAAAGGAAGGTGCATTGTAAGGTTCTGAGTTTTTTTTTGGACGGATTTGGGAGCAACCAAGATGGAGAACAAGTATAAATCCATAGTTCGCAGAACAACTTTTACAAGGATTAGGCGACTAGGGAAGTTAAGAGAGCAAAAGGTACAACAATTGAGATTTTTATTCAGTCTATCCAAAAGATCTTTCCAGGAGACTTTTCTTGCTAAGGAGTTTGTTAATGGGCCACAAAGGTATTTGGCTGGTAAGTGTCCCTCTGAGAATTCCAGAATGCGAAGGATATTGGGCTTCGTGATTTGGCAGGTATTGAAGAAATAGGTCTGGGATTTTCCCTTGTTGATGTCAAGACCACTTGTAAGGAGGAAAATGTTGAGGCTAGTTTTGAGGAATTTAGCTTCCTGTACTGAAGAATACCCCATTAGCATGGTATCATCGACAAATTGTTGATGGGTTTGTGGCTCCATTTCGAGATGTGGGAAGAGGCATTTAATTTCACAATTTTGGACTTTGGCTTTGAGGAGACGACCTAAGCCTTCCATCATTAGGAAAAAGAGAAAAGGAGAGAGAGGGTCTCCTTATCTGATGCCCCTAAAAGGTTGGAAGGTTTTAGAGGGAGTGCCATTGCCAAGTATGGAAAAGAAAGTGGTGGAAACTAAAGTGAGGATCCAGTTTACCCAATGGTTGCAGAAACCGAAAGCCAACAACATTTTCTTAAAGAACTTCCTGTTAAGTCTATCAAATGCTTTGGAGAGATCAAGCTTGATTAGCATGCCTAGTTTCTTGGTGGTTTTGAGTGAGTGGATAATTTCGTGAGAAAGAATAATGCCATCCAGAATTTTTTTGCCTTCCACATAGCCAGATTGATCCTTTGAGATGAGGAAAGGTAGCAGGGGCTTGAGCCTATTTGCAATGGATTTGGTGAGGATTTTGAAAATAAACTTACAAAGTGCGATGGGTCTGAATTTACTTGGGTAGTCAACTCCATTTTCTTTGGGGATGAGAGAGAGGAACATTAAGTTGAAAAATTTCAAGACTTTCCCCATTTTTTGAGTCTTCGACAATGTCCAGAACTTCACCTTTGATGGTGTGCCAACAAGCATGGAATAAATTGGTAGTAAATCCGTCCGGGCCTAGGGATTTGCCAATTTTCAATTGTTTGACCGCCTCCCTGAGCTCATCCATTTCAATGGGCCAGAGTAGGAGTTTGTTTTGCTCTAGAGTCACTAGGGTGGGGGTGATCTCAAGAATTCCTTCCATGGTTGTATTTCTGTCCAGCTTTGGTTCTTCCGTTAATTGCTTGAAATGGTCGGTGAGAATGTGTTCTGATTCCCCCTACATAGCTGCTTCTGTGCCATTCTCTTCTTTTAGGAGGACGATTTTGTTGGCATGACGATGCTGTATGGTTGCCTTGAAATAAGAGAGGAATTCCTTTCCCCTTCTTTGAGCCAAATTTTCTAGATTTATTTTTCCATAGGGTTTTTTCTTGTTTTTCTATGACTTCCAAATATTCATGTAGGTTCTTTTCTTCCTTTTTGATGGATTCTGTGTAGCCTTCTTGCATGATGGTTCTTTGAATGTCCACCAGTTGACCTTCAATCCGTAGTTTATCTAAATGGATGTTGTCAAAGTGCTCTTTGTTTCAAATTTTTACTTGCTCTTTGATGTATTTTAGTTTTTGTTGAAATTTGTACATGAGGGTTCCCGCTGGAGGCTGAAAGTCACTCCACCATTGTTGTATGAGGGGTTGGAAATCTGCATGTCCAAGCCAAAATTTTTCGAATCTGAAGGGTCTTATTAGATGTTCCCCTATTCTACACCAAATTAAACTAATGGGCCAGTGATTCGATCCTGCCGTAGGGAGAATGAGGGACGATATGTCAGCCCCTCCTGTGAGTATGGATTCCGAGATAAGGAATCGGTTAAGTCTGGAAGCAATATGTCTGTCTCCTGAACGCTTATTGTTCAAAGTGTACAAGTTGTTAGCATTGCCAATTTTGACTAAATCTAGCTCGTTGATTATGATGTCAAAGGTTGCGTTTGAGGTGCATAAGGAGCGAATCCCTCTTTTCTTTTCCACGAGGTTCTGGATGATATTGAAATCTCCTCCAAGAATCCAGTGCTTTTGGCCTACCCAGTGATTCAACCTTTTCAGTGAGTGAAGGAAGGTTTGTTTGGGTGCAAGCGCGAAGGGTCCATAGACATTGGTGAGAATGCCCTTGAGGTTGATGTCCAGGATATGAAAGTCAGAAGAAATGGTGAATCTGGTAGCCAAAAAGTTAGAAAGACATATCTCTAGGGGATTCTAGATTATGCCAATACCTCCAGCTTCCCCTATGGCATCGATGGCTATCGAATAATTGCCTTTCCATATTTTTGTTGCCATTGTTTTGAAGTTTTCTTCAGAGCATTTGGTTTCCTATATAAACATAATTGTAGGTTTTTCCGTAGTAATTTTCCTTCTTAACAATCGTTTCTTATGAGGCGCACTGCAACCTCTGATGTTCCAATATGTAAGCTTCATTGGGAAGGTGTGCAAGGTACGAAAAATGCTGCCTGTATGGTGGGAAATTTCCCCGAGGTGACTAGTTTCTCCCCTATGTCCTTGATGCGTTGTTGTTTGCTTCTTCTTCCGCGTCTTTCATTACCTGATTTTTTGATGACTTCATGGATTTTGGTGCCCGATTTTTCAGTGCCTACTCCAAGGGATTTTGTTTTCCTGGTTTTGATGATTGCTTCCTTGAGTAAGACAACTTGCTGTGAGGGGATCACCCCTTTTCCTGGATCTTGAACCGCTTTTTCTAGCTTGTCTAGATCTAGGCCTTCGATATCCATATCCTCAGTATCATCCTCCATCATATCAATGCCAGTTTTCTATTCCATGGGGTTTAGCTGGGATTGCTCTTTTCCCCCCTTGTCTCCTTTGTTTTTGCTGATAACCTTGTGTGATCCATCACTGTCGAGATTGACCTGCACTTGCTCAGATTAGAGAACATCAAAAGCATTAGAAGATATGGGTTTTTTATTTACCTCTGGACCTTGGTTTCTCTTTGCCGTTCTTTTTTTGCCTAAAACTTTGGTAAAGCCATCCACATCTTTAACTTCTTTTCCTTTCTGCTGGATTTTTGGGTTGTTTTCAAGACATTCTCTGAACAAGTGTCCATGTTCATGACAACGCCTGCATCTGAAGGGTATATGTTCGTAGTCCAGGGGATGGAACCAACCTTCATCATCCCATCATAGATTGATGCCTTCAGGTAAGTCCTTTGTTATGTCCATATAAACACAAATGCAGGCGTACGATGTGTACCTCATTTTCCTGGTTTGCTATGCTATTTTGACAAATTCTCCTATTGTGTTCCCTAGGGCCTCCATAATACTTTTATGCCAGTATTATGAGGGAAGGGAATATAACCTAATCCAGATCAGAATATAAGTAAGATCCTCTTTCTCTGGACTAAACCTTTCTTTCCAAGGTTTCAGAAAAAGTCTTGCAGAGTTAATGAAGTACAATCCTCCTTCAAAGATTCTATTTCTATCTTTGAGGTTCAAGAAAGCAATTGTGAAGAAACCCTTGCTCCCTAGATGGAGTTCGTCGCGTCCCAGGGGTTTCTAGGTGACATTAATCCACGGGGTTTCCAAGTAACATTAATCCACCACAGGAGGGATTTCTCTCAGGGCCAGATCCCTATGAATTTGCCAATGAGGGCATGATCCTTCATGAGTTGAATGTGAGACTGAAGACCTTCAACTTGGATTTGCAGAGTGGGGACTTCTCTTGCTTTTGGAATGCATTTGCATGTGCCTTTCATGGTAGACGCTCCTTGCTTTTGCTTGTTGTAATACCCCCATGACATTGCTTTTATTTTTCATGTTTGAAAATTATTTTTTATTATGTAATGAGTTATGAAACTCAAACACTGAAATGACATTTGCACAAACAAACATTTATTTATTAATAAAAAAAATAACACTTGGAGAACTCAACTACATGAGGGGACACCAACCATGGCACCAAAGAACATGTGTAAGTAAGCTAGAGTGATTGATATCGATCAAACTGTCTGTCTGCACTCCACCCTATTTATTTGTGGAATTTTGAAGGTTTTCTTTTAGCTAAAAAGCGAGGTCGTCGAAGTCTTGGATATTTTTTACTTACCCATATTTTTTTTCAAAACACTATTAAAAAGGGATACATGTGGGGTAACCCATAGTCCATATGGGATCTTAGAGGAGCACGTAGTAGGGAAACTAAACCGAAACTTTAAATTTGGTTTGAACTTTTTATTTATTTATTGTGATTGACATCAATTTATATTTATGAAGAACTGAAAGTTAGGTTTTGAATTCATTAAAATGCCACTTATGTAAACTAGAAAATGAAAATCCTCGATTGGTATAAGTATGTATCAAGGCTTTAAGATTTTGTTATATATATATATATATATATATATGAAGAATCGAGTTTTAAATAATTATTGAGGGTTATACCGTAAACACATGTAAATATTATTTATCGATTTCTTCAAATCTTGATAGATCATAGGTTATATATATCATGATCGTCGCAGTCAAAGGATTGTAGTGGATAGCAATGATACTTGCAATAAGCTATAGGTAAGGGAATATATTTATGTAACTATATTGAATAATTCAATATATGGTTATATATTTTGTAATTAGAATGACAAAAGATAAATGTGACGGAAATTTCTCATGTTATATATATTGAACTTTGCTTTGGGAATATATATATTGGAATATCTATTAGTAAATAATGAAAATAGAAGAGTCTTGATAGTTGTGTAGATAGAGATTGTAGCTTTTATATATGGTTCCTTTTTATTTTATTGATGGGTTTTAACACATGGGAAGAGAAAGTTATAGGTGCTATATATGTTGAAGATTTGTTTATGATTATTAGTTTTATGGGTTGTTACAATTATATAAGGTGAAATATATGAGGAAATGTAGTTATAACTTAAACTGTAGAACGGTTGGAATAATTACATTTTACATGATCTATGCATTTCTTTAGGTTGGTTATATATATTCTTCATACAACGAATTGTATTGATTTGGTGTGAATGCATACTTATACTTGTAGTGCATTTGTTATATGAAATTTAAGAAAAAAAAGAAATGTGTTAGATACTAAACTTTTCATTCAACATGTACTCAAGTGTGGGAATTGTTTACTATTATTTTTATCATTTTAGATCATGATGATTATGCTTTATTTTATGGGTATGATCTCTGGGTACGTTACATTGTGGTATCAAAGCCCAAGTTACTACACTTGGCCCTATGGTGTCCATACACATTTTTTTCCCGCAAACTAACAAATGTGTAAATTTTTTTATTACTTGAATAGCAGAAACTGGTTTACTAAACTGCAGAAAGATATGACTGGAAGACAATCCCCTACCCCACCTGCACGGGTTGAACCTAATAATGAGGATCCCCCTAATAACAACATTGTTAATTTTGAGATTCTACAAATAGTGAGGGACCTACAAGAAGAAATTATGAACTTTAAGATTGAACATGAAAGGGTCCTGAAAACTCAAAAAGACTTAAATGAAGCCTTACTATTTAAACTGCATGAGATAACTAATGAAAAGAAAAAAAGAAAGCGTAGACAAGAAAACTCATCCTTTGACTGTCCTTACTCTAACGGAAGCCATCTATCTAGTGAATTAGAGTATTCTAGCGACAATTCTGAGGGTATACATAAGAAGAAAAGAAAATATAAAGATGAGCTAACAGGAGAATTTAAAAAAATAAAGCTTCCTACCTTTGACGATGAAGTAAAAAATGGAGAAGAAGCCAAGGCTTGGCTCTTCGGGATGAAGAAGTACTTCACTATGTACAATTACTCCAACTCCATGAAGGGCAAAATGGCCATCCATCTTCAATCTAGTCAGAAAGGCTGAGATTTGGTGGCAAGATTTAAAAAGAGCAAAACGAATAAATGATAGGAAGTAAATTGGAACTGGTTTAAAAATGAATTTAAAAAGGAATACCTCTCGGAATATTACTATGAAGGGAAATCTAAAGAGTTTTATGAGCTAAGACTAGGATCCATGTCCATGCATGACTTTTGTACTAAATTCTTATATCTGTTAAGATATGTTCCTTACTTAAACGAAGAAAAACCTAAAATACAAAGGTCTCTAGGTTGCTTGCCTAACTTTTATAAAGAAAAATTGGAGTTTGATGAACCTAAAACCTTGTATGAAGTAATGAGGAAGGCCGAATTAACGTATGACCAATCCAAGAGTAAAAGTGAAAATCCCTTTAATTTCAAGATAAGAGATGGAAATGGTTTTAAGAGAAGAGAGTTCAAACCTTTTAATAATAAACATCAAAGTTTCCAGAAAAACACCTTTGAGGACAAACAACCAAGAACGGAATATAAACAACCCATGAGAACTAATGAGTATAAAGATACTATCTTTAATAAGAAAAGTGAAGAAATAAAAAGAGAACCCTTGCAGTGTTGGGGTTGTGGGGAGGGTCATTTCTATTGGGATTGTCCTCATAAAAGGGATAATCAGAATATTCACACAGTTCGAGGAACAGCCATAATGGGAGAAGTTGCTTGGAACATACCGCAGATTAGCGCATCGCTGGACAATCATCAAGCGGATTATCAGCCCTCCATGATTGAGGTAGATGGTAAGATCCTTGACAAACCTATTTCTATATTAATTGATTCTGGTTCTACCCTAAGTTATATATTTCCTAAGTTAGTAGATTTGTGTAAAATGAGAAGGTATGATTTTGAAAAATCGTGGTTAGTGCAATTAGCCACCAGAACAAAAAGAAAAGTAACTAGTTTTATTTCTAGTTGTGAAGTTCATATGCAAGATTTGGTTATAGAAGTAGATTTGAATGTTTTACCATTAGGATCTTATGATGTGCTGATTGGCATGGATTGGCTAGAAAAACATAAAGTTGTGCTAAATTGTTTTGAGAAACTTTTGATTGTATTGATGAAAATGGTGAAAGTAAAATGGTTAGAGGAATTTCAAAGAAGATTCTTACTAGGAAAATTTCTGCCTTGCAATTGAAAAAGTGTGCTAGAAAAGGATGTAGGGTTTTTGCTGTACACATCACCGAAACTAATGATAAAGAAACAAAACCTAATTTAGAAGATATTCCCTTTTTAAATGAATTTAAAGATGTCTTCCCAGAAGAGATACCGGGACTACCTCGGAGGAGGGATATTGACTTTACCATTGAATTGGTACGTGGAGTAGTACCCGCCTCAAAGGCCCCTTATCGAATGAACACACCTGAGTTAGTAGAATTAAAATTACAACTACAAGAGTTAATAGATAAAGAATATATTACACCGAGTGTGTCTCCATGGGGAGCACCTGTCTTGTTTGTTAAAAAGAAGGATGGCACCTTGAGGCTCTGTGTCGATTACAGACAATTAAATAAAATGAAAATTAAGAATAGATACCCTCTCCCATGCATTGATGACTTGTTTGATCAAATACGGAACCATATGTATTCTCTAAAATCGATTTAAGGTTTGGATACCATCAAGTAAGAATTAAGGACGAGGATGTCCATAAAACTGCTTTCCGAACAAGGTACGGGCATTACGAGTTCTTGGTCATACCATTTGGCTTGACCAATGCCCTAGCCACGTTCATGTGTTGAATGAACAGTGTTCTTCACAAATATCTAGATAAGTTTGTAATAATATTTATTGACGATATATTACTATACTCTAAAAACGAAGAAGAGCATAAAGAACATTTAAAACTAGTCTTGCGAACCTTATGAGAACATAAACTTTATGCAAAGTTTAGCAAGTGTGAATTCTTTCAAGATAAAATTCAGTACCCAGGTCATGTAATAACCAAGGAAGGTATTTCGGTGGACCCAGATAAAATCAAGGAAATCAATGATTGGCCAGTTCCTAAGGATGTAACCGGGATTCAATCCTTTATAGGAATCACAGGTTACTATCGTAAGTTCATTGAAGGCTTCTCCAGAATTGATTATCCAATAACCTCACTTCAAAAGAAAGGAACTAAATTCATATGGTCTAATAAATGTCAAGAAAGCTTTGAAAAACTTAAGCACTTATTAACCACCACACCTATTCTAAGGATTGCAGATCCTTACAAGGACTTCGTAATATGTACGGATGCCTGTTTAGAAGGATTAGGTGGTGTGTTATTACAAGAGGATTATGTAATAAGTTACGAATCAAGAAAACTTAAAATACATGAATGAAACTATGCAACACATGACTTGGAGTTAGATGCTATAATACATGCTTTAAAGATGTGGAGACATTACTTAATAAGAAGAAAATTTACCTTAATGTCGGATAATATAAGCTTAAAATACTTATTTGATCAACAAAACTTGAATGCTCGCTAAGCAAGGTGGCTAGCGTTTTTGAGCGAGTATGATTTTGAAATCAAACACATTAAAGGCAAAGAGAACAAGGTGGCGAATGCCCTGAGTAGAAATGCCATTCCGCTTTGTTCAGCTGCTTTCAGCAGTTATAAAACAGATCTCGAAGATTTAATAAAAGAAGCAGCTAAAAATGATGAAGAGCACTTAAAGGTTAAAGAACAATTGGAAACAGATGATAAGGGAAGTTATTCAGTTTATTCTCTAAGCTCGGAAGACTTGTTAGTTTATAAAAATCAATTATACATACCAGATTTTGAAGAAGTAAAACGGCTAATTCTTAATGAACTACATAAGAAACCATATTCCGGACATCCGAGATACTAAAAGATGGTAACTAAGTTAAGAAAAATCTATTATTGGCCTAACATGAAGAATGATGCTGCAAATTACCTAGCTAGGTGTATTGAATGTCAACAAGTAAAAACTGAACATCAACATCCTGCCGGGTTACTACAACCCTTACCTATTCCAGAATGGAAATGGGAGATAATAAGCATGGATTTTATAATGGGATTACCTAAAACAAATAAGCAACATGACTCAATAATGGTAGTTGTTGATAAGTTAAGTAAAGCTGCTCACTTCATACCTGTAAAGTCTACTTTCAAAGCCATTAATATAGCTGATATTTTTATGAAAGAAATATTTTGGTTGCATTGTATTCCAAAGGTTGTGATTACTGATAGAGATGTGAAATTTACTGGTAACTTTTGGAAATCTTTGTTTAAAGGTCTAGATAAACAACTAAATTTTAGCATTGCTTATCATCCTCAAATAGATGGACAAACTGAAAGAACTAATCAAGTGTTAGAAGATATGCTACGAATGTATGTAATGGATAAACCAGGTAGATGGGAAGAGTATTTGCATTTGGTAGAATTTGCTTATAATAATGGGTATCAAGCTTCTCTGAAAATGAGTCCATTTGAAGTTTTGTATGGCCAGAAATGTCGCACTCCTGTGTCTTGGGATAACCCTGCCGACAGGATTGTTCTAGGACTAGACATGTTAAAAGAAATGGAACAAATGGTGAAAGAGGTGCAACAAAACTTAAAAGTTGCCCAAGATCGGCAAAAAAGTTATGCAGATTTAAAACGAACTCCAAGAGAGTTCAATGTTGGAGATCATGTATAACTAAAGGTAAAGTCAAAGAAGAGTTATTTGAGTTTGGGAAGATGTTCCAAGCTGGCACCAAGGTATTGTGGACCTTTTGAAGTGTTAACTAAGATAGGGCTGGTAGCTTATCAACTTGCACTTCCACCTAATATAAAAGTACACGATGTATTTCATGTTTCATTGTTAAAAAAAATATACATGATGATACTCATATAATTGATTGGGATGTGATTCAGGTAGAACCCGAGGGCGAGTTCCAGACCGAACCTTTCCGCATTTTAGACAGGAAGGAACGTATGCTCCGGAATCGAGCCATCGTTCAAATAAAAGTGCAATGGAAGCACTTCAGCCCTGAAGAGGCAACTTGGGAAATGGAGGATAAAATGCGGGAAGCATATCCCTCCATGTTATAGAATGAGCAAGAGAGCTCAGAATAAAAAAAAAAGAACACCGAGGACGGTGTTATAAATAAGGGGGGAAGAAATGTAATACCCCCATGACATTGCTTTTATTTTTCATGTTTGAAAATTATTTTTTATTATGTAATGAGTTATGAAACTCAAACACTGAAATGACATTTGCACAAACAAACATTTTTTATTTATTTATTAATAAAGAAAATAACACTTGGAGAACTCAACTACATGAGGGGACACCAACCATGGCACCAAAGAACATGTGTAAGCAAGCTAGAGTGATTGATACCAATCAAATCCAATCCAAAACTCAACAACCAGACAAGATACTAAATCATAGGGATTTAGGGATCTGATTGGAGATTTGATTGGGATGGCATAAGACCTGGGCAAAGCTATTTATATGAGTACACTAGAATAGCAAGGGACGCCGTGTTGTGCATGGGGAAAATGATTGTTGAGCGTTTTTCTATTTTTATAAGTCCATCGTGAGAACTTGTTACGGACTCAAAATTGAGTGCCGCGAGGAAGTGTCTTGCTATTCTGGTGCATGGTTGGTGATCTAGCGCGGGGGGGGGGAGAGCAAACCATTGAGTTGCTACCTCCTATGGTTGGGAGGAGTTGATTCTCCAAGTGTGTTTTTTTTCCTGGATTCACGTAAGTAGATCTAATTTTCCTTGCTTACGCCTAGACTTGTAAGTCTGCATTCTTGTGAAAACTATGATCGACATGGTCAGGAAATTAATTGTTGATTAGAATTTATTTGATCGACAATTCTTATTTTTGAAATGCAGTTGTGTTATTGTGTTGTATTTCCTTTAAAATATGAAAAATGAAGCCATTAATGGTTGTTGATTTGCTTTCAAAAGTTGTGGATATGAATCGATTTATAAACCCTAGTTGTAAACCAGTGTAGATCATTCATAGAGATAGATCTATAAATATTCATGGCTATTTTCTATGCAAGTGAATACTATGTGTAGAATCCATTGGGGGTTTATATCTAGATGTTTTCTTCCATGCGACTAAATCTATCGTTGAGCAGCCTTAAAAAAATCATCTACGATTTTGTGATAGATCTATAGCATAGATTTGAATGCTGTAATTTTTTTTTACATCCGTGTTTTTTCTTTGATCCATTGATTTCCCGCGATTTCAGACATAGACCTTAAGCATGTGTTGCGAATTAAACCTCTGCATATGTTCTTATGCCTATTTACCGACGTTTTCCAGAAGATCTAGATCTTGTATTTTTTTTTGGTTTTTGTTCAAGCTACAATTTCACAACTTTAGAGGTTAGCATGATAGATCGGAAATAACCAGTAACCGCTTGTTCCCGTGCCGTGATTACATAGCTTTTATGCTATGAATCCGACTTTATATCCTATGATTTTTTTCCCTTTTTGGTAAATGGTGATTTGTATGCCTGTGTTTTCTGAAAGTATCATGGATGCCTGCATTTTTCCTAGTCTGCATTTGATAAGATCCAAAACCCTGTCATCGTTCTCCGAATGTTCAATGTGGAATCGATAGAAAGTTATCACATAGTGTCCCGGTCCCTAGATTTGAATCCACTAAATACGCGAGATCCATGAAAGATTGCAGGGTTTGACAGGCATGTTAGGTTAAAACGAGCAACATTAAAATAAACACAAGATATACCCTGGAAACCCCATGCGGGGAAAACCAACACCAATGAAGATCTTCATTACATGGCCAAAACTGGCCATTTGGGCCAAGCGAGCTAGTCACCGCTCACCTCTAGGCCACTTTACAATGTAGACTCCTCAAGCCTTATAAAGGCTTAATCACATGCAATACCATGGGACAATACCATGGGCTACAACAAACCATGTGCCCAAACCATGTGCTAGACCTAACCACCTTTGACTCGATCTCAAGTCAAGGTTAACCCTAACAATCCCCCCTTTAAACTTGACTTGGAGTAATCACCAACTCCCCTCAAATATTTACCGAGGAATCTTACATACACCCCCCTATCACCTAGTTCTATCTCTCAACTTTACCGGTGAGTTACCAGGGGTATGCATGCCTTACCAGGTCTTACAGCCATATGCCCATTTACATGCAAACCGCTCCATTACATTTTTTTTTCATGTGCCTTCATGGTGACTAAACACAACAACTCTACCACTGCTGCACTTGCTAGACCTTGGACTCGGCAAATTTCTTCTTTTCACCTTCATGCTTTAAGGCCAATAGAAACTGAGCAGGAACTCAGTTTCTCTCTGGTTACTCCCTTTTTCAACATGTCTGCAGGATTCTGGCTAGTGTGAATCTTTTCCAGTTTTAACAATTCTTCATCTAGAACAGATCTTATGAATTGGTACTTCAGTTCTATATGTTTAGTCCTTGAATGAAAAACTGAGTTCTTTGCAAGATGAATAGCACTTTGGCTGTCCCTGTATAGCCTACTATTCTCCTGTTTCTTACCCAATTATTCCATGAACCTCTACAACCAAATCATCTCCTTACTAGGCTCTAAAGCAGGAACATACTCTGCTTCCGTTGTTGAAAGTGCAACAACCTATTGCAGTTTTGAAATCCAACTTACTGCTGTTCCACCTACAGTGAACACATACCCTGTGGTGCTCCTCCTGCTGTCTTTATCACCAGCCATATCTGCATCAACATATCCCTATAGAATAGTGTCTGAACCTCCAAAACATAATGCATGAGAAGTGGTACCTCTCAAATACCTGAGAATCCACTATACTGCTTTCCAATGCTCTTTACCTGGATTATTCAAATACCTGCTCACAACTCCCACTGCATGTGCAATATCTGGTCTTGTGCACACCATGGAATACATCAAGCTCCCAACTGCTGATGAATAGGGAATCTTGGACATGTAATCTATCTCTTCCCGTGTCTCTGGACACATATGCTTGCTTAGTTTGAAATGGCTTGCCAAAGGTGTGCTGACTGGTTTTGCATTCTGCATTCTAAACCTCTGCAACACCTTTTCTATGTACTCACCTTAAGACAATGTCAATTTGCGATTTTTCCTGTCTCTTGTTATTCTCATACCAAGGATTTGCTTTGCAGCACCCAAATCCTTCATTGCAAATGATTTAGCTAGTTTTCTTTTGAGCACGTTTATATCCTACATGTTAGACCCTGCAATAAGCATGTCATCCACATACAATAACAAGATAATATATCTTATGTTATTTAGCCTCTTGAAATAAACATAGTGGTCAGAATGGCATCTAGCATAATCTTGTTCTGTCATAAACTTATCAAATTTTAAATACCACTGCCTTGGAGCTTTCTTTAGGCCATACAAGCTCTTCTTCAACCTGCAAACCAAATTCTCCTTCTTCAAAACATTATGGCTCACCAGAATCAGTCATCAATAAATAATACAGTGAAGGAGAGAATCGTTTAGGGGGTCTACTTAACCTGGTAGACCTTCTTACAGTTGCAGGAGTTTCAAGTACCTGTTGCTGTTCTTGATTTTCTAGTGCTTTTGGAACTTCATTTTCTTTGATTTCTTCAAGCACTGTGTACTCTGTGTTTTCCTTTTCTTCTTTCTTTCCCTGCAACTGATCTTTGTACATGACCTTTTCATTGAATACTACATCTCTACTCCTAATGATTTTGCGATTTTTAAGATCCCATAAGCGATAACCAAAATCATCAACCCCGTATCCAATAAAGGTACATTTCTTGGATTTAGCCTCAAGCTTTGTTCTATCATCTTTATCAATATGGACAAATGCTTCACAACCAAAAGTTCTCAGAAATGAGTATTTTACCTGTTTACCTGTCCATGCCTCCTCTAGAATGCCACCATCCAAAGCGCTTGAAGGCCCTCTGTTTATTAAATAAACAACAGTGTTTACAGCATCAGCCCAAAACTGTAAGGGCAACCCTGCATGCAATCTCATACACCATGCACGCTCCATGATCATTCTGTTCATCCTTTTTGACACACCATTTTCTTAGGGTGTTCCAGGGACTGTCTTCTCTCTGCGAATCCCATTGTGTGAACATTAACTGTCAAACTCCTTGCTGCAGTACTCGCCTCCATTATCAGATCTGAGACATTTCAGCCTTTTTCCTGTCTCATTCTCAGCCAAAGCTTTCCACTTCTTAGAAGTATCAAACACATCAGATTTCTGTTTAATGCAATAAACCCAAGTTTTTCTAGTTGCATCATCAATAAAAGTAACATAATAATGAGAGCCACCAAGAGATTGTACCTGAGTTGGTCCCCATACATCTGTATGGACAAGCTCTAACTTTTCACTCTTCTTTTGTTTCCCAACCTTGAGAAAACTAACTCTCTTCTGTTTTCCATAAACACAGTTCTCACAAAATTCCAAATTTACCTGCTTCAAATCTGGAAGCAGTTTCCTTGAGTGGAGAATCTGCATCCCCTTCTCACTCATGTGGCCAAGCCTATGATGCCACAACGCTGCACTTGTTTATGTGGAAGATACAGAAATAGAATAATCAGTGTTATGAGGACATAAATATAACGTACCTATCCTATCTCCTTTTGCAATTACCATTGATCCTTTAGTGACCTTCCACCACGTTTCTCCAAATGTAGACAAATAGCCGCCATCTCCCAACTGCCCTGTTGAGATCAGATTTCTTTTCATAGCAGGAATGTGCCTTACATCCTTTAGCAACCAGTCATTTCCATTATTTAGTTTAATCCGTACCTTACCCTTTCCAACAATTTTACATGGTTCATCATCCCCCAATAACACATGCCCAAAATCAACTTGAACATAATCATAAAAGAATTTCCTATGGGGTGTAACATGACATGAAGCCCCTGAATCTACTACCCAGTAATCACTAGTATTATCTAATGCAAGAATCAAAGCATCTTGTAACACATGACCTGCTACATTAGCTTTCTGGGTAGTCTCTTGCTGCCTCTCACCTTTCTTCTTTGGTGCTCTGCAGTCTTTCTTTAGATGTCCTTTCTTACCACAGTTCCAACATTCTATTTTTTCTGAATCTGGACTTGGATCTTCCCTTTTTAGACTTGCCATAATTTCCTGGGCTCCTTCCTCTCTCTTTTTGTCTCCCTCTGCTCTCCATGGTCAACGCATTACCTGATGTCTCACCTGTGCTTTTCCTTCGCATTTCCTCACTAAGAATA
The DNA here is from genome assembly GCA_001517045.1 of Pseudotsuga menziesii. Lineage (NCBI taxonomy): Eukaryota > Viridiplantae > Streptophyta > Pinopsida > Pinales > Pinaceae > Pseudotsuga > Pseudotsuga menziesii. The sequence goes on along the minus strand of LPNX011092558.1, from coordinate 162,621 downwards.
ACACTAACAACATCATCAAACTTAGGAGTGCTTGAGCTAGGAACAGAGTTACATACAACCATGACCAAGCTATTCCAGCTTTCTGGCAATGTAACATCCTCATGGACAATAAATAAAAATTTTCTAATTAATCAAAGAAACAGAAACAAAGTGTTTGTTTTGACTGTCAAGATTTTTTTATTGATCATGCAAATAACCGTAAGTCAAGCCAAAATATTTGAGAAACTAAATCAGATCTACTTACTTGAATCCAGGGGAAACACACTTGGAGAATCAACTCCTCCCAACCATAGGAGGCAGCAACTCAACGGTTTGCTCCGCTCCACCCCCGAGCTGGATCACCAACCATGCACCAGAACAGCAAGCAACTTCCTCGTGACACTCAATCCTCAGAGTCCGTAACAACAAGAAAGCTTCCACGCGGCACTCTCTCTCAGAGTCCGTAACAAGCTAAGCGATGGACTTATGAAACGGGAGAAACACTCAACACATGCATTCACAGCAAAGTTTCTCCATGCACAACACGGCGTCCCATGCTATTCCAGTGCACTCATATACATAATTCTGCCCAGGTCTTATGCCATCCCAATCAAATCTCCAATCAGATCCCTAAATCCCTATGATTTAGGATCTTGTCTGGTTGTTGAGCTTTGGATTGGATTTGATTGGTATCAATCATTCTAGCTTGCTTACACATGTTCCTTGGTGCCATGGTTGTGTCCCCTCATGTAGTTGAGTTCTCCAAGTGTCATTTTCTTTATTAATAAATAAATAAAATGTTTGTTTGTGCAAATGTTATTTCAGTCTTTGAGTTTTATAACTCATTACATAATAAAAATAATTATTTTTCAAAACATGAAAAATAAAAGTAAAGTCATGGGGGTATTACATTCCCCCCCCTTTATTTTTAACACCGTCCTCGGTGTTCTTTTTATTCTGAGCTCCCCTGCTCATTCTAGAACATGGAGGGATATGCTTCCCGCATTTTATCCCTCATTTCCCAAGTTGCCTCTTTAGGGCTGAAGTGCTTCCATTGCACTTTTATTTGAATGATGGCTCGATTCCAGAGCATACATTCCTTCCTGTCTAGAATGCGGAAAGGTTCGGTTTAAAGCTCGCCGTCGAGTTCTACCTGAATCACATCCCAGTCAATTATATGAGTATCATCATGTATATATATATATATATATATATATATATATATATATATTAACAATGAAACATGAAATACATCGTGCACTTTTATATTAGGCGGAAGCGTAAATTGATAGGCTACCAGCCCTATCTTAGCTAACACTTCATAAGGTCCACAATACCTTGGTACCAGCTTGGAACATCTTCTCAAACTCAAAGAACTCTTCTTCGACTTTACCTTCTGATATACCTGATCGCAATGTTGAACTCTCTTGGAGTTCATTTTAATCTGCGTAACATGCTTCAATGCATACATGTTTAACCATACTCTTTCCTCTTCCACATACAAGAAGATAAACATGTCAATCATTATCTTAAGATTATAAACATTTTACATATCACCCCAAGCAGATATCGACATCTTACTAATATCAGGAACATGCTTATTATGTCTTCTTCATATCATTATAGGTTCCAACTATAACTTAGTTAAGTATTATTACAACGTATGTTCCAATTACATGTTATAAAACTTAACTAGTTATTACCACATTTAACCTTTACATATTGGGAAGTAAAAAAAATAAAAATATCATATCATCTATCTTTTGGTACAACTCCACTCTTCATGCATTTATGTAAGCATTTCTATTTATGTACACAAAATAAACACAAAGTTTTGCATTTAAAAAGTCAATCCTTCACAAAGTATAGAACATACCTATGCGTATGTGAGTTTCACAATGTAACGTACCTAAATATCCTACCCGTAATATAAAGCATAATCATCATCATCTAAACTGATAATAATAATAATATACAAATCCCACACTAGGATACGTGTTGAATGAAAAACTTAGTATCTAACACATTCCTTTTTATGCCAATTTCATAAAACAAATGCACTAAAAGTATAAATATGCATTGCAACATAATCAATACAATTCGTTGCATGAAATATATATATATATATATATATATATATATATATCCTAAAAAAATGCATAAATCATGTAAACTGTAATTAATTCCAAACTTTCTACATTATAATGTAATAAGTTATAACCACATTTTGACCAAGCTTGCTTGAGCTTCTTTAGCATTCTTCATCGCATATTTACTAAGCCTTTTGATATTTATTTAGTAAAAACAAACTACCTTTGTAAAAAAAATCGTTGCAATTAAATCGAACAACCAAATTATTCCTTACAACAACTTTATTATTTCTTTTAATGTATATATGTAACCCCTCATTCCATATGTCCAAAGTTATTTACATATCTTTTCATTGTATATTTAACTTATACAAGAGGTAACCCTTCCGACAAGTGTAAATTGTATTAGTGTAACTCTTAAAGTATGCTCATTTCCACTATGCAAAACTATTTAGTGCATAAAATAATAACTAATCATACCACTATTGTATAAGTTTAATTCTTAAAGTATGCTTATTTTCATTATGCAAAACTATTTAGTGCATAAAATAATAACTAATCATACCACTATTGTATAAGTTTAATTATTAAAGTATGCCTATTTTCATTATGCCAAAACTATTTAGTGCATAAAATGGATTTAATAAGATCGTGAGCAGAGTGATGGCATTAAGCATGCGTTATGAGTTCAAGACACTTTCCATAGCATAAGATTTTATATCTTATAGATACGATTCCATCATAAAAGAAACAACATATCGGATGTATCTAAATACACAAAGCTTTTAGTAAATCGTGTACAGGAAAATATCGAGATAATTTAAAACACAGATCCATAACTAACCAAGGGCTGGTAAGAGGAATCAATCCAGTTCTGTAATGAAACCCAGGCATACGAGGAGGTCCATTTTCCAGATTTGAACATATACATCAAAATGCAGGAAACCTAAGGGATCACCTTGCAGATATGAATAAATAAATGAAATCGCAGGAAAAGGAAGATCCATTTTCCAGAAATCAAGCAAACAAAAGGGAAACGAGCGAAGAATTACTTGTTTCGATGGAATTAGTTGATAAACTGTTCGTTCAAATCATTGGAGTGAAATGAGTTTGATTTGGCTCCTACTAGCGCCAGCCATTAGAAACTACGATTCGTCCCAAGAGCTGTTGACTCTCGCTCGCTCTCGATTTCACTTTTTCTTCATTTTGTGGAATATATTTCTGGCATTCATTCTTTAGAGACAGACACTAACTAGTGGTATTGGGAATTTGCGGCATTCATTCTCCTTTTCAATCATATACAACTCACTTATGATATTCTAGCTCTTTCTTAATATATAATATATTTGCTTATAGAGTCCCTTCAATCCCTACTTTACTTTTCAAAACATCCCAAGTATTATATATATGTATATATATCTTAACCAAATATCATGCATTGATTCTTTGGTTCAAGAGGGTGTAGTGATTTTAGCATAAGGGAATAAAAACAAATATCACAAGTGAACTCAAACCTTCAAAGTCACAACGATACTCTATCCTCAAATGCATAAATATATTATGCATTTTAAGGAATGTCGAGACGTTAACAAGAGATGCAAATGAACTACCAATAAATATATAATTCCAACTCGTTCCATCAACCAAATGGGAAAAGGATCTCAACCCAATCAAACGTTTTAACTCCACAAATAAAGGGTTTTATTTTATTTAATAAAAGTGACAGTGGAAAACAGCCAACTTCAGTAGACATCACTTAAAATAAAGACAAGTTGACCGACACGTTGGCACAATCTTATTTAAAAACCTTTCTGCGTAAGATTATTTTAAATTTGGTAGATACTACTGGCTTGATGCGGCAGTTTAACTGGAACTAAAACGAAATGTTTACCGGGTCAAAACCAATAACAAAGCCCAAGCATTGAGATCCAAATAAATCATCTCCAGCATTCAAAATACATGCACAAGATCAATGACTCGCCATTCGGATCACATATAAGAATATAAATATACAGATCGAATTTGCAGACTATACAATACTTTACACAATTCCAGATAGGATTTAAGAAGATATATATATATATATATATAAACGAAATGCAGGAAATGCTTCACATGATACCATATCAAGTTTAAATCTATACCCACGATTTCAAATCAGGTTTTAAGAATAGACATATATATACAACGAAAACAAATCCAGGTATACATCGCTTCCAGATCGGGTTTAACACTATACCCCATGATCTCATATCGTTTCAAGAATAGATACATATATATAAACAATGAAAAAAAAATGCAGGCTATACATTTTTATATTAAGGATCTATCAAATGTGCAGATCAAAACGAATGCAAGGAAAACACATGCAAAACTTGGGACCTGTCAAAATGTGCAGATCTAAACATCTATAAAAATATATGTAGAGCCATTGTTTCAGATGAAATAAATCTTCCATCCTTTCTATGGATCGTAGGTATATTTAAAATATAAGGCGCCATCGTTTCATATTAAACAAATATACCTTTGTTCTATAGATAGCAGGTGTAAATAACTTACAAAGAGTCATTCATATATGAGCACAAAATCACAGGTGTATATAAATTACAATCATCCTTCAGTGCAGACAAAGAAGGAGATTACGATTTTCTTTCAGATCCAGATCAGATCTTAAATATAGCAAGCCATAAATTATAAAAAAAACTTTTCATCAACGCTGGTAACTATTGAAAAAATTAGATCCAAGACAAATGCTGGAAATAAAATGTTGGGTCAAATCGCAAGAAAACTAACAATTTATACAGCTTTTTCCAACGCATAGGATCCCACTGGATTGGGTTCTCAATTGCAATCAAATACACATCATTTTCATATGCGAGATTCACAATCGAAATAGAATTACATAGGATTTTCATATGCCAGATTCACAATCGCAATTAATTTACAAAGGGTCATTCAGATCTGTAACTAAAAACGCAGATAGGTTACACTTGCAGAACTCCGGATCTGGATGTGATTATAATGCAAACAATGAATGATTTCCCAATCCTCGATGACAGAAAAGAAGGTAGCAGTTACACTTTGCAGGGTTCACAGGATTTGAGATTTAATACAATCCAATCTACGGATTCCACCCAGATTTTGGCAACGTTTTTGTAGACAAAAAAAAAGATTTAACAAAGCTCAATCTACGGTGCACACAATGAACTCTGAGAAGATGACAGGTAGATTCTTTGAACATATTTTAATAAAAAGTACTCTATAGATCACGCAGATCTTTGGTCAATCGAAATGAAGATTAACAGGTTGGTTTAATTATTCAACACAGGAAAAAGATCACATTCTACACATAAATGAACTCGAGCAAGGAAAAATATTTTTGTATAATATAACATATTTTAACTATTAAAACACTCAAACATGTCCATGCTTAAATTCTCATGAATAGACACCACCAAGATGCGTTTTTAAGATACCAAATTGGTGAACAATGCAGGTGATTTTGGATTTTTCTCCAGATCTAAAGGCGGATCGAAAAGGCAGCTAAACCATAAGTATAAAATGCAGAAAGTTTTAGATTCTTCTCCAGATCTGTTTATAATCGGATCTATGATTTACACAATAGGAAATAACATGTTCACAACTCAGATTTTTTCATATTCAGACTTCAATTTTCAGCCAGGAAAATAACATATTCACTACTTCATATCTTTCCATATTCAGATCTATTTTTTTCCATAGAGGGAATCCATTCATACAAAATGGAAAAATCGCACACATACAAACCAATTTCGGCAGTGATTGCATCATACATGCAGATTATAAGGAAAACTGCAACTTTCATACATGGATACTTCATTGTATAATTTATAAAACAAAATAATCGCAAGTAGCAATAGTTTTAGTTCAAGCAGACATAATAAAAACGCAGATGGCAATATGTGCAGTTCATCAAGAAATGAGACGCATGCAACAATATATATATACAGCTCCTCAAGCAACGAAAACACAGGGATTATCTAACTTGATCCCACATCAAAACTCGTAGGTAGTCTCTTATCTACAGTCGTAAGTATACATACATTGCAGAAAATTCTTTTATCCATAACCACAACTATAGTAGATCGCAGGCAGTCAAAGGGGATCTATAATTTCAAACATTAATCCCCATTTCTAGAGATTGCAGGCGAACTATATATTTAGATCCAATAAAAAGTCATTCAAATCACAAACGTTTGGTAAACAAATTCATGCACAAATTTATTCCCTTCGATCCAGGACATATAAAGTTCATTCAGTTGGCAAATGCAATTCTCAAGAAAATCACAGGAATACCTTCTTATTCCAGATCCAAGGTAAAAAGTTCATTCAGTTCGCAAATGCAATTCTGAAGAAAATCATAGGAATACCTTCTTATTCCAGATCCAAGGTAAAAAGTTGGGCTCTTGCCCTCCTTTCTCCTTCGTTCGATATCTCACAACCATCGCAGATCCCTTTCCCAACAGGTATGACAAAAAACGGGTGGATATATTTCTGATCCAAATCCCAGGCAATTCCGATATACTTGCAGTCCATAAAAACAAGTATACTAAGGATATGTTTCAGATCACATGCTAAGGTAATCAAGATCTAACTTGCAGTCCATAAAAACAAACATATAAAACATTTCAGGTCACATACAGTCCATAAAATCAATCTCGCAGTCCATTAAAAGCAAACATACATTTCAGATCATATGCAAAGGAAAACAAGATCTAAAATCAAACTCAGACAAATGAAATTCCCCAAATATGAGGCGCACTCAAACCTTCATCCATGGAGTAAGGCGGTTTTAAGATCAGATCATAGATCAATAGCGGACGTTTCTGAAATCTTATATGTACTCTTAAGATCATGGATCAGTCGTAGACGTTTTGAGAAATGCTTGGCAGGGTTTTTGACACAATACTTGCTACAACGTAAAAGCATACATTACTACATCTGTAAAAAAATATGGTAAAAGAAAACATACTCACATAGATCAAACGTTTCCAGATCTTAAGGTCGCCCACGTGGAGCTAAACATCCATTCATCGCAAAGGTTTCTAAAGCTCTATCGCATAAATCTTAAATAGTTAACTGTTGTACTTACGCCCAGAAATTCTCCCAAGGAAATTCGCCGTCCCTCTCTTTAGCCCAAACTTTGAATCCAAAATGTAAATCACAATCAAACTAGTGTATGACGCAGTTAAACAAGTATGCAGCGATACATATGTGAATCGCGGTCACACAGAGTTAAAACGCAGTCAAACAAATGTAAATGACAGACAACGAATCATGTGCAGAGTTTGTCTAGTTCAGTAATTCTTTATCGTGACAAACAACAAACTCATAAACAAATCTCATAGATTCGGAACATAGATTTGGAACACCTGTGAAGAGCCCTTGAGGTCCAGTGTTCGAACGTGGGCTCTGATACCATATGTAACATCCTCATGGACAATACATAAAAAATTTCTAATTAATCAAAGAAACAGAAACAAAGTGTTTGTTTTGACTGTCAAGATTTTTTTTATTGATCATGCAAATAACCGTAAGTCAAGCCGAAATATATGAGAAACTAAATCAGATCTACTTACTTCAATCCAGGGGAAACACACTTGGAGAATCAACTCCTCCCAACCATAGGAGGCAGCAAATCAACGATTTGCTCCGCTCCACCCCCGAGTTGGATCACCAACCATGCACCAGAACAGCAGGTAACTTCCTCGCGGCACTCAATCCTCAGAGTCCGTAATAACAAGAAAGCTTCCACGTGGCACTCTCTTTCAGAGTCCGTAACAAGCTAAGCGATGGACTTATGAAACGAGAGAAACACTCAACACATGCATTCACAGCAAAGTTTCTCCATGCACAACACGACGCCCCATGCTATTCCAGTGCACTCATATAAATAATTCTACCCAGGTCTTATGCCATCCCAATCAAATCTCCAATCAGATCCCTAAATCCCTATGATTTAGGATCTTGTCTGGTTGTTGAGCTTTGGATTGGATTTGATTGGTATCAATCATTCTAGCTTGCTTACACATGTTCCTTGGTGCCATGGTTGTGTCCCCTCATGTAGTTGAGTTCTCCAAGTGTCATTTTCTTTATTAATAAATAAATAAAATGTTTGTTTGTGCAAATGTTATTTCAGTCTTTGAGTTTTATAACTCATTACATAATAAAAATAATTATTTTTCAAAACATGAAAAATAAAAGTAAAGTCATGGGGGTATTACAGGCAATGAGCACAAGATTAGAAGAGCCCTAACCTCATAATCAAAGTTCACTTTTACAGAACTTAACTGACTGGTAAGTGTATTAAACTCATTTAAATGGTCAGCAACAGATCCACCTTCCGACATCTTCATGTTAAATAAACGCTTCATTAAAAATACCTTGTTAGAAGCTGAGGGTTTTTCGTAGAGCTTACTCAATGCGCTCATCACACCCTCTGTTGTTTTTTCTTTCGAAATATTGAAGGCCGCTAACGAAGCCAGACACAGCCGTATTGTTCCTAGTGCCTTTCTGTCAAGAACCTCCCATTCTTCATCCTTCATAGCCGCTGGCTGTTTTGCTTTCCGCCCAACAGCAGGTACAGATATTTCTGGTACAGATAGTCCTCCATTTGCATCTTCCATAACTGATAGTTTTGGCCGTTAAATTTCTCGACCCTAAACTTTCCTTATTCCGCCATTGCTCCCACTCGAACCAGGAACCCTTCTTTCCTGCAAGTTTACAAACCAAATGGACCTTTTGGCTCTGATACCAATTGTTAGGTTAAAACGAGCAACATTAACATAAACACAAGATATACCCTGGAAACCCCATGCGGGAAAAACCAACACCAATGAAGATCTTCATTACATGGCCAAAACTGGCCATCCGGGCCAAGCGAGCTAGTCACCGCTCACCTCCAGGCCACTTTACAATGTAGACTCTTCAAGCCTCATAAAGGTTTAATCACATGCAATACCATGGGACAATACCATGGGACAATACCATGGGCTACAACAAACCATGTGCCCAAACCATGTGCTAGACCTAACCACCTTTGACTCGATCTCAAGTCAAGGTTAACCCTAACATAAACCATGTGCCCAAACCATGTGCCCAAACCATGTGCTAGACCTAACCACCTTTGACTCGATCTCAAGTCAAGGTTAACCCTAACAAGGCAGTCGCCTACCATAATCAGTAAAGCACAAATATTTTTTTTTATTTGTCAGCTTTGGGATCAAACTGTCTGTTTGCACTCCACCCTATTTATTTGTGGAATTTTGAAGGTTTTCTTTTAGCTAAAAAGCGAGGTCGTCGAGGTCTTGGATATTTTTTACTTACCCATATTTTGTTTAAAAACACTATTAAAAAGGGATACATGTGGGGTAACCCATAGTCCAAATGGGATCTTAGAGGAGCTCGTAGTAGGGAAACAGAACCGCAACTTTAAATTTGGTTTGAACCTTTTTTTTTATTGTGATTGACATCGATTTATATTTATGAAGAACTGAAAGTTAGGTTTTGAATTCATTCAAAAGCCACTCATGTAAACTAGAAAATGGAAATCGTCGATTGATATAAGTATGTATCAAGGCTTTAAGATTTTGTTTAAATAATTATTGAGGGTTATACCGTAAACACATGTAAATAGGATTTATCGATTTCTTCAAATCTTGATAGATCATAGATTATATATATATCATGATCGTCGCAGTCAAATGATTGCAGTGGATAGCAATGATACTTGCAATAAGCAATAAGCTATAGGTAAGGGAATATATTTATGTAACTATATTGAATAGTTCAATATATGGTTAATATATTTTGTAATTAGAAGGACAAAAGATAAATGTGACGGAAATTTCTTATGTTATATATATTGAACTTTGCTTTGGGAATATATATATATATATATATATATTGGAATATCTATTAGTAAATAATGAAAATAGAAGAGTCTTGATAGTTGTGTAGATAGAGATTGTAGCTTTTATATATGGTTACTTTTTATTTTATTGATGGGTTTTAACACATATGGGAAGAGAAAGTTATAGGTGCTGTATATGTTAAAGATTTATTTATAATTATTAGTTTTATGGATTGTGGTTGTTACAATTATATAAGGTGAAATATATGAGGAAATGTGGTTATAACTTAAAATGTAGAATGGTTGGAATAATTACATTTGACATGATCAATGCATTTCTTTAGGTTGGTTATATATATTCTTCATACAACTAATTGTATTGATTTGGTGTGAATGCATATTTATACTTTTAGTGCATTTGTTATATAAAATTTAAGAAAAAAAAGAAATGTGTTAGATACTAAACTTACTCAAGTGTGGAATTTGTTTATTATTATTGTTATCATTTTAGATCATGATGATTATGCTTTATTTTATGGTACAATCTCTATTTGGGAGGGATTTGAATCCCCTTCCCCTTCCCCTGGGTTCCCCCATTGCCGAGCCTCTCCTACCTTAAAAAGGAGGTTCCGCGAGAGCCGTTTACAGGGGAGAACCGTGTGCAGTGCTGCAAGCAGCAGAAACCCTTGTTAGAGCCCTTCGAAAACCTCTATGAATCGGCCGTCGCCTCTGTCCTCCGCTTTCATTTCGAGAGAGCACACAATGTTGGCAATTATTCATTGAAGTGATCACTATTAAACACGAAGAATTAACAATTTTTTTTGAAAATTGATTTTTCCTAAAAACTTCTTATAAAATTCTACCATGATCCAAGTCCAATATGAAGCACTTCTCTTAAGTCTTACAATGATCACTTTAACACTTTGTGATTTCAACAATTTGAGTAATTTTAAAACGTGGTATTTAGTCTAGAATAGATAACTGTGATTACTGCATAATTTTAAAGAAAGTGCAATTTTCAGTCACAATTTTAACGAGATGTCCCAACAAATAGGAGTTTTCGTTGTGTTTATCCTACGGAAACCCAAGGCACTCTAGGCGGAGTAGAAGGTCGAATGGACACAGATTACAGACCGATCTCAACTCTGAAAAATCCAAATATCAATACAGAGTTCATAGCATGGCGGGCGTTGCTAAATTCCAATTTCCGAGCCGTTTAAGTGACTGAATTGAAATCGATTCGTCCCGTCACCCGTGCATTGCCATCTTCTGTTATTTGTTCTAAAAGTTGCTCAAGTCTGAACGTCATAATTAATTTGTTTGTTGTTTTAATGCATGAGCCCGTGCTGATTAGATTGACGGAGCAGACTTGTGCTTTTATTACATGTAATGTCTCGTTAAAGAGTTATCCCACATGAACAAGAGGGAGTTGAGAATAAAAGAGACCAAGAATAAAATTGGGCACGAGAGGCCTGTTTAAACTAAAAAGGGTCGGTTGGCTAAATATGCCACGTCTGCCTTCGGGCGGGTGCTGTATGGACTATCAAGACATATGGCCGACAAAATTTGTGGAAACTTATAGGGTTGGCCCGCTCGTCCGACCCTCACAATTCAATACAAATGAATTCATTCAGTTTTCATCGGAAATGTCAAAGAAAATTTATTTCCAATATAAGAGTAATGGGTGAAAGGTTTTCAGAATAATTCGGAATGTAAAAGAATTTATTTCCATTATAAGATCAATGGAAAAAAGGTTTTCAGGACAATCTTTTAGTTGTAAAGATTAATCTGAATATGCTAATTATATTTTTTCTTCTCAATCTAAATATGGCCAACCATGTTTGGAAGGCCACAAATCAACAAATTTAAATCTTATTGAATTAAGATTAATTTGAGATATTGAATTAAGATTAATTTGAGATATAGTATATTTTATCTATTTTAATCATAAAATTTAAATGTTATCAAATTAATAAATTAAAATTAATTTGAAATGGCAAAACATAAAACATTTAAATGTTATTGAATTAAGATTAATTTGAAATATAGTATATTATAAAACATATTAAGATTAATTTGAAATATAGTATATTATAAAACATAAAACACTTTAATTTGTATATGGCAAAACATAAAACATTTAAACGTTATTGAATTAAGATTAATTTGAAATATAGTATATTTTTTTTTCTACCTTATGGCAAAAAATTAAATACTTAAACATAAAACATGAAACATGTATGTATGTAAGTGAAATATGGTTTTGTTTTTAAATTGGTAAAACATAAAATATGTATGTAAGTTTATAAATTAATTTTTTAAAGATATTATTATATAGAATATTTGCTATTGGTATTTAATGATTAAAATTATGTCAGTTTTCATTGGTTTTTAATCCATTTCTCTACATTTCCAGAACATTAAATCCATTTCATAGTTTATGGTTCTTCTTGTAGGTTGGGTGGTTGGGGCAGTAGGCTATTAGTGTCCCCACTTAGGTTCAAAACCCATGACCATCTTGATATGACATCTACATAAATGTTAACATTTAATGTATTGAAAGAAAAATTCATTCCATAGTTCATACCTAGATAATTTTTATCATTGTATTAGCATATGCACCATTTAAAGTGTCACTTGATGAAATCTACCCAAAAAGTTTGGAGACCTTGTTTTTTAATCCTCATTTTAATTTATGTATTATGAGCATTGTTGATCCTTTGTTTATATGAGAATTAACATCACATTTAGATTTTGTACTTCATGTTTTCAAATATTGTACTTGTCAAAATGTCATTTTCTCTTATCTTTGCCTCACCTCTTGGCTTGGTAAAACACCAAAACAATTAGTTGTGGATTATGGGGACTTATTAGTAAGAGTACTTGCAAAGATGTGTCTCAATGAGAATTTTGAAGAGCAAACAATAAACATTGAGAGAACCCAAGAAAATGAGGTTATTTATCTTTTTTCATGTTCAAATATTCCATCTCACAAAGGTATTTAACATGTTGATTCATAGCTATTTTATTGCATTGATAATGCTATATGTTTTTTTGTTATAAGTCATGACATGGTCATAACATTGCTATCTATTATTTGATTATTATTTGAATACATTCTTGGGTCTCTAGACCCGACCCTTTAGTATGTAATTCATGGTATCTCTATTATTACAATAAATATTTAATGAAAACAAAACACAAAATTAATAATTGAATACAAATATTTGAGCAATCCATTGATCTTGCATAGGTCAGATCGAGCTCATCATAAATATAACTCGTAGTTTCCTTTGTTTTACAGAAAACTATATAATATAATTTTGTTTGGTAAGTGTATTACATTAAATGAAATTTTCTAACGTGTGTTCTTAATTAAGTTTAGATATGAACGTGCACAAAATGGACCTTTTGAAAACACAAAAACTAAAATTAGGATTACACTACTGATAATTGTGACTTGATTTTTTCTTTCTTTCAATTTTTTTGCATCATTGAATCCTCAGTCCTTTGTTATCCAAGATGACAACTCCTTTGTTCTTGATTCTATGCATTCTTGTCTATCTTACTCTTTCTCTTTTTTCTTATTAGTGCAATGATAATTTGAGCCCCAAAGAATGCCCTATAGCTCTCTTTGCCTTTGCCTCATCCCAAGCCAAAGATGAAAAAGACACATTCTTTGTAGCATTAATGCTTGGAGCGACATTTTTGTTTTCTAAGTGAGATTATTAAGAAAGCTATGGAAAATGTAACATGATTGTTGTGATCATCAAACATATGCATTAGGAAATATTCTCTAGCATCCACTTTGGCATTAATTTTTTATGGTTTGAGAATTAAAGTGAACAATAAATTTCATCAATGGTTTGATGACTAGTTTCCTTAAATTTTATGTTTGTATAGGATCTTCGAAAGCTCTAAATCATATACATTTTTTCCTAAATAATAGGAAATGAATCAAATCATGCTAGATTTCCTGTTCTTAGAGGTTTATAAAATGTTTAGGATCTTGAAACGAACCCAAAGATCATACCCGTAATATAAAGCATAATCATCATCATCTAAACTGATAATAATAATAATATACAAATCCCACACTAGGGTACGTGTTGAATGAAAAGCTTAATATCTAACACATTTCCTTTTTACTCAATTTCATAAAACAAATGCACTAGAAGTATAAATATGCATTGCAACAAAATCAATACTATTCGTTACATGAAAAATATATATAACCATCCTAAAGAAATGCATAAATCATGTAAAATGTAATTATTCCAAACTTTCTATACTATAATGTAATAACTTATAACCACATTTTCTCATATATTTCACCTTATATAATTGTAACAACCCCATAAAATGATACTTTTTACTATTAATCATAAACAAATCTTTAACATATATAGCACATATAAATTTCTCTTCCCATATATATAAAACCCATATATATATATATATATATATATATAATGTAACCATATATAGAAGTTCCAATTTCATTTAAAAATAAAACCTCAAATTAATTTATTTTGACATAGCAAAAATGACAGCTATAACTCTGGCAAATTATTTAGTTTCGACATGGTAAAAGTGCCAGCTAAAACTCAGGCAAATTAATTTATTTTGACATAGCAAAAATGACAGCTATAACTCTGGCAAATTATTTAGTTTCGACATGGTAAAAGTGCCAGCTAAAACTCAAGAAACGATTTTATTAAAAACTTAGGACAATTTATTTCAATTTGGCATGGGAAAACGCCCAGCCATAGTTTAAATACTCAGGTAATGAGTTTTCTACCTTTGGCATGCAAGAAAATTTAAATATACAGTCAAAGTTTCTCTCAAGGCATTCAAGATATCATAAAAACAAAAACGTTTTTACTCGAACATTAAATTTTAAATCTGTTGACATAAAAATCGATTTGATTAAGATTCAATTTGAAAGAAGTACAACCTGGAAAACAATTGATCCTTACTAGACGGAGGCAAGAAGGGTCATAGCTCTCTTTTGTAGGAGTAAATAAGTTTCATGATCCCCTTTCTCCCCTGCGCTATAGCTCTCTATCTCCAAAACGTTATTGTGGACTGCGCTTTCTCCTGGGATCCTCAATGCATTGTTCTTCAATGCAGAAGCTGCTCCCATAGTCACTTCAAGATACGAGATCTTTTGATTCAAGGGAAGAAATCAAACAGCCTCCGAGAAATTGTTGCCGGTCTCAACCCGACACAGGTTAACTGCTAGTTTTAACCCGACAAGAATTTTGGAAATTGAAGTGTAACTAAAAAGAAGAAGGAAGCTTGGACTAAACGTTCGAGACAGATTGAAGGAGATTACAAGAGTTTAATAGTGAAAACCTCATGGCCATCGATCTAGACGAACTCGGAGTTTAAAGTGCATAATGGTCTAGATGAAGCTTACAGTCGAGTCTTAACGAAAACTCCGGTATGGCAGAAAGGAGATCCAGAGTTAAACGACTCAATGAGTACCCATAAAGAACGACATAACAAAGGAAATTTATAAAATTCATTCAACTGTCTTCACTAGCATCATTTTTACCCTGTTTGTATGGAAATCCAAGGGGCAAAACGCATACAGTTTTATGGATATATCCAGATTTATTATTTATCAACGATAAGTGGCAGATCGAAACGAAAATTAAAAGGGGAAATGATGCAGATATGTTCATATTAAAGAGGACGAAGGTAAAAGATTGCATAGGTCACACATATGTTTTGCATAGTTTTGGGTTACAATCCAATGCAGTCTTGAACTCGACCTCACGTAATTAAGGAAGGCAGTTTTGGGGTATGATTCCAGAAATTACTTCACACCAAATCACATATCTCATACACAAATGTGGGTTTGATCCTTTCTACTCAATGCAGACATTTAAGAAAGATTGCAAATAGTAAATCACATACATCCAAAGCAGATTTGATTTACAGAGACCAAGCTCACATTTAGATATGTTTATCCTTCAAAATGGGGGCAGATTTGTTTACAGAAATCACGATCTATACATATATGTTTATCAAATTGAAACACGGGCATAAACCAGAATATAACCGAAGTAATGCAATTTTGGATTGGCTGCTACCATTAACCCAGTTCACGATCCATAAATTACAATTTGTTCACATACGGGAATTGTAAATCAATTACACAGTTTTTATCACAAAATCAATAAAACAAAATGCAGATATTGAAAATCGTTCTAATTCCAATAAACTCTAGTTAAAAAGAAACATCAATCATACAAAAAAAATGCCGATTTATAGATCTAGGTGTAGAAAGACAAATCAAATCTACTTACGTGAATCCAGGAAAAGTACACTTGGATAATCAACTCCTCCCAACCATAGGAGGCAACAACTCAATGGTTTGCTCCGCTCCACCCCCGAGCTGGATCACCAACCATGCACCAGAACAACAGGACACTTCCTTGTGGCACTCAATCTCGAGTCCGTAACAAGTTCTCACGATGGACTTATAAAAATAGAAAAGATGCTCAACAATTGTTTTTCCTATGCACAACAAGGCGTCCCGTGCTATTCCAGTGCACTCATATAAATAGCTTTGCCCAGGTCTTATGCCATCTCAATCAAATCTCCAATCAGATCCCTAAATCCCTATGATTTAGGATCTTGTTTGGTTGTTGAGCTTTGTATTGGATTTGATTGGTATCAATCACTCTAGCTTGATTACACATGTTCTTTGGTGCCATGGTTGGTGTCCCCTCATGTAGTTGAGTTCTCCAAGCGTTATTTTCTTTATTAATCAATAAATAAAAATGTTTGTTTGTGCAAATGTCATTTCAATCTTTGAGTTTCATAACTCATTACCTAAAAAAAATAATAATTTTCAAAACATGAAAAAAATAAAAGTAATGTCATGGGGGTATTAAGTTTCTCCCCCCCTTATTTTTAACATTGTCCTCGGTGTTCTTTTTATTCTAAGCTCCCTTACTCATTCTGNTTTATCCTCCATTTCCCAAGTTGCCTCTTCAGGGCTGAAGTGCTTCCATTGCACTTTTATTTGAACGATGGCTCGATTCTGGAGCATACGTTCCTTCCTGTCTATAATGCGAAAAGGTTTGGTCTAGAACTCACCCTCGGGTTCTACCTGAATCACATTCCAGTCAATTATATGAGTAGCATCATGTATATATTTTTTTAACAATGAAACATGAAATACATCGTGCAATTTTTTATTAGGCGGAAGTGCAAGTTGATAGGCTACCGGCCCTATCTTAGCTAACACTTCAAAAGGTCCACAATACCTTGGTGCTGTTAACACCTTTATTTAACCAGGGAAAAATAAGACCACGGGGGAGATAACAAAATGCCGATCAAGTACTTTGGTTAAAAGATATAGTGTATGAGTGGGATGATAGTCAAAATATCGATCAAGTTGCCAGAGATCATAGGGCGCGATGGAAGAAGGAAGAAATCGACGGCTGGTATTCCTTCCACCCTCCAAAACATGCGAGGAAGATAAGACAGGTTCGGGCATTTAACCAGGGGTACAGATCAATGGCCATAAAATCATCCCGGGCAGATCCACTGTTCACATCAAATCCGCCTTGTGAAAACACAAGTTGGTTAAGGTTGCGTCGTCCGGCGGAATCATATATACACCACGCGATCCAATGGCGGAGGAGTAAAAACGGATCACATCTACGGTGGAGATCGATTCCGAAACTCGAACCTGCACGGCGGATAAGCCCACAATGCCCAGCAGAATGGGTTAGCTGCTGATCAATTTGACGGTTGGAGATCAAAGCGAGATAGATCAACGGTTGTTATAAGTTCCAGGGAGTGAAATTGCATGGGGGATAAGTCCCAGACTCCCAGCGGAATTGGGTAGATGTGAAACGATTGGACGGTTGACAAATGCAGGGCGATCACATCAACGGCTGAAAAGGATTCCGGAGGTTAAACTAGCACGGGGGATAATTCCGAAGTGCCCAACGGAATCGGGTACGTGGCACATGATCCGACGGCGCATGGTAAAGGGCACATCGCAACAATGGATGAGATTGATTCCGGGGATGAAAGCTGCACGATGGTTAAAGTGAAGGAGCCCAACGGAATTTGGTAAGAGTCACGTGATCCAACGGTTCACCAATAAAGGTATATCAGATCGAGGGCTATGGATGATTTTGGAGCTCAAAGTTGCATGATGGTTAAAGTTGGAGGGCTCAGTGGAATTCGGTACATGGCGTTTGATCCCACGATGGAGAGTTGAAGGTACGCCAGATCAACGGTTGTAAACGATTCCGGGGTGGGGACTTGCGCGGTGTTTATGACCAGGACGTCCAGCGGAAAGAGGTATGTGGCATACGATCCGAGGGCTAGAAATTTGTGAAGAATCAGATCAACGGTTGGGAATGAACCCAGGGAAGAAAGGTGCACAGCAAATAGGAGAGGGTGGTAGTTGCGGAAAGTAAATGATCGTCCACATGGCGAATTGTGATAGGCTCCGGGAATGAAAAAGGTTTATAAAAGCGAAGGGTTGACCTCTATCATTGTTATTTTATTCGCTCGGGACCAGTGAAAAGGACCAGACGGTTTGTTAGCTTCCATTTGGCAGTTCCATACACGCTCCAAGCACACGCCTCTACAGTCGACCAGGTAAGCTTAAACCCTGTAATTCCTCCGTCTCAAATTACCATTGAAATTTAAACATGGACCAGAGGAAAGAAATTCCAGTGTCTGGTCAGGTCATGGACGACAGAGAAGAGTTTTTCGGAGACCGAGACAGGGGCATGTGCGACCCTTACCTGTCTATAGGGAGTGTGTCTGTGAGTAAAGAGAAATTGTGGCATTTTGATTTACAGGGGAATGATGTGTTAAATGTATGTAAGTCTTTCCTATATTTTTTCGCCCTCGAGCAAACCCTCCATTTCCCGGAGTTTGCAAAGTGGTGTGCTGTCAACTATTTGCCGTCTCAGATGATTATTGTGAGTCGGTCCGCGTCCCGAATTCTCTGCAAAGTCGATGCCACAGTCATTAGAGAAAACCTTAGTCTGCCTGAGAATTACCCGGTAAATCGTGAGTCTGTAAATGAGTCTACCCTTGCCGAATTTTTTTAAAATTGTGAATCTGAGAGTCGCTGTAAATTCCTGTCCACTATCCTGAAAGAAGGTCAGTCCCTTAACGGTCTTTTCCTGCCTTATCCAATACACATTTTTAAAGATGAAGTCCAATTGGTAATTTCCCTGGTCTGTCAAGTGTTAGGTCAGGATGATGATTGTCATGTGGGCGATGTCATCCTGGGTTTTTTGTTAAGAATAAATTCATTAAGCCCAGAGTCCCAGTCAGTCCCTGTTTTTAATTTAGATGAGTTTCTCGCTGAAACAATCCACCTTCAGCTGACAGAGTTTCCAAAGGTCCGTTTCTTCAGGTTTCAGACCTATCTACTCAATATGTTGATATGTTCCAATGTGACCGAGTTGAAATTTTTAAATACTCTTTGCTCTTCTAATTTGCCCAAGCAAATCAACATGTTCGAATTTGCCAATTCGATCATGTCAGAGATATACAGAATGCTGTTTGATGTGGAGATTCCCTGTGTCCTGGATGAAATGAGATGTTTAATGCAGTCTTCGCCCAGAGAGCGAGTTGGGGACTGGTTCCTGTACAGAGATTACACTGTCTTAAGAGTATATGGCTTTACTAGTCAGCCTTATAGGCTGCCTTCCTTTTTGACCCCAAGGATTTTTGCGCTCGAGTTCATGAGACAGAGATTGCTGTATGAGGAAGAGCATTTCGGTGCCTTCAGGAAGTCTTCAAACATTAAGTTTCCATTTAAAGTTGGCTCGTTCATTTTCAAAGGTAAGGGCGCCCTGGTGTTCATAGAGAAATTACTGGAAGCTATGGATTTCCAAAAAGAGGCAAAAGTGAATTACGATCCTTATCATGTGATCTCATTAAGAAAGCAGGCCAACAAAAATAAACCCTTTGAGCATCAGCCTGTTGAAGGGTTGGCTGAAACGGCCAATCTGCTGCAATTTACTGAGAGCTCAAAGCCTAATGAAGATACAGATACTGTGCATGTCACAGCAACCCAAATAACAGATATTGTCAGCATTGCGGTTAAGAGGATTTTGTCCAATACTGAAGGTATGGAAGTGGACGAAGATGCGTCCCATAAAAAAGCAAAGCTACTTGAAGGTGGCGAAATTGTAGATGATGAAGCTTCTGATGTCTTCAAAAAAATTGCCCTAGTCCCCATGAAAATCGTGCAAGTAAACCAATTCTCTTTTAAAGGTTTAGAAGGTGATGTAGACAGCTCAGACTCCAGCCATGTATTTAAATCGAAGGAAGAGCTTAAAACCAGCTACATGGAAAAGAGGAAGCAGTCCCTGGAGGAAACGAGAAATTTGCTCCCGAGGGTGAGAAACTTGTACAGTTCAAAAACATCTCTAGTTTCTGCTAGGGATGTTGAGAAAAATACTTTTAAGATAGCAATAGTTAATGATAAGAAGATGTCTGAGATAGAGGTCCGGCTGGACAAAATCAGTACCCCAGACAAGATTCAGCTGCACAAACAAACCAACGACATCATTTACTCGGACCTACTGCAGGCCATGGTAAAGATAAGTAAATTGCAAGTATTGATAGATAAGTTGGAAGTTCAGCTGAAGCATGAGAGAGTTGAGAACAAGGCAAATGTCATCCAGATTAGAAAACTGCATACTGACATTGCTAGTTCAGACAATACCCAGGCTGTCAAGATGTTACTAGAGGAGAAAGACAATTCCCTCCAGGTCCTGAAGAAGAAGCTGAAGATCCCAGGTTCAGAGTACGTCCAATCAGCTGAGTTAATGGCTTTGCAAGAGGAAAAGGATAAAATCCATCAAGAGATGATGGAGTACAAAGGAAAGGCCGTTGAGCTACAAGAGGAAAAGGACCGATGGGAGGCCGAGCGGGATGAACTATTATCTCAAATTTCCTTAATGAAGAAATACCAAAGTGCTGAGAAGGAAATTATGGAGGAACTAATGAGCCAAACCCCCGCTGGCGAGGATTTGTCTATTGTTAATATTGAAAAGCCTTTAGCTGATTTTTCTGTAGACGATCTGCTGGTGCCTATGTCCCAGGTGAGCCTGAAGGAGGAAGCTATTAAAGAATTGAAGGCCAAAAATGAAAAGGTAAAGGCTGAATTGGTTAAAGTAAATGAAAGCAAGAAACAACTATTGCAGGACATGAATCAATTACAGAAGAAATTCAATGAGCTAAAGGAAAAATGCATTGGGAAAGGCCCTCTTCAGGGGGCAAAACATATCATTTGGAACACCTTGTCTATAGAGATCACCAAGTTCCGACACTACCTCAATTTTATTGATGACTTGAATATTCTGATAGAGTTGGCCCACCAGAGATTAAAATTGGTCAATGAACATATGGAGAAAAGACCCCTCACTACAGCTCAGAACACACTAAGCTTCCTGAATTCATTGACATATCAAAAGTTGCACGAGATGGGCATAAAAGACATAATTTCAATAGTGCTATGGGCGAAGAAATTCATCCACAAGCACCACCTGATGAAGATGGTCCGAGATAAGTCAGATGAACTGCTCTTGCAGGTCAATAATTTCAAACACGAGTTTAAAGAACTGTTCGAGGACGGGCTGCCTTCCTTCTGGGACGAAGAAGGTCGAATGTTCTCACAGGAGCATTACCATAACCTGCTTGTTCAATGCCGCATGGACCACACAAAATTTAATGATCTGGAGAAAAGCCTGACAGGAAAAACCATTGTAGATATGCTAACAGAAGATTTCGAAATCCTGCAGAAGTTCGCAATCATCAGAGCTAGATTGCCCAAAAAGTCTTATGAAGCCTACATGGAACTCGAGGTAGCAATCAGGGAAATGATGGATTGCGACACCCCAAGTTCAGAGCAGTGGAAAGCTGTGGAGCGGTTTCGGAAGACCAAGTATATTCTTCACTCCTAGGAACCGGCGTTATGAGACGTGGAGCTGACATGGCACAGATGTGGAGCTGACAGGGCACAGACGTGGAGCTGATGGGGCAAAGACATGGAGCTGACAGGGCAAAGACATGGAGCTGACAGGGCATAGACGTGGAGCTGATGGGGCAAAGACGTGGAGCTGATGGGGCAAAGGCGTGGAGCTGATGGGACAAAGACGTGGAGCTAGTTGGGCGATAGTTTGTTATCAAGTTGATTAGTGCTTTATGATCTGTTAGGATTGGAGCCGTAACAAACTTCCTAGGGGCTAGGAATTCAGTTACAAACTCTAAATTAAGCCGATCATTCTGTTATTGATCTTCTTGAGGAAGACGTATTGTTTTATGTATAAATTGGCATCTGTTTTATGAGATGGGGGTTGGAACCCATCGGGAGAAGAGAAATTTTTGGAGAACATATCTGTGTGTTTTTTTGAATAACAAAGTGAATGCATGAGAGTTTTCGTCAGAGATTCAGGTATCATCGATATTGCAGTCTGTGCTTCTTTCTTTATGTGATTGTATTTCCCTTGTGTAACACTCCATTCTGTTTCTTCCTCGTATCTGGAATAATAGTGTTTGATGATTAGAATTCATATGTTTATGCTCTATTCATCGTTTTAGATATTATATGATTTTTTCTGCTAAAGTTGATATGGAATTCGTCTTTGACGCTCTGTATTGATGGGCTGTTTCCTTATCTTTTCCATTTCACCTTGATCAATTGAACGACTGTAATGATGTGATTATCTTACCTTTGATGAATCTTGTGTATACATCTTTGTGATGTTTTATATGTATATGACTCCATGCCCAATGGTTATGTGATTGTTTCAGCCAAATTTACAAATCTTTAAATATTTCTATTATCTGGTCTTGTAAAATTTATATCGAGAGATCCCTCTCTGGAAGAAAATACCAATTTCTTCCTAAAGTGGTTTTGCTGTTACCTCGAAGTTTACCTTTTACAACCTGGGTACATTCTGAGTGCTAACAAACTGGCGTCGTTGCCGGGGACGAAAGTGCATATCTGCCCTGCGGGAACGACAAAGATTAAGAGAAATTTCTGTGAGCAAACAGGAATTTCAAAAAGAAAAGTAGGTTGTATATTTGCCTTGGCGACTTCATTGTGAAATTATTTCAAAAAATCAAGGACGACATTCTGGCTTCAAGAAGACACACACGAGGTAACTATGATACCAAAATTTTGAAAAGTTTTGAAGATCCAGAAAAGTTGTTTAAAAGGAAAAATAAAGAAAAGCTTGATTCTCCTTTGTTTGGCCCATCATCATCACCAGATTCTCATAATAACCCAGGATGGGAGGTTAATACTGCAAAGAACCTATTGAGAACCAAGTCTGAATTTGACCTTGAAAATATTGAGTTCAATCCTCATATATTAGGGTCCTATCTGTTAGATTCCTTTTGGAGGGACTTGCAACAAGCCCCTGAAGCTGAAACATCCACCTCTGAGCATATTCAAAGTATCCCGGTTCCTGTAAACCCGCCCAGACCAATGGCCGCTAGATTTGCTCCTTTGCGTCTCCCTGCTGTGTTGCATGATCTTCCCCAAAATTATTCTCAGAGAATTTCTTTATTTGATGGGGAGGGTGATATAACCGCAAAACAGCATGTTGCCAAGTTTGAAGATTTCATTGACTTGGAGGAAGTGGACTACCCTGATGTTAAAATGCGGTTATTCGCCCAAAGTTTGTCTGGGGAGGCAAAAAAGTGGTTTAAGGACCTTCCACAGGGGTCTATTGTGAATTTTCATGCTTTTCAGAATGCATTTTTGGATAGATGGGATGATAAATTGAATCCTCTGCAGCTTCTATCTCAATATAATAGTCTTAAGAAAGGGGGTTTTGAGTCTGTTCATGAATTCTCAAGTAGATTCATGAGGGCTTATAACTCTATTCCGGAAGATATAAAGCCTTCTCCTGCAGCTGCTAAATTGCATTATGATGGGGCTTTTGATAATGATTTTGCATTCTCATTGCGGGAGAGGAAATCGGCAACTCTTGCCGCCATGTTTACTGATGCCCTGGAGGTGGAGGCTAACATGATGGCAAGTGGAAAGATGAAACATAGGGATATGGATAGGAGGAGAAAAGAAGAAAATGTACCTGCTACTTCATCTTCTTCCGCTGATGTTAAATTCAAGATGATGTTGAAGACTATGGAGAAGTTGATGGATAAGTTGACCACATACACCAGGCCTTTCAATAGAGAGCAAGGGGATCCTCAGATCAAGAATCCAAATTTCAGAAGACCAAATCCCCTTGTCCCTCCTCAAAATAGACAGAGAGACCAGAGAAATCCAAGAAACCAAGAAGAGCAACCCATCCGTCCGCCCTTCCCTGAAAATTATGTTGGTGATGAAGAAGATCCCCCTGAAAATGAGATTCATCTATTTGGGGAACATGATTCAGAAATTTATCTCACTGAAGAGGAGCATAATATGTTTGCGCAGGAGGATGCAAATGAAGAGTTCGAGAATGAGCTATATCAAAGGGGTTATTTACATGCAATGGATGATGTGCAAAGGAAAATCAGACTGAGGAATAGGGATATTCCCATAAATAAAGGGAAGGAAAACCCAAATCAGCCTTCCTCTAGTTCTTTGAATGGAGAAAAAGGGAAAGAACTACAAAAGGAACCTTCTGCAAATAAGGAGGAAGGAAATGATGTACAAAGGGATAAAATAATAAAGAAGGCGACTCTGATTGAGGTGGAAAAGATTAGTGCTGGTTTTAACCTACAAAACGAGCTGTCAAAGCTAAAGATCTCTATTCCATTTAATGAGTTATTGAGAAACACTGAATACAGAGATACTATCTCAAAAATGGTCAAAGACCAAGGTGAATGGCAGTTTGACATTTTAAATTTGAATGATGATAGTCCTGTTATTTCCTTTGGGTCAAAAGTTGAAAATTTAGAAGATGAAGAGGTTCCTCCTTTCTATTTGAGCCTAAATGTGCTTGAAAAAGTGGTCCATAATGCTATGTTGGATTCTGGGGCATTACATAATCTAATGCCCAAAGGGGTGGTAGAAAGTTTGGGATTGGAGGTAACGAGACCTTATAAAGATCTGTACTCTTTTGATTCCAAAAGGGTAAAATGCCTTGGATTAATTAAGGACATGGTGGTAACCCTGAACAAGCTGCCTTCTAAAACTATAGTCATGGATGTAGTAGTGGTAGACATCCCACCCAAATTTGGGGTATTGCTGTCAAGATCTTGGACTTCCAAGCTGAAAGGTAGCTTGCAGATGGATATGTCATATGCTACTATTCCAGTTCCAGATGGGAGCAGAAGGTTATATAGTGAAAAGAGAACTCCTTATGTGGTCAGCAGTCAAGATAAACCCGAAATCCATCATATATGTGCTGTTGATACTGATTTGGGGTCTTCTATTTTCTTTAATGATGCGGTCCCACATGATTTAGAAGGAGCATTACTCAGGAACTCGGAGGAGCAGGAGAAGTCTGATGAGAATAAGGAAAAGGAAGTGAGGGAACAGGATGCTTGGGAAACAAAACAGAAAAAGGAAGGCCAGTGGACTATGTATTTTGATGGGTCAGTTGCTAAAGCTGGTGTCGGAGCTGGTGTGTACATAATTTCCCCTATTCATGATTTCAAAGGTTTGTCATACAAACTGATGTTTGAATGCACAAACAATGTAGCAGAATATGAGGCTCTATTATTAGGTCTGCATGCTCTGAAGGAATTGGGAGCCCAGAAGATAAAGGTCTTAGGAGATTCAGAGTTAGTAATAAATCAAGTGAATGATAGTTACCAAACCAGACACCCTCGAATGAGGGCTTACAGAAATGAAGTATGGGATATGTTGGGAAACTTATTTACAGAGCATACAGTTCAGGTAGTCCCCAGACTTGATAATTTGGTAGCCGATTCTTTGGCCGTGGCTGCTGGAAAATTTGATACTCCTATGGCCGGCCAGAAGGAATACCAGATTGAAATGGTAAACAGACCATCCATTCCTGACAATTCCAAATATTGGCAGGTGTTTGAAGATGATATGCAGATCCGAATATTTTTAGAGTTATCAGGAGAGTTTGTGAATACTCAGTTTGACAATGAAAATGATAAAGACGAAGCCCATGAAAAGAATGAAGAAACTGAAACAGAAGAAGAAGATGCTAAGAAGTTGAGGAAAACCTTGGGAGGTAAGGATATCATCCAGCTGAAAAATAATTTTATACCAAGGGGCCTGATCCCCTTAGAAAGGCTCTTTGATCAGAATGATGTTGCCAAGAATCCCAAAGTGAAACCTGTTGGCGATGCAGTTGAAGATAAAAATATTGGCACTGAAGAAAACCCTAAAATCATAAAACTATCCAAGAAGCTGCCTGAAAGGGAGAAAAGGGAGTATGTGGAGTTGATGAAAAGGTACACAGATGTGTTTGCTTGGAGTTATGAAGACCTCAAAGAATATGATACATCTATCATACAACACACTATTCCTATAAAGCCTGGGGAGAAGCCTTTTAAACAGAAGCTCAGGAGGATCAACCCTAAATTGCTCCCTGTCATTGAGAAGGAAATAAAGAAGTTATTTGATGCCAAGATCATTGTAACGCTCAGATTTTCTAAGTGGGTTGCTAATTTGGTCCCTGTCAAAAAGAAGAGTGGAGAGATAAGATTGTGCATAGATTTCCGCAATTTGAATAAGGTCTCCATGAAAGACAACTATCCTCTACCCGAGATGGATCACACTCTGCAGCAAGTGGTGGGAGCTGAAAGGATTTCAATGCTGGATGGATTTTCCGGGTATAATCAGATCAAAGTGTTACCAGAAGATCAGGAGAAAACTGCCTTTACTACACCATGGGGCACTTTTATGTATGCAAAGATGCCTTTTGGTTTGATGAATGCGGGAGCCACTTTCCAGTGAGCTATGGACATCGATTTTGTAGGGGAAATTGGAATTTTTGTGGTGATCTACATGGATGATATCACAGTCTACTCTAAGTCTGACAGAGAGCATCTGCGTCATCTGGAGAAGGTTTTCATGAAGTGTAGGAAATATGGTATATCTCTGAATCTGAATAAATCTAATTTTGCATTAGAAGAAGGAAAGCTGCTAAGCCATATAATATCCAAAGATGGCATAAAGATTGATCCTGAAAGAGTAAGTGCAATCCTGAAGGTGGGAGAACCCAGAACAAAAAGGAGATACAGTCATTTCTGGGGCAGGTGAATTTCTTGAGGAGATTTGTACCAAGCTTTGCTGAGATTTTGATGAATATTACAAATATGTTGAAGAAGGGACATGAAATAAAGTGGAATGCAGAAGCTAAGGAGTCATTTTGGGAAATCAAGAAAGCAATTTCAGAAGCCCTTGTTTTGGTAAGTCCAAATTTTGCCAAAGAGTTTTCAGTATTCTCATATGCTTCAGAACATACTATAGCAGCAGTATTATTGCAGAAAAATGATGAAAACCAGGAACAACCTATAGCTTTTTTCAGTAAAATGCTTTGGGATGGAGAATTGAAATATGACATCATGGAGAAACAAGCATATGCTTTAGTTAAAGCATTGAAGGATTTCAGAGTGTATGTTTTACATTCACATATAATTGCACATGTTCCAACTGCTGCAGTAAAAGCAATTTTGACCCAACCAGATCC
Organism: Pseudotsuga menziesii; assembly: GCA_001517045.1. NCBI lineage: Eukaryota > Viridiplantae > Streptophyta > Pinopsida > Pinales > Pinaceae > Pseudotsuga > Pseudotsuga menziesii. The sequence continues at coordinate 135,025 of LPNX011092558.1, read as the reverse complement.
AGAGGGCAGGAGAGCGAAATGGATAGCTACCTTATTGGAATATGACATAGAAATAAAGCCCACGAAGCTGGTCAAAGGGCAAGGGTTGGAAAAAATGATGACAAACTCAAATTGCGAATCTTTGCAAATCAATTTCTTATCTCACCAATCTGATCAGTTGGGCATGGATATAGAAGTGATGATTGATTTTGTAGCTTCTCCTTGGTATTCTGATATTGTATTTGTCCTCCGAAATTTGCAAGCACCAGAAGGATTAAGTAAATCAAGAGCTAGGTCTATGAAGCTGAAATCTGCTAAATTTTGTATCATAAATAAATATCTTTATTGGAAAGATCTTGGAGGGGTTCTGCTAAATTGTCTTTTGGAAGATGAGGCTCAGCAAATTACCACAGAATTTCACAAGGGAGACTGCGGAGGGCATCATTCCTGGAAGGTGACTGCAAACAAAATCCTGAGGGCTGGTTATTATTGGCCTACATTATTCTCAGATGTATATAAAGAAACCAGCAAATGTCATCAATGCCAAATTTTTGACGGTAAAAGGAAAGTATTGCCTCTCCCTTTGAATCCAATAACAGTAGAGGATCCTTTCCAGCAATGGGGTTTGGATTTTATTGGTGAAATAAACCCTAATTCATCAGGACAGCACAAGTGGATTTTGACAGCTACAGACTATTTTACTAAATGGATAGAAGCAATTCCTACCAGGAGGGCCACTGAGAATGTGATCATGGATTTTCTTGAAGAGAATATATTGGCTCGATTCGGGTGCCCAAAAAGGATAGTGACGGACAATGCAGCTGCCTTCAAATCCAGGAAAATGATAAATTTTTTTCATAAGTATCACATAAGTCTCAATCATTCGACAGCCTATTATCCTCAAGGGAATGGGTTGGCCGAATCCTCAAACAAGAGCCTAGTAAGAATTATCAAAAAGCTGTTGGAGGATAATAAAGATCCTGGCACACCAAACTAAAATATGCTCTATGGGCTGACAGGATTAGCACTAAAAGAGCAATCGGCATGTCTCCTTTCCAACTGGTGTATGGAGCTGAAGTGATTTTTCCAGCGTCACTAGGGGTTCCAGTTATGAGATATTTCCAAGATCAATAAGAGGAGCCGAATCACATACAGCGGAGGATAAATCAGATCATCGAGCTAGAAGAACAGAGATATAAGGCTTATGACAAAGTGCAGTCAGATCAAGAGAAGATGAAAAGTACTTTTGACAGAAGGGTCAAAGAAGAGCAGTTTCAGATTGATGACCTGGTGTTAAAGTGGGATGCTCCCAATGAAGATAAGTATGGAAAATTTGACCCTATGTGGGTAGGACCTTATGTTATTGCTGGGTATAGAGGGCAAAATGCATTTTTGCTGGAATATACAAATGGGGTTCCTCTTGAGAGCAACCCTGTCAATAGGAGATATCTGAAGCATTACCTGTCTTAGGGAAGGAAGGTAAATTTGTATTATAGACTGTACATATTTGTCTTTACGAGTCAATAAGAATGGTAAGCCGAGGGTATTTGGAGCTTGCAGTGAAAGCCCCAGGATCCAGGAGGCATATCATTCCTTTTCTAAAAATATATAAAAATAATATATTTACAAAAAAAAAAAAAAAAAGATGGGTTTTTTGGGAGTTATTATGCAAAGTCAAAAACAGGCACCTAGTCTACGAGTTCTTTGATACCTCGCAGGGAGGATATCATCCCTAGATGGAGCCAACTGTTAACACCTTTATTTAACCAGGGAAAAATAAGACCATGGGGGAGATAACAAAATGTCGATCAAGTACTTTGGTTAAAAGATATAGTGTATGAGTGGGATGATAGTCAAAATATCGATCAAGTTGCCAGAGATCATAGGGCGCGATGGAAGAAGGAAGAAATCGACGGCTGGTATTCCCTCCGCCCTCCAAAACATGCGAGGAAGATAAGACAGGTTCGGGCATTTAACCAGGGGTATAGATCAATGGCCATAAAATCGTCCCGGGCAGATCCACGGTTCACATCAAATCCGCCTTGTGAAAACACAAGTTGGTTAAGGTTGCGTCATCCGGCGGAATCATATATACACCACGCGATCCAACGACGGAGGAGTAAAGACGGATCGCATCTACGGTGGAGATCGATTCCGGAACTGGAACCTGCACGACGGATAAGCCCACAATGCCCAGCGGAATGGGTTAGTTGCTGATCGATCTGACGGTTGGAGATCAAAGCGAGATAGATCAACGGTTGTTATAAGTTCCGGGGAGTGAAATTGCACGGGGGATAAGTCCCAGACTCCCAACGGAATTGGGTAGATGTCAAACGATCGGACGGCTGACAAATGCAGGGCGATCACATCAACGGCTGAAAAGGATTCCGGAGGTTAAACTAGCACGGGGGATAATTCTGAAGTGCCCAGCGGAATCGGGTACATGGCACATGATCTGACGGCGCATGGTAAAGGGCACATCGCATCAATGGATGAGATTGATTCCGGGGATGAAAGCTGTACGACGGTTAAAGTGAAGGAGCCCAGCGAAATTTGGTAAGCGTCACGTGATCCAACGGTTCACCAATAAAGGTATATCAGATCGAGGGCTATGGATGATTCCGGAGCTCAAAGTTGCACGATGGTTAAAGTCAGAGGGCTCAGCGGAATTCGGTACGTGGCGTTTGATCCCACGGTGGAGAGTTGAAGGTACGTCAGATCAACAGTTGTAAACGATTCCGGGGTGGGGACTTGTGTGGTGTTTATGACCAGGACGTCTAGCGGAAAGAGGTACGTGGCATACGATCCGAGGGCTAGAAATTTGTGAAGAATCAAATCAACGGTTGGGAATGAACCCGGGGAAGAAAGGTGCATAGCAGATAGGAGCAGGTGGTAGTTGCGGAAAGTAAATGATCGTCAACATGGCGAATTGTGATAGGCTCCGAGAACGAAAAAGGTTTATAAAAGCGAAGGGTTGACCTCTATCATTGTTATTTTATTCGCTCGGGACCAGTGAAAAGGACTAGAAGGTTTGTTAGCTTCCATTTGGCAGTTCCATACACGCTCCAAGCACACGCCTCTACAGTCGACCAGGTAAGCTTAAACCCTGTAATTCCTTTGTCTCAAATTACCATTGAAATTTAAACATGGACTAGAGGAAAGAAATTCTAGTGTCTGGTCAGGTCGTGGACGACAGAGAAGAGTTTTTTGTAGACCGAGACAGGGGCGTGTGTGACCCTTACCTGTCTATTGGGAGTGTGTCTGTGAGTAAAGAGAAATTGTGGCATTTTAATTTACAGGGGAATGATGTGTTAAATGTATGTAAGTCTTTCCTATATTTTTTCGCCCTCAAGCAAACCCTCCATTTCCCGGAGTTTGCAAAGTGGTGTGCTGTCAACTATTCGCCGTCTCAGAGGATTATTGTGAGTCGGTCCGTGTCCCAAATTTTCTGCAAAGTCGATGCCACGGTCATTAGAGAAAACCTTAGTCTTCCTGAGAATTACCCGGTAAATCGTGAGTCTGTAAATGAGTCTACCCTTGCCGAATTTTTTAAGAATTGTGAATCTGAGAGTCGCTGTAAATTCCTGTCCGCTATCCTGAAAGAAGGTCAGTCCCTTAACGGTCTTTTCCTGCCTTATCCAATACACATTTTTAAAGATGAAGTCCAATTGGTAATTTCCCTAGTCTGTCAAGTGTTAGGTCAGGATGATGATTGTCATGTGGGCGATGTCATCCTGGGTTTTTTGTTAAGAATAAATTCATTAAGCCCAGAGTCTCAGTCAGTCCTTGTTTTTAATTTAGATGAGTTTCTCGCTGAAACAATCCACCTTCAGCTGACAGAGTTTTCGAAGGTCCGTTTCTTCAGGTTTCAGACCTATCTACTCAATATGTTGATATGTTCCAATGTGACCGAGTTGAAATTTTTAAATACTCTTTGCTCTTCTGATTTGCCCAAGCAAACCAACATGTTCGAATTTGCCAATTCGATCATGTCGGAGATATACAGAATGCTGTTTGATGTGGAGATGCCCCGTGTCCTGGATGAAATGAGATGTTTAATGCAGTCTTCGCCCGAAGAGCGGGTTGGGGACTGGTTCCTGTACAGAGATTACACTGTTTTAAGAGTATATGGCTTTACTGGTCAGCCTTATAGGCTGCCTTCCTTTTTGACCCCAAGGATTTTTGCACTCGAGTTCATGAGACAGAGATTGCTGTCTGAGGAAGAGCATTTCGGTGCCTTCAGGAAGTCTTCAAACATTAAGTTTCCATTTAAAGTTGGCTCGTTCATTTTCAAAGGTAAGGCTGCCCTGGTGTTCATAGAGAAATTACTGGAAGCTATGGATTTCCAAAAAGAGGCGAAAGTGAATTACGATCCTTATCATGTGATCTCATTAAGAAAGCAGGCCAACAAAAATAAACCCTTTGAGCATCAGCCTGTTGAAGGGTTGGCTGAAACGACCAATCTGCTGCAATTTACTGAGAGCTCAAAGCTTAATGAAGATACAGATACTGTGCCTGTCACAGCAACCCAAATAACAGATATTGTCAGCATTGCGGTCAAGAGGAGTTTGTCTGATACTGAAAGTATGGAAGTGGACGAAGATGCGTCCCATAAAAAAGCAAAGCTACTTGAAGGTGGCGAAATTGTAGATGATGAAGCTTCTGATGTCTTCAAAAAAGTTTCCCTAGTCCCCATGAAAACCGTGCAAGTAAACCAATTCTCTTTTAAAGGTTTAGAAGGTGATGTAGACAGCTCAGACTCCAGCCCCGTATTTAAATCGAAGGAAGAGCTTAAAACCAGCTACATGGAAAAGAGGAAGCAGTCCCTGGAGGAAACGAGAAATTTGCTCCCGAGGGTGAGAAGCTTGTACAGTTCAAAAACATCTCTAGTTTTTGCTAGGGATGCTGAGAAAAATACTTTTAAGATGGCCATAGTTAATGATAAGAAGATGTCTGAGATAGAGGTCCGGCTGGATAAAATCAATACCCCAGACAAGATTCAGCTGCACAAACAAACCAACCACATCATTTACTCGGACCTACTGCAGGCCATGGTAAAGATAAGTAAATTGCAAGTATTGATAGATAAGTTGGAAGTTCAGCTGAAGCATGAGAGAGTTGAGAACAAGGCAAATGTCATCCAGATTAGAAAACTGCATACTGACATTTCTAGTTCAGACAATACCCAGGTTGTCAAGAGGTTACTAGAGGAGAAAGACAATGCCCTCCAGGTCCTGAAGAAGAAGCTGAAGATCCCAGGTTCAGAGCACGTCCAATCAGCTGAGTTAATGGCTTTGCAAGAGTAAAAGGATAAAATCCATCAAGAGATGATGGAGTACAAAGGAAAGGCCATTGAGCTACAGGAGGAAAAGGACCGGTGGTAGGCCGAGCGGGATGAACTATTATCTCAAATTTGCTTAATGAAGAAAGACCAAAGTGCTAAGAAGGAAATTATGGAGGAACTAATGAGCCAAACCCCCGCTGGCGAGGATTTGTCTATTGTTAATATTGACAAGCCTTTAGCTGATTTTTCTGCAGACGATCTGCTGGTGCCTATGTCCCAGGTGAGCTTGAAGGAGGAAGCTATTAAAGAATTGAAGGCCAAAAATGAAAAGGTAAAGGCTGAATTGGTTAAAGTAAATGAAAGCAAGAAACAACTATTGCAGGACATGAATCAATTACAGAAGAAATTCAATGAGCTAAAGGAAAAATGCATTGGGAAATGCCCTCTTCAGGGGGCAAAACATATCATTTGGGACACCTTGTCTATAGAGATCATCAAGTTCCAACACTACCTCAATTTTATTGATGACTTGAATATTCTGATAGAGTTGGCCCACCAGAGATTAAAATTGGTCAATGAACATATGGAGAAAAGACCCCTCACCACAGCTCAGAACACACTAAGCTTCCTGAATTCATTGACATATCAGAAGTTGCACGAGATGGGCATAAAAGACAGAATTTCAATAGTGTCGTGGGCAAAGAAATTCATCCACAAGCACCACCTGATGAAGATGGTCTGAGATAAGTCAGATGAACTACTCTTGCAGGTCAATAATTTCAAACAGGAGTTTAAAGAACTGTTCGAGGACAGGATGCCTTCCTTCTGGGATGAAGAAGGTCGAATGTTCTCACAGGAGCATTACCATAACCTGCTTGTTCAATGCCGCATGGACCACACGAAATTTAATGATCTGGAGAAAATCCTGACAGGAAAAACCATTGTAGATATGCTAACAGAAGATTTCGAAATCCTGCAGAAGTTCGCAATCATCAGAGCCAGATTGCCCAAAAGGTCTTATGAAGCCTACATGGAACTTGAGGTAGCAATTAGGGAAATGATGGACTGCGACACCCCAAGTTCAGAGCAGTGGAAGGCTGTGGAGTGGTTTGGGAAGACCAAGTATATTCTTCACCCCTAGGAACCGGCGTTATGAGACGTGGAGCTGACAGGGCACAGACATGGAGCTAACAGGGCACAGACGTGGAGCTGATGGGGCAAAGACATGGAGCTGACAGGGCACAGACGTGGAGCTGACAGGGCAAAGACGTGGAGATGATGGGGCAAAGGCGTGGAGCTGATGGGACGAAGACGTGGAGCTAGTTGGGCGATAGTTTGTTATCAAGTTGATTAGTGCTTTATGATCTGTTAGGATTGGAGCCGTAACAAACTTCCTAGGGGCTAGGAATTCAGTTACAAACTCTAAATTAAGCCGATCATTCTGTTATTGATCTTCTTGAGGAAGACGTATTGTTTTATGTATAAATTGGCATCTGTTTTATGAGATGGGGGTTGGAACCCATCAGGAGAAGAGAAATTTTTGGAGAACATATCTGTGTGTTTTTTTGAATAACAAAGTGAATGCATGAGAGTTTTCGTCAGAGATTCATGTATCATTGATATTGCAGTCTGTGCTTCTTTCTTTATGTGATTGTATTTCCCTTGTGTAACACTCCATTCTGTTTCTTCCTCGTATATGGAGTAATAGTGTTTGATGATTAGAATTCATATGTTTATGGTCTATTCATCGTTTCAGATATTATATGATTTTTTCTGCTAAAGTTGATATGGAATTCATCTTTGACGCTCTGTATTGATGGGCTGTTTCCTTATCTTTTCCATTTCACCTTGATCAATTGAACGACTGTAATGATGTGACTATCTTGCCTTTGATGAATCTTGTGTATACATCTTTGTGATCTTTTATATGTATATGACTCCATGCCCAATGGTTATGTGATTGTTTTAGCCAAATTTACAAATCTTTAAATATTTCTATTATCTGGTCTTGTAAAATTTATATCGAGAGATCCCTCTCTGGAAGAAAATACCAATTTCTTCTTAAAGTGGTTTTGCTGTTACCTCGGAGTTTACCTTTTACAACCTGCGTACATTCTGAGTGCTAACAGGTGCCAGCTTGGAACATCTTCACAACCTCAAAGAACTCTTCTTTGACTTTACCTTTAGATATACGTGATCTCCAACATTGAACTCTCTTGGAGTTCATTTTAAATCTGCGTAACTTTTTTGCCCATCTTGGGAAAATTTTAAGTTTTGCTGTACCTCTTTCACCATTTGTTCCATTTCTTTTAACATGTCTGGTCCTAGAACAATCCTGTCAGCACGGTTATCCCAAGACACAGGAGTGCGACATTTCCGGCCATACAAAACTTCAAATGGACTCATTTTCAAAGAAGCTTGATACCCATTATTATAAGCAAATTCTACCAAATGCAAATACTCTTCCCATTTACCTGGTTTATCCATTACGTACATTCGCAACATATCTTCTAACACTTGATTAGTTCTTTCAGTTTGTCCATCCGTTTGAGGATGATAAGCAATGCTAAAATTTAGTTTGTATCTAGACCTTTAAATAAGGATTTCCAAACATTACCAGTAAATTTCACATCTCTATCAGAAATCACAACCTTTGGAATAGCATGCAACCGAAATATTTCTTTCATAAAAATATCAGCTATATTAATGGCTTTGAAAGTAGACTTTACAGGTATGAAGTGAGCAGCTTTACTTAACTTATCTTCAATTACCATTATTGAGTCATGTTGCTTATTTGTTTTAGGTAATCTCGTTATAAAATCCATGCTTATTATCTCCCATTTCCATTCTGGAATAGGTAAGGGTTATAGTAGCCCAGCAGGATGTTGATGTTTAGTTTTTACTTGTTGACATTCAATACACCTAACTAGGTAATTTGCAGCATCATTCTTCATGTTAAGCCAATAATAGTTTTTTCTTAACTTAGTTATCATCTTTTGGTATCCTGGATGTCCGGAATATGGTTTCTTATGTAGTTCATTAAGAATTAGCAGTTTTACTTCTTTAGAATCTAGTATATATAATCGGTTTTTATAAACTAACAAGTCTGCGGAGCTTATAGAATAAGCTGAATAACTTCCCTTATCATCTGTTTCCAATTGTTCTTTAATATTTAAGTACTCTTCATCATTTTTAGCTGCTTATTTTATTAAATCTTCGAGATTTGTTTTATAACTACTGAAGGCAACTGAACAAAGCGGAATGGCATTTCTACTCAGGGCATCCACCACCTTGTTCTCTTTGCCTTTAATGTGTTTAATTTCAAAATCATACTCGCTCAAAAACGCTAGCCACCTTGCTTGGCGAGCATTCAAGTTTTGTTGATCAAATAAATATTTTAAGCTTATATTATTCGACATTAAGGTAAATTTTCTTCCTATTAAGTAATGTCTCCACATCTTTAAAGCATGTATTATAACAGCTAACTCCAAGTCACATGTTGCATAGTTTCGTTCATGTATTTTAAGTTTTATTGATTCGTAACTTATTACATAATTCTCTTGTAATAACACACCACCTAATCCTTCTAAACATGCATCCGTACATACTACGAAGTCCTTGTAAGGATCTGCAATCCGTAGAATAGGTGTGGTGGTTAATAAGTGCTTAAGTTTTTCAAAGCTTTCTTGACATTTATTAGACCATATGAATTTAGTTCCTTTATTTTGAAGTGAGGTTATTGGATAAGAAATTTTGCAGAACCCCTTAATGAACCTACGATAGTAACCCGTGATTCCCATAAAGGATCGAATCCCAGTTACATTCTTAGGAATTGGCCAATCATTGATTGCATTTTATCTGGGTCCATCGAAATACCTTCCTTAGTTATTACATGACCTAGGTACTGAATTTTATCTTGAAAGAATTCACACTTGCTAAACTTTGCATAAAGTTTATGTTCTCTTAAGGTTTGCAAGACTAGTTTTAAATGTTCTTTATGCTCTTCTTCATTTTTTGAGTATATTAATATATCATCAGTAAATATTATTACAAAATTATCTAGATATTTGTGAAGGACACTGTTCATTAAACACATGAATGTGGCTGGGGCATTGGTCAAGCCAAATGGTACAACAAAGAACTCATAATGCCCATACCTTGTTCTGAATGCAGTTTTATGGACATCCTCGTCCTCAATTCTTACTTGATGGTATCCAAACCTTAAGTCAATTTTAGAGAATACCGACGCTCCCTGTACTTGGTCAAACAAGTAATTACTACGGGGGAGAGGGTATCTATTCTTAATTGTCATTTTATTTAATTGTCTGTAATTGATACAGAGCCTCAATGTACCATCTTTCTTTTTAACAAACAAGACAGGTGCTCCCCATGGAGACACGCTTGGTCTAATGTATTGTTTATCTATTAATTCCTGTAATTGCAACTTTAATTCTACCAATTCAGGTGTGTTCATTCGATAAGGGGTTTTCAAGGCGGGTACTGCTCCAGATACCAATTCAATGGTAAATTCGATATCTCTCCTCGGAGGTAGTCTCGGTATCTCTTCTGGGAAGGCGTCTTTAAAATCATTTAAAAAGGGAAGATCCTCTAAATTAGGTTTTGTTTCTTTAACATTAGTTTTGGAGATGTGTACAGCAAAAACCCTACATCCTTTTCTAGCACACATTTTCAATTGCAAGGCAAAAAGTTTCCTAGTAAGAATCTTCTTTGGAATTCCTCTAACAATTTTACTTTCACCATTTTCATCAATACAATCAAAAGTTTTCTCAAAACAATTTAGCAACACTTTATGTTTTTCTAGCCAATCCATGCCAATCAGTACATTGTAAGATCCTAATGGTAAAACATTCATATCTACTTTTGTAATCAAATCTTGCATATGAACTTCACAACCGGAAATAAAACCGGTTACTTTTCTTTTTTTTTCCGGTGGCTAACTGCACTAACCACGATTTTTCAAAACCATACTTTCTCATTTTACACAAATCTACTAACTTAGGAGATATATAACTTAGGGTAGAACCAGAATCAATTAATATAGAAATAGGTTTGTCAAGGATATTACCTTCTACCTCAATCATGGAGGGATGAAAATCCGCTTGATGATTGTCAAGCGCTGCGCTAATTTGCGGTATGTTTCGAGCAACTTCTTCCACTGTGGTTGCTCCTCAAACTGTATGAATGTTTCGATTATCCTTTTTATGAGGACAATCCCGATAGAAATGACCCTCCCCACAACCCCAACACTGCAATGGTTCTCTTTTTATTTCTTCACTTTTCTTATTAAAAGTAGTATCTTTATACTCAGCAGTTCTCATACGTTGTTTATATTCTGTTCTTAGTGTTGGTTGTTTGTCCTTAAAGGTATTTTTCTGGAAACTTTTATGTTTATTATTAAAATATTTGAACTCTCTTCTCTTAAAACCATTTCCATCTCTTCTCTTGAAATTAAAGGGATTTTCACTTTTACTCTTAGATTGGTCATACGTTAATTTGGCCTTCTTCATTGCTTCATACAAAGTTTTCGGTTCATCAAACTCCAGTTTGTCTTTATAAAAGTTAGGCAGGCAACCTAGAAACCTTTGTATTTTAGGTTTTTCTTCATTTAAGTAAGGAACATATCTTAATAGGGATAAGAATTTAGTACAAAAGTCATGCATGGACAAGGATCCTAGTCTTAGCTCATAGAACTCCTTAGCTTTCCCTTCGTAGTAATATTCTGAGAGGTATCCTTTTTTAAATTCCTTTTTAAACCAGTTCCAACTTACTTTCCTATCATTTATTCGTTTTACTCTTTTTAAGTCTTGCCACCAAATCTCAGCCTTTCTGATGAGATTGAAGATGGCCATTTTTCCCTTCATGGAGTTGGAGTAATTGTACATAGTGAAGTACTTCTTCATTCCGAAGAGCCAAGCCTCAACTTCTTCTCCATTTTTGACTTCGCCGTCAAAGGTAGGAAGCTTTAATTTTTTGAATTCTCCTGTTAGCTCATCTTTATATTTTCTTTTCTTCTTATGTCTACCCTCAGAACTGTCACTAGAATACTCTGATCCATTAGATAAATGGCTTCCGTCAGAGTAAGGACAGTCAGAGGATGAGTTTTCTTGTCTACGTTTCTTTTTTTTCTTTTCATTAGTTATCTCATGCAGTTTAAAAAGTAGGGCTTCATTTAAGTCTTCTTGAGTTTTTAGTACCCTTTCATGTTCAGTCTTAAAGTTCATAATTTCTTCTTGTAAGTCCCTCACTGTTTGTAGAATCTCAAAATTAACAAAGTTATTATTAGGGGGATCCTCATTATTAAGTTCAACCCATGCAGGTGGGGTAGGGGATCGTCTTCGAATGATATCTTCCTACAGTTTTAGTAAAACAGTTTTGTGCTATACAAGAAATAAGAACAAAAATTTACAACTATTAGTTTTCAGAAATACGTATGTAGACACCATAGGGCCAAGTGTCATGACCTTGCTCTGATACCACAATGTAACGAACCCAAATATCATACCCGTAATATAAAGCATAATCATCATCATCTAAACTGATAATAATAATAATATACAAATCCCACACTAGGGTACGTGTTGAATGAAAAGCTTAGTATCTAACACATTCCCTTTTTACTCAATTTCATAAAACAAATGCACTAAAAGTATAAATATGCATTGCAACAAAATCAATACATTTCGTTGCATGAAAAATATATATAACCATCCTAAAGAAATGCATAAATCATGTAAAATGTAATTATTCCAAACTTTCTACACTATAATGTAATAAGTTATAACCACATTTTCTCATATATTTCACCTTATATAATTGTAACAACCCCATAAAATGATACTTTTTACTATTAGTCATAAACAAATCTTTAACATATATAGCACATATAAATTTCTCTTCCCATATGTATAAAACCCATCTATATATAATGTAACCATATATAGAAGCTACAATTTCATTTAAAAATAAAAACTCAGGCAAATTAATTTATTTTGACATAGCAAAAATGATAGCTATAACTCTGGCAAATTATCTAGTTTCGACATGGTAAAAGTGCCAGCTAAAACTCAGGCAAATTAATTTATTTTGACATAGCGAAAATGACAGCTATAACTCTGGCAAATTATTTAGTTTCGACATGTTAAAAGTGCCAGCTAAAACTCAGGCAGCAATTTTATTAAAAACTCAGGAAAATTTATTTAAATTTGGCATGGGAAAACGCCCATCCATAGTTTAAATACTCAAGTAATGAGTTTTCTACCTTTGGCATGCAAGAAAATTGAAATATATAGTCAAAGTTTCTCTCAAGGCATTCAAGATATCATAAAAAAAAACGTTTTTACTCAAACATTAAATTTTGAATTTGTTGACATAAGAATCAACTTGATTAAGATTCAATTTGAAAGAAGTATAACCTGGAAAAAAATTGATCCTTACTAGACGGAGGCAAGAAGGGTCATAGCTCTCTTTTGTAGGAGTAAATAAGTTTCTTGATCCCCTTTCTCCCCTGTGCTATAGCTCTCTATCTCCAAAACGTTATTGTGGACTGCCCTTTCTCCTGGGATCCTCAATGCATTGTTCTTCAACGCAGAAGCTGCTCCCATAGTCGCTTCAAGATCCGAGATCTTTTGATTCAAGGGAAGAAATCAAACAGCCTCCGAGAAATCACCGCCGGTCTCAACCCTACACAGGTTAACTACTAGTTTTAACTCGACAAGAATTTTGGAAAGTGAAGTGAAATTAAAAAAAAATAAGGAAGCTTGGACTAAATGTTCGAGACAGATTGAAGGAGATTACAAGAGTGTAATAGTGAAAATCTCATGGCCATTGATCTAGATGAACTTAGAGTTGAAAGTGTACAATGGTCTAGATGAACCTTACAGTCGAGTCTTAATGAAAACGCCGGTATTGCAGAAAGGAGATCCAGGGTTAAACGACTCAATGAGTACCCATAAAGAACAACATAACAAAGGCAATTTATAAAATTCATTCAACCGTCTTCACTATCATCATTTTTACCCTATTTGTATGGAAATCCAAAGGGCAAAATGCATACAGTTTTATGGATATATCCGGATGTATTATTTATCAATGATAAGGGGCAGATCGAAACGAAAATCAAAAGGGGAAACGATGCAGATATGTTCATATTAAAGAGGACGAAGGTAAAAGATTGCAGAGGTCACACGTACGTTTTGCATAGTTTTAGGTTACAATCCAATGCAGTCTTGAACTCGACCTCACGTAATTAAGGAAGGTAGTTTTGGGGTACAATTCCAAAAATTACTTCACACCAAATCACATATCTCATACACAAATGTGGGTTTGATCCTTTGTACTCAATGCAGACATTTAGGAAAGATTGCAAATAGTAAATCACATACATATGAAGAAGATTTGATTTACAGAGACCAAGCTCACATTTAGATATGTTTATCCTTCAAAACGGGGGCAGATTTGTTTATAGAAATCACGATCTATACAGATATGTTTATCAAATTGAAACACAGGCATAAACCAGAATATAACCAAAGCAATGCAATTTTGGATTGGCTGCTACCATTAACCCAGTTCACGATCCATAAATTACAATTTGTTCACATACGGGAATTGTAAATCAATTACACAATTTTGACCACAAAATCAATAAAACAAAACGCAGATATTGAAAATCGTTCTAATTCCAATAAACTCTAATTAAAAAGAAACATCAATCATACGAAAAAATGCCGATTTACAGATCTAGGTGTAGAAAGACAAATCAAATCTACTTACGTGAATCCAGGAAAAAGCACACTTGGATAATCAACTCCTCCCAACCATAGGAGGCAACAACTCAACGGTTTTCTCCGCTCCACCCCCAAGCTGGATCACCAACCATGCACCAAAACAACAAGACACTTCCGCGTGGCACTCAATCTCGAGTTCGTAACAAGTTCTCACGATGGACTTATAAAAATAGAAAAAACGCTCAACAATCGTTTTTCCCATGCACAACACGGGGACCCGTGCCATTCTAGTGCACTCATATGATCTATGTGTATTTGGTCGAAATCAAGTATCTAGTAGCTACAAGTTTCTTTAAATCTAACGAAACCTTTTGAAACGAATCATAGAAATATTGGTTTAAATTGTTACATAGAGGTTATGTGAATGAATTGAATATTAATTAGTCTTCCATTTAAATTGTCTTATGGTGGTTTCATCAATACTCTTTCTAAAAATTTCTTTTGCATGATCAATAAAATATTTTGACAGCTTAAAACAAACCCTTTGTTTATGTTGTTTTTGAATATTTAGAATTTCCTGATGTTTTGTTTATGGAGTTGTTACAATATGGTATCAGAGCATGGGTCAAACACTAGGACCATAAGTTCATTATTTTGTTTAAGAAAAATACATTAATATTTGTTATTTTATTGACAACGAATTCAAACATCGGGTTGTGTTGTGTTTGATAGAATGAAGGTTGTGTGGTGTTTGATAGAATGAAGAAATTACTCTTGTTTCTTTTTGTGTTTGATAGAATGAAGGTTGTGTGGTGTTTGATAGAATGAAGAAATTACTCTTTTTTTTTCATATATATTATTTAATTTCAATATATAGCTTCCGCTGATGATTTTTTTTCCAAAACCTGATAGAGCTACGTCTGCATTTGATTCACAAATCCAAATGGTTTTCCTTTGTTGTTTTTCGGTTGAATTTTTCAGTTGCCTGATCGGTATCATACCTCTCTGTGTGTGATTCCTTGGAATTGATGTGTAGAAAGGTGTTTATAATACCTTCATATCAGTTTCAAAACTGTTTTTTTTGCACCCTAGATTTCGTTTGTTGGATCTAAACCCTTTACATGTTCAGAAGAAATCTCTAGAGTTTAACCTCGGTCCAAGAACCTCTGCGTTTTACAGATCTAGGAACCTCTGCGCTCTATAGATATTCCCTACGTTTCCATCATCTATGTTTGACAGTGGCATGCATTATTGGGGGATAATTTATTTTAATCCTCTGTGTGAACGATAGTAGATGGACAGTATTGAAATCCTAGCCCAGTCTGCATTTGATTTTTAATGACAATCTGTCCAGGCATGATTTTATCGGCGTTGGATGATAGATCCTTCATTTGAGTGGATTTCTAACTCGGTCTGCATTTACATATATGACTTGGTATGCTTTTATCTGCATTTGATAGATTGCACTTTGAAAAACCGGTTTTTTCTTGGCCCATGGCATGTGGTAATAAAACATGTTTTCCACTTTGTGGACAACCTAGCTTTTAGACTTTCTTACTTTCGAGATTCTCAATGAATCCATTAAAAAAAAAATTCCTCTATGTTAGAAGTCATTAAATGGTTGTCCATCCCTTTCCCGAGCAAAAGACAATCCAAATGGGAACCCTCCCTCTGATTCTTCTAAGCATGGAAAGCCGTGAAAAGTTGTATCTTGATCGAGCAGGCGATATATTTATTAGAGTCTTATGTATATATATACCCTACAACATGCATTGCATTTGTATTTATGAGGTCGTTGATAATTAATTTGATTTAATTTTTGCATTCAAACCTGCTTAAGTTTTTACTGTTTTGATCTGTGGAAATTACAGTTTGTTTCTTTTCAGCATGGCGGTTTTCGATAAACCTCTGCTTAAGTTTTTACTGTTTAGGTCTGTGGAAATTTCAGTGATTTTCAATATACTGACCACTTATAACTCCTTGATTGTGTTTCATCCATCTGGCTGGTTAATATAGAAGCTAATCATTGGCAGCCAAATGTTCCTATCATTTGGTGCCTCATAAAATGCTGTGACATCCAATTGGTTTTTATTTCTATTGTTTTGCACTTTCTCAGTTTTGCACTTTCTCAAAAAACAAAAAAATACTGATTTGAATTCTTGGAAACGCCGATTAGAGTTTGGGTAGTCCAATTTATTTATCCACCCATCGTTTTCTGGTGTGATTTTTTTTATCTACTGCATCCAATCTATGATCTTTTAGTCTGAACGCCACGCCATGCCAGTAATAAAAAACAACAAACCATAAGGTATGACAAGCACCTGTATGGCGATCCGTAGGGTAAGAGTATCATCTGTGCACGTGCTCCCTTCTTGACTTCCACGTGCTCCCATGCCGGGTGGAAGTGCTGGAGCCATGGCGTTTTTTTTTTTTCAACCAAGCCTTTAAGAGAGGCGTTCAGCATTGAATCGTTTAATTTTTTCTTAGGCGTTGATTATTTTTGGTAAACCCTAGGATATTACTGTAGATTTGAACTTTATGCTGGAAATGCTTTTGACTTAGATTTACAAGGTTGCTCTGCCACGTGATAATCTCCAAATTCAGAGGAGACCTTGATTCTCGCCACGGAAGGACGTTAACATATTTATATATTTTGGGTCCATTGTGTATTATAACCTTCATGTCCAGTCATGCTTTAGTTGAGGTCTAAACCAAATAAACCAAATAATTCATCATATATAATTATAAGCCTACATTATTAAATGATATAATATGGAAATGTTTTTAATATAAAGAAGTTTGGTTAATGATTTGTTGGCTCGTGGTATATTTTGGTTTCCATTTCATTAACTATATATGGATGGGTCATCCAAAGGAAATGTAAATATTTATGTACCAATGGGTCATCATTAAACAAATTTTATTTAATTATTTATTGTAGTACTTATATATATATATATATATATATATATATATATATATAGTAATGAATGTGATTTAGAAATGTATGATGCAAGTCTATTATGGGAAGTGCAAGTCCATTCTGTTAGGGGTATAGTGAATTAAATATGTTGTGATATGTCATGGAAAAATGATGACACAAGGTTTAATGCTAATCTCTTTTAAATTTAGGAATAAGTGTGTTTATAATAGTTTGGATACGTTAATATTTGGTTTATATTGTTACATATACATTATAGGATTTGAGATATAGAGTTTTCTTTTATGTATGTGTAAAATAAGAGGAAAAGAAAAAAAAACCCGTTTTTAGATGTATTTTCTGAATTAATGAGAGTTAGTAGTTAAGTACGTTACAATGTGAGATATTCAATATTCAAGTAACAGGTCCATAATATAACCCATACTATATATATTTACTGGTAGCGACTTTTTTAGCTCAATTCTCATGCATCCTTCTGCTGTTGATTCTCAAATGTTGGAGTGATTCAGAAGTTCCCTGTTTCTATTTATCAACGGCTCATTTAACTTACAAAAATTGTAATATAGCTACTCGTAAGCAAGACCAGGAAAGCACACCACATGTGCTTGCAGTGCTTCCCTATTTGTAAAATAATGAAACAAAAGCGATAAATTTGTTTACTTTCCAACCATCGAATTGTTTCTTTGATACAAAATCCATTGTTTTCTAGTAGAATAAGTTGATATTGGGGAACTAAGAAGGCTAAGTCAAGATACTTTTTAAAGAAGCACTCAATATTATTTTCACAACAAAACTACGTTTTCCTTCTTTTGAATAGACATTGGATTATTAAAAAACAACAACATTGTTGTATGTTCATGATCAAAGTATGTAAATAAAGGTCAATGGATATTGTAAATGTGTTAAATAACCAAAGCAGCTGTGATAATCACTGCTTCTCTCGCTCATTGGTTTGCTTTCTCCTAGCCAAATAATGAACCTGGTTTGATAAAAAGAAATAGTTTGTCTCATTTGTAAAATCCAGTTTATTGCTGCATCCACTTTTAGTAGTAAACATTTTGTTCTTTGTTTTGTGCTAGTGATCCTATTGTTACGTCTCTCTACTCCAATTAAACCTTGCGAGACTTATGGCCAAGAGTGTTTAAGAAACACTCTCTTATAATTATTTTGTCTCATTAAATTTGCATTTTTTAGTGTAATTGTATTTAGTATGCTCTTGTCTGCATGTCGAAGAAAGTGAAAACTCTCTCCAGCCACTCAATGGTAACGAGGAAAGAGGAGATATCTTAATCAATTCAATTAATTATATTTTATGATGTCATTTGGTTTTCATGTGAAAAAGAATAGAATTAGTCTTGGGTTCTTAGAATATAAAATTTGATAATACAAAAGGGTTAGATATAATAGTTTGAAATTTGATGCATAAATGCCTTTCTCTTGATCAAAATTTCATTCCTAATATCATAGGATGGGTGTGGACTCATCATGTTAAAACTGACTAAAATATATTTTATAAAACCTTCAAAATTGTGTATGTAAAAGTTTAAAGAGATGCACAGTAGAGCAATTGGAATGCATAATTCTCTGTAGAACTCATGTTATCTCTAAAAATATTTCATTCCATTTATTTCCCTCATATGTACAGAGAATATAGCAAATAAACAGATTGGTCACTACTGATATCAAAGTATGCCCAATCTCATAATATGTCAGGTCTTTTGGTTGATTTTGGGGATGGGTTATCTAGTTACCTTAAAATATGATTTATTTCCATGATGTAAGTTCAGACCTATGTATTTTTGTTGGATAGGTTTTGATGCTACTTGAACAAGCTTGTAGATGAGTGTACAACCATGCAGATGCTTTTATTTTTGGACTATTTTTTTTGGACAACTTTTATGATGCTTGTGAAGTTTTTGAAAATGTTTTTTAAAAATGAATTTAATTGTATTTTGAAGACTATTAAAGACAACTTTTATGATGCTTGTGAGATTTTCGAAAATGTCATTTAAAGCTGTATTATGGTGATTGTGAGGTTTTAGAAAATGTCTTTTAGTTGTATCATGAAGACCATCTAGAATCTAGATGGCTAGAATTAGAAATGCCAAATGCCTTTGGCAGGTACCAAAGTTTATTTTCACAATCGATCATACTCTTCTTCATAAAGTTCTCTTTCAGTACTAGAAAAATTAAGGCAATTTAACATGTATTGTTGGCTTCAATTCATTTACTATGTAAATGCGCTGCTACTACATACTCTACAAAACATTTAAATGCGTTTGTACTACATACTCTGCAAAACATTTAAAGACTCTGCAAAGCATTGACACTTGCGCTAGGCATGAATTTTTTTAAGTGTGAAGAACATCAGCCCTAATCCAATAGAAAGAAACTCCAAGTTTAGTATGTATGTGCTAATATAAAATAATAGAATTTCAAATTTTATTGGATTTAACAAACAGAGACTCGTGTTTGTATCTGTAATGATTTACTTTACAAGTATTTATTATAGACTTCAGGTTTGGAATGTAATATCATGATTTTGACCCCTATTGCATTAAAATTGTACATAATCGTTATTTAATCATAGTGAGGAGCTCAAGGAAAAGGCCCCACCATGGATTAAACATTTTATGTATTGACAATTAAAATCGATGTTGATGGTTATTGTGCTAGCCAAGCATAGTAAAAATTGAGACATAATGTAAATATGCAATTAATAAAAATACCCACAACTAACTATGTCGCTGCAACGTTCCACCCAACTAGGTATGAGGTTAATTTCAGTTCGACCTAATGAACTCGCATACACATAGGTATGTTCTATACTTTGTGAAGCATTGACTTTTTGAATGCAAAATTTTGTGTTTATTTTGTGTGTACATAAATATAAATGCTTACATAAATGCATGAAGAGTGGAGTTGTACCTAAAGATACATAATATGATATTTTTTCTTTTTACCTCCCAATATGTAAGGGTTAAACATGGTAATAACTAGTTAAGTTTTATAACATGTAATTGGAATGGACGTTGTAATAATACTTAACTAAGTTGTAGTTGGAACCTATAATGATATGAAGAAGACATAATAAGCATGTTCCTGATATTAGTAAGATGTCGATATCTTCTTGGGGTGATATGGAAAATGTTTAGAATCTTCAGATAATGATTAACATGTTTATCTTCTTATATGTGGAAGAGGAAAAAGTATGGTTACAAGAAAACATGTATGCATTGAAGCATTGCTTGATTGCACTACCCAAAAGGATTGTCAAGGAAGTGCAACCAAATTTAAAAGTTGCCCAGGATTGGCAAAAACGTTACACAGATTTAAAACGAACTCCAAGAGAGTTCAACGTTTGGTGATCACGTATATCTAAAGGTAAAGTTGAAGAAGAGTTCCTTGAGTTTGGGAAGGTGTTCCAAACTGGCGACAAGGTATTGTGGATCTTTTGAAGTGTTAGCTAAGATAGGGCCGGTAGCCTATCAACTTGCACTTCCACCTAATATAAAAGTACACGATGTATTTCATGTTTCATTGTTAAGAAATATATATACATGATACTACTCATATAATTGATTGGGATGTGATTCAGGTAGAACCTAATGGCGAGTTCTAGATCGAACCTTTCTACATCCTAGACAGGAGGGAACGTATGCTCCAGAATCAAGCCATCATCAAATAAAAGTGCAATGGAAGCACTTCAGCCCTGAAGAGGCAACTTGGGAAATGGAGGATAAAATGTGGGAAGCATATCCCTCCATGTTCCAGAATGAGCAAGGGAGTTCAGAATAAAAAGAACACCGAGGACGGTGTTAAGAATAAGGTGGGAATAAATGTAATACCCCCATGACATTGCTTTTATTTTCATGTTTTGAAAATAATTTTTATTATGTAATGAGTTATGAAACTCAAGAAAAAAACTCAAATGAAATTTGCACAACAAAACATTTTATTTATTTATTTATTATATAAAGAAAATGACACTTGGAGAACTCAACTACATTAGGGGATGCCAACCATGGCACCAAAGAAAATGTGTAAGCAAGCTAGAGTGATTGATACCAATCAAATCCAATCCAAAACTCAACAACCAGACAAGATCCCAAATCATAGGGATTTAGGAATCTGATTGGAGATTTGATTGGGATGGCATAAGACCTGGGCAAAGCTATTTATATGAGTGCACTGGAATAGCACGAGACGTCGTGTTGTGCATGGGGAAAACGATTGCTGAGTGCATGTGTTGAGCGTTTTTCTATTTTATAAGTCCATCGTGAAAACTTGTTACGGACTTGAGGATTGAGTGCCGCGAGGAAGTTACTTGCTGTTCTAGTGCATGGTTGGTGATCCAGCTCGGGGGTGGAGCAGAGCAAACCGTTGAGTTGCCGCCTTCTATGGTTGGGAGGAGTTGATTCTCCAAGTGTGTTTTTCCCTCGATTCAAGTAAGTATATCTGATTTATTTTGTCATATACTTCATCTTGACTTATGGTTGTTTGCGTACCAATGAAATGAATGGTATATAGGCTATTCCTAGATCTTTAAATTGTACTTTATGAAACTATAATCTATGTGTATTTGGTCGAAATCAAGTATCTAGTAGCTACAAGTTTCTTTAAATCTAACGAAACCTTTTGGAATGAATCATAGAAATATTGGTTTAAATTGTACATAGAGGTTATGTGAATGAATTGAATATTAATTAGTCTTCCGTTTAAATTGTCTTATGGTGGTTTCATCAATACTCTTTCTAAAAATTTCTTTTGCATGATCAATAAAATATTTTGATAGCTTAAAACAAACCCTTTGTTTATGTTGTT
This sequence comes from Pseudotsuga menziesii, assembly GCA_001517045.1. Classification (NCBI taxonomy): domain Eukaryota; kingdom Viridiplantae; phylum Streptophyta; class Pinopsida; order Pinales; family Pinaceae; genus Pseudotsuga; species Pseudotsuga menziesii. The sequence continues at coordinate 113,250 of LPNX011092558.1, read as the reverse complement.
TTTGATTATTTAGAATTTCCTGATGTTTTGTTTATGGGGTTGTTACAGCATATACTTTTGTTGTGTCGATCTTCAACAATTGTGATCCGATCATCTCGTCCTCCACACAATAATCTGCCCAACGATTTTAACAGTCCTCTGAGGAAAATTGGCACACTCAAATGCACAGTGGTTGAGAGAGGAGCGATGTTACTTACATCAAACAAAATTGCAGATCTACATTGAATTGAAGGCACAATGGAAAATACAAGGTTACATTGAATTGAAAGCGCAATGGAAAAGAAAGTTTATCGAGCTTTCATTTTCTTATCAATTTAAATTGCAATTGTCTTATTGTGGAGAATATCTGTTTGCACATTGCATGTGAAATCCAAAGTAAGAAAAAATAAGAGATCTAAGATCTGTAGAAAGTTCTACTGAACGGTTATATCTATAGATTCATTTCCACTATATTGTAGAGAATTGATGTATTAGTAACGATAAACGTCCTTTCTATCAACCACTCAATGACCCTCTTGGCAGCAGTATACTTAGTGATTTGCTGATCTGTGTAACGTGACAATGATTTGGCATTTTTTCCTTTTCCATGATCAAAGTTCTGTTCATGTGCATTCTTTCCTGGATCTACACCAGTGATCCCTCCTAGACTGCGATTTATATCATTAAAAATTTATAGCCTGCGATGTCACAGCCTGCGTGACTTCATTAAGTCTGTGATCTTAATCAGCGATCAACAATCTGTGATCTTCATCAACTATAAACAATCTATGATCTCCATCTATGATCAACAATATTTGAACTATTTTTGTAAATTGAAGGCTTTATAAATTTCATTTTTTTTATAAAAAAAAGGGTTTTTTTTTATATTGTAAAAAGTGAACTTCTAGTTCATTTTTCAAAGCAACGTGATTTTTAAGAAAAACATGAGGTTAGGGGGAGCTTTGTAAATTGAAGGCTTTGAACTATTTTTGTTCACTTCAAAAAGGAGAGATAAGTTAAATTTTGAAAATGTAACATCTTAACAAAACATTTGAAAGATAACTTGGTGCTCATTGTTGAAGGCTTGCAAGGTTAGGTGAAGACTTAGTTTTTTAAAGGAGGAGGAGTTCAAAGTGTTAATTTCCAATATTGCGAAAGAGTTGGTCATATGGGAGATCAATGTTTTGATCTCCATCCTTGTCAGGATTGTGGAAAATGTAATCATGCCTCAGAAAAATGTTCCAAGAGAAACAAGCCTACAAGATTAAAGATTCACTATGGGTGGATCAATCCTTGGCATTGGACATCAACAACCAAGAAATTGCATTAGTATTACCGAAGAGTACAATCTCGAGTAAAGACTCATCTTGTAGCACATAGTTTTTTTGTACCTGAGTATAACTCCAGTGGTCCCCTTATGGTGTATCTTTTGAGCACGGCCCTCACATGATGAGATAACATGTGGATGTTTCCACGTGCCCACTTTGAGTTGAAATCTAATTGGTACTCTCTTGCATCTTAAAGGGGGGGGGGTACATTTACAAAACACTCTTTCTTTTTTAAAGGGGGAGTAGTTATGATACAATGGTGAATTGCTTTAGGGTAACCCACATGAAAACCCATATCTTCTCACCTTTCAGTTGAAAAAGGGGGGAATATTGATAATGGTTGTCATTCTTCAAGTTTTGACAACAAAAGTTTGTAGATGGCAGACTCTGAAACAAAACTCTAAATATGGATACAAGTCTGTAGATGGAAGACTCCAATACACTACTATGAAAATGGACAAAATATTGTACATGGTAGACTCCAAATTTTCAAAATGGGAAACAAAAAACAAAAGTCTGAAGATGACAGACTCAAATACATGATGCATTGGCATGTTGATCGACACATAACAATGTTGAAATATTCAGGGAGCATTTCAATGATTCATTGATTGTATAATGGTGATACTATATGTTCACCAATTAGCAGAAGATACCAACCTCTTATAGCTAACTCACTTAGAAAATGATGGAATTGTCAAGCAGACGAGGAATGTTTAGACATGGCAATTGTTCACTCCAGAATTTCAGCTCTCTTTAAGTTCATTTTAGATGAACCATTCAAAATCTAGATTTGACAGTTTCTCAGCCATATTTTTCATTGAAGCATAGATGAAGGATTCTAAAAGATCCAACTTCAGATATTTTACCAAGCCACTTGGTAAAATAAAAATTCACTAAGTTCAGAGACGAACTTGGCATTTGTAAATATAAAAATTTTGGATTAAAGGGGGGAATGTTAGACCTCTTAATCCTAAGTTTTATATTCTAGGTATTTTCTAGAATTATATTAAAGAGTAAATTAGTTTAGTCAACAATTAGAATTTGAATAGGATTTCTTCTTTATAAGTGACACCTATCATGTCTATGTGATTATATGATTGGTTGTCTTCCTTCTTTATAGTCTAGGATTGAGATATATAAACAAGCTCTCTTCTCTATTAGAGGTTAAGAGAGTCTTGTGAGTGTGATGTAAATTTCTATTTTCCTTATTAATAAAATTATGTGTCCGAGGACACTTATTCTTCAAATGTATACTTAAAGCAGAGTTTACAAAAAACTATAGAAAATGAAACTATCTCCATAGTGCTACCTGGGAGTTTCCCACCACAAGATTAATTTCCCAACACTTTTTCCACACAACACCTAAGAATTCCTTTTCTGGAAACTTTGAACTTTCTAGACTTATCAAAGTTGATGAATAACCTAGTGTGTCATGCACCAAGGTGGCCTCCTATTCCAACTAAATTTCCTTTAGACATTCCCAAGTTCGAAGGGAAAATTGGTAAAGATCCTGGATATCATGTCACCACATTTAATTTATGGTGTTCTTCTAACTCACTTAATGATGATTCTACGTGATTGAGGTTGTTTCAACGCAAAATCATTGGAGTAGCTGAAAAATGGTATGTCGAGTTGCCTTGTTCATCCTACCACTGCTTCCATAATTTAGCAACAATATTCTTGAACCATTTTCAAATTCATGTCCGGTATGATATCGACATTGATTTACTCTCATACTTTAGATAGAACAAAACTACTTGTATCTTGGATCATATCCAGGAATGGCGTAGGCGAAAAGGCTTGATCAAGGAAAATATCCCTTTTGAGTTTTTGTTAGAATGGTTCCTTAAATCCTAATTTCCTTACATATCCAAGGATGTTTATATGTGAAGGTTAAATTCTAAGGAAGAATCCATCTTTAAATCCTAGCAACTAGATTTGATTTATTCTCCTTATAGGATTTTATATGAAATTATTCCTTATGCACCGATATCTAGTTCATACTCGTCAAAACCCAAGTCAGTGCCACATGCTGATGGCATTGTTGGTTTTGTTTGAGACTATGTTGTAGAACAAGTTAATAATCAAATGAAAAATTTATCTATACAACATTTTGCAACATGATCAAATACTGCTGATCCCTCTCCTTCCCAAACAAATTCTGTACATACTATGTAGGAAAATAAAAGGCAAGCAACAACCTAGTAGGAAAAAGAAAAATAATAATAACACAAATAAGAAAGGAGAGAGTAATAATGATAAATCTAAACAAAATGTTAAAATTACAGCACCACCAATCATTCTCCAAGCTAATCTTGTGCATCCAGGATTGAGCCTCATGTGTTGAGGTAGAGAGATTGAGTTGGACTCAGTAACTTGGAGTAGATTCTTGAGTTGGACTCAAGGATGACTAATCCTTCAGCTATAAATGTTATTCCTCATGTGTTAAGGTGAATGCTTTGATTTATCAAAGTGGAGATGTTGTAAAGTCTTGTTAGACAGGGCTTCAGACTTGTATGTATCAAGACTTGATTCTCATATTGAACTCCAGTTATAGTAGGTACCTATGAGGCAGACATCCGGTTATAGAGGTAATTGATTCTCATGTGGACCTCTAGTTATAGAAGGTACCCATGGGGTGGACCTCCAATTATAGAAGGCACCCATGGGGTGGACCTCCAGTTATAGAGGTGGATGCTTTGCATGTTGAAGCATTAATATTGTGTAATATATTACAAACCATGGTCACTAGATGCTATTAAGTCTCCTCTAGAGACTGGCCACCTCTAGAGTGAATTAATTTAGAATATGAACATTTAGTTTGGTGTAATATAATATGATCACAACATTAAATAAATATTCTGAGTATAATATGACATGATAGATAATTAAAGTTAGCACATATTGACCATGCAATAAGATGAGAGATAAAGCATAGAGAACAAGAGAATTCAAATTGCACATAAGATGAATTCAGTTGACTAAGATGAACTTGAATTATTAAGCTTAAGTCAAATCCTTAGTTAATGTACCAATGTATGCATCGGTTAAATATTGTTAAGCTTTAGTGAAAGCTATAATGTATACATTAGCTAATTAAAGGATAACTCACAATTGTCACTACAAGTAAATTAATCAACACGATTTCAATTAATAGTAGTTAATTAAGTGTTAATAAAGATGGAATAGTTAACTAAAGTGTTTTGAATTGATTACACTTTAGTTAAACTAAAAGACGACACTTAAGTTAATCAAAATACGACACTTCAATTAATAAAGTGTTTGCACGACGACACTTGAGTTAATGCATTATGACACTTAAGTTAGCATCCTAACTAAGTGGTCATGCATTCAGTTAGATGGCAAGTTCACTTGGATTCAATTAAGCATTAGTTAATGTCAAATATGAAAGGCATGGCGCAAATGTTGTACATTATGAAGATTCCAATGTACAAGAATTACTATCTATGAAGGCAATTCACACTTTTGGTGTGTGTGGTGCACTATTCTCATGCAACCATTCGCTATTGTTTGCATGACAATGATTTTAGATTGTAATTAATATGTTGGGCACATGGAAATTTGAAACATTTGATATCTATTCTCTATTGTTTAATATTCTCTCTTATCCAGTAGCCGAGGTGCCAAAGACAATATGCTATTGTGTAAAAGACATTCTCTGCAATCTATCTAATTATACTCTGAATATTTGTTGGGTTTTTTCAACCTCGTAGTTTTGAGGGTTTTCCCTAGGGTACATATTGTGTTGTGGTTGAATGTTTCATGTGACTGAATGTTCTATTGATTCTAGTATTCAATATTTCTGCAATTAAATTTTCAAAGTTCAAAGCTCATCATGTTTCCTAAAAAATTAACATGGTATCAGAGGTCAAGACATGAAGGAGCTAATATTTGTCCAACAAAATTGAGCCTACATAGATCCTAAGGAGTTGAGAAAAAGTTTTGAGAGCCATGACATCAATTTTTATTTGACCAAAATGTCGTCTTGAGGGTACTTCAAATTTCAACACTTTGAAGGTGAGGGTGTTGAACATACCGGAGGAACATGACATGGATGGATACGTATCCATAATGGTGGAGGAGTCTACAACTAATGTAGGGTGCATTAACTTCAATAATAGCCAAGATAAATCCAAACAAATCATCTATGATTTAGTTAAGGACAATTTGATGTCCGTGATCACTCCGTTGAAGATCGCTGCAGGAGTGTTTTGATACACTGACAAACCTATATGAGAAGAAGGCCTCAAGTCAAAAGAGGGATTTGAAGAATAAAATATCAAAGCTAAATATGGAGAAGGACGAGACTATGGCATCATTATTCACTTATATTTCTCATGTAATAGATTAGCTTGTTATCATTGGAGTAGTGGTGGATGAAGATGATCTTTTTCAAACCACTATTGATGGTCTCCCATCCTCACGGGAGACATTCACGGCTGTGGTAAATGTCTGAGAGGTGATACCTAACTTCAAAATATTGTGGCATGACTACCTCCAAGAAGAGGGGAGAATCCAGAGCAAGCCTGTGTGCATTGAAGAAGGAAAACTTGCCCTCACGACAAGGATGAAGAAAGGCAAGAATAACTTCCCTCAAAAGAAGTTTTCCCATTTGAAGAATAAGGTGTACAACAAGGAATTTTACAAGTCAAAGGTTAATTGTTACAACTGTAATAAGAAGGGCCTTTATGCAAGGGAGTGGAAAGCAAAGAAAAAGGGTAAATATCAGTTTCATGCTTCTATTGCTATAGAAGATGAAACTACTCAGAAGAACTCATTCGAGGAAAAAGATGATGACTGTCAAAAGGAATATTTCCTTTGAATTTGACATTTGATTGATTAATCAGTAAGAAGAGAATTCACTCTAGTTTACACGGGACCCTAATTTTACATACAGATATTTGCTACCTCTTGCATGAAGTCAAATTTATTAGTGAAGAAAGAATATCAAGACCTAGGGACTCCATAAAATCTCTACAAGTAAGTAGAGATCAAGAGGGAGCCCTAAAAACAATAAAATATAAGTATTTGTATTTTGATATTCTTTTATAAATCATATCTAAATGGTTTTGAATGTGTTTCATTACAGTTATTTAGAGATCTGTATTCCTAGAATTAGGAAGTATGTTATAGTATAACATGTTGAGCATATGTTATAAAATTTTCTTTTATTAGCAAATAGTAAAACTCATGAAGTACATGCTATGATTAAGTAAAAGAAGAATATAGGGCTGCATAAAATTTCTTGAGATATGAATGGTGGTTATGATGAAACATTAATTGAATTATGTAAATAACCATGTATACCATTGCTATTACATTGTAGTATTTATATGAATGAATTTTATGGTTATGCAATGTTGTTGATCATTAGAATAATATTGGATTGTATGGAAAAACCATATGCCATGACGTACAAGTAATGAATATCTAGAGTCATTCCGCTGGAAGATCCTGAAAGAGAGTAGGATGCTTTGAAGAGGGAAGCTTCTAGGAGCAAGATCGAGAGAATCCTATGTTTCTATGAGAAGAAGCCTCCAATAAATCCAGAATAGAATCCCTAATACTATTATGTAAGAGAAGACTCCTGGGGACCTCAGGATATCCTATTTTGAATTCAACCGATCAAAAGAGCTCTAGTATTATACATACATGGAAGAGCATAATAATTCTATGAGGGAGAATCCAGATTCGCTAGCTCTTGAAGAACCAATTGAACTAGTTGATGAACGTCTTGCTAAGAGAAAATATGCATGGCACTCATATACATAAAGAAGCAAAATACAATATTCAAGAATCTTGGCACGATTCTCGGGATTAGAGGTGTGGCAAAACTAGATGATATTTTCCTTAGTCAAGGAAAATACATAGTAGAGCTCTTGAAGAGATTTGGGATGATAGAGTGTAAGTCCATGGCCACATATATGATGACAAATCTGAAGCTGAGTCTTCTTCATATTTGGAGGATCTTATAGAAAGTTGAGTAGATCCTATATGTATCTGGTTAGCACTAGGACCAAATATATGCTTTGCAGTAAATACATAGTCATGTACAACAAAGCATGTGTTGAGGTACCTATATGGTAAGAGTGGATATGGACTTAGATACGTCTTGAACAAAGAAATAAAACTGTAAGGATATATGGATTTTGACTAGTGTAGTGAACAAAAAAAGTCACATCAGAGACGTTGCTCTAGTTTGAGTATATTGTAAAGTAGTAAGGCTTCAAAAGGTTCCTAGTCAGTTATATTTGGGACATGGTGCAGAAAGGAGTAGTACAACTCCAGTACATATCCATATATGAGCATAATTTCCAACATACTTACTAAGCCTCTTTCCAAAGTAAAGTTGAGTATTTCCAGGACAAGCTTGGTGTAGTACAAAAAAACTCCTCTAGATAAAGAGGGAGTATTGGTGTGTCTCCATAAGCAACAACATATATATATAATTCCTACTAGTTAGTCATGTGGGACATGACTCAAAAATTCCACCAGTAAGTCATGCAGTGATACATGGCTCAGAAACCGGTTAGCCATATAGTGGTATAATGCTTAGATTAGCTATGTAGTAGTACATGTATTCGTTAAGTCATGAAATGGATAAACAACTATGTTGCACATAGCTCAGATAATTCATGGTACATGACTCACACAACCAGGGGTTGTATTATCTCTTGTGGAGTGAACCCACATGAGCATAGACATAGTCAAGACCTTAGATGGCTAGCATATAATAGTCAGGGTATTTGAGACTATTAGAGACTATTAGACACTTTATAGAGTTATAGTTAGAACTGTCGGGGAGTAGTCAACATCTTGGAGAGGCCAGATATCCATATAGTTGGCTAGTGGGGTATCATGATATAGAAAAGAGAAAAATTAAACCACTTTGAAATTGGTCAATCCTTGGAGAACAACATTGAACATAGAAAGCTCATACATAACTTCTCTAGATCGGAGAATATTCTAGAAGTAAATAAGCAAAAAGAAAATGCTGAAAATTGACAAAGGAAAGATGAGATTTTATTTTTGCAAGAAAATTACAGATTTTGATGTGTTATAAAGTTTGATGTGATGGATTTCAAACCCATGGTTTCTAGTTTAGGGAAACTACATGAGTAAGATTCTGGATGTGCTACCATGAATAATTATATTATTGGTCTCTTAATGTATTTAATACATAATAGACATGTTGTATTTTTATGCTTACTACTAAGCATATGCTTAGGTACCTTTGAGGTACATTTTCAGCTAGTACTACATAATCAAGTATATTAATTTGCTAGTACTACCTGCTAATAAGCAATGTGGATTGGGAAGCGACTTACTAGGTTAAAAGATTGAGTTTACAACCATTCACTGTGAAAATCAAAGATGTATCAAGCTTTTTGAAAACCTTGGGTTTCATGTTAATTTGAAACACATTGAGATGAAGTATCATTTCATCAAAAACATGGTCCATAGAGGTAAGCATTCGGTACATTGCTATTAAAGAGTAGATTGCAGATGTGTTAACAAAGCCTTCGTCTGTGATGAAGTATAGGTTATTCTTAGACAAGCTTAGCAAGACAGAGAATGCCTCCCTCATTGAGAGAGTGTTAAAAGTACAACAATGCGATTCATTCTCCAAGTTAATCTTGTGCAGCCAGGATTGGGCCTCATGTGTTGAGGTAGAGAGATTGAGTTGGACTCAGTAAATTGGAGTATATTCTTGAGTTAGACTCAAGGATGACTAAGCCTTCAATTATAAAGGTTATTCCTCATGTATTGATGTGAATACTTTGATTTATCAAAGTGATGATGTTGTAAATTCTTTTTGGACAAGGCTCCATACTTCTATGTATCAAGTCTTGAAGACTCTTGATTCTCCTATGGGCCTCTTGTTACAGTAGGTACCTTTGAGGTGGACCTCCAATTATAGAAGTAGTTGATTCTCATGTGGACCTCCAGTTATAGAAGTAGTTGATTCTCATGTGGACCTCTAGTTATAGTAGGTACCCATGGGGTAGACCTCCAGTTATAAAGGTGGATGCTTTGCATGTTGAAGCATTAATGTTGTGTGATATATTACTAACCATGGCCACTATATGCTATTAAGTCTCCTCTAGAGACTAGACACCTCTGGAGACTAGACACCTCTAGAGTGAATTACTTTAGAATACGATCATTTGGTTTAGACTCAATATAATATGATCACAACATTAGAAAAATATTCTGAGTATAATATGATATGATAGATAATTAAAGTTAACACATATTGACCATGCAATAAAGATGAGAGATAAAGCATGGAGAAAAAGAGAATTTGAATTGCACAAAAGATGACTTCAATTGACTAACATGAACTCGAATTATTAATCTTTAGTTAAAACCTTAGTTAATGTAACAATGTATGCCTTAGTTTAATATTGTCAAGATTCACTTAAAGACACAACATATACATTAGTTAATTAAAGGAGAACTCATAGTGGTCACTGCAAGTAAATTAATCAACATGATTTTAGTTAATAATAGTTAACTAAGTGTTAATAAAGATGGACTAGTTAACTAAAGTGTTTTGCATTGATTACACTTTAGTTAAACTAAAAGACTACACTTAAGTTTTTTTTTTAGTAAGAGGGATCCTTTTCTATTACTTCTTAAACCATAATCGAATATTTACATGCTTATGACTCCTGAAACATGGAGTCAGGAAATGGTATTGCACCCAAAAAAGAAAGACAAACAAAATTGACCATATGGTGAGTCTTGAGAGTGTGAGGGATTCCCAGCCTCTAAACAGTGGCAACCTCATTCTTCTACGTGCCAAAAACAGTATAATAGATACAAACATTAAGACATGAAAGTAGACACACATGAAAATGACCAAAACTAAGGAAGAGACTAGGGCCTCATGGCAGATTCTGCCTCCTACGTATTGGCATTGCTGGCACCCTCATCCACATTGCCGAATTCCTTGTCAATGATGTTCCTTTGTCCATGCTGAAATGGAGGCTCAACCAAACACAATAGGATTTTCATGTGCACCAAGTCACTCTTCGCATCATATTTAAATGTGCAAACAATTATTTTGACGATATCAATGAAGCTCTCTCTCTCTCTCATTCATTGAGTGCGAGAGGATGAATTTAAGGTGCCAGTAGTTGGACATGGTCACATCACAACCTAACTTCAGCCTGAAATCTCCAAAGATCTCATTCTCCATTGCAGTAATGGACTGAGGAATGTGCTCCGACATCTCTTGATTGAAGAGGGATTCCCATTCCACCTCCTTGTTACCATCTCCTTGTGTTTTCATGCTGATGGAAGAGGAAAGAAGATGGAAAGCAAGAAATGTAATGTAAAAAATGTATATTTGGTAATGTAGAAGATAGTTTACAAAATAATTGCCCTGATAATTTATACCCTAAGTGGGGAAGAGAGGTGACTTTTCAAGTCACCTCTTAGTTTAATTACATTAATTTACTAAAACTAACCTAACTTAATATTTAAATTTGGCTTTTGCTACATTGCCTTCCCCTTAAGGGAAGCTTTGTTCTCAAAGCTCATTTGACGACAATGATTACATGAACTATCGCATCATCTTTGATGTGGATATATGTATGGGTTACTACTGGCTGGTTTTGTCCCTACTTCTATTTTGATTATGTGTCTGATTGTTCTGTTTGGTGGGAGCTCCATAGGTAGATCTTGAAACACCTTGCGATGTTTTTGAATCAGTTCTTGTATCTCTGGTTGTTTGTCCATATCTCCTACACTTTTTAGAATATCCATTTCTTGACATTGAAGTATGTATGTTGGTGCTTCTTTCCATCGTATTTTTTCCATCTAATGTGATGTAACCAGCTGTGTCGAAGGTGGTTGGACCTCGTATAATTTGTGTGTTTTCCCAAATGCATGGAATTCAATAAAATGTTCTTGGTGATTTGCAGAGTATGTACCCAAGGTTTGTGACAATTGTATTCCTAATACTACGTCGAGTCCTCCCAGTGGTACCGCAAATAAATTTGATTATAAGTTATACTCTTGCATTTGTAACTTGACTTTGTGACATTTTCCCACATTGTCAATCTTCTTTCCATATGCTACCATAACCTTCATGTTAGGTACTGGTCGAATAAATAGGTTGAATATTTTAACAAGGTTGACATTAACAGAGTTATGGGTGCTGCTAGAGTCGATGAGAGTTGTGATGTTATTATTATTTATCTGTCCTTTAATCTTCAATGTTTGCGGTTGGGAAATTTCGGTAATAGAAGCTAATGAGATTTGTGGGGAGTCGTCCTCGATTCCTGGTTGGTATTCTTGTTGGCTATTCGCATTGTTCTCAATTGGTTCCTTGACTTCCAACTCTGCTTCAAAGGCATATAATTTCTTTTGTAAGCATATGTTCTTAGGACCCCATTTGTCTCCACAGAACTTAAATTTCCCTTCCTTTACTCTCTGGGCCTGTAAACTGAGCTTCGTTCCTTCCCTAAGTTGAGGCGGTGTATATCTTGGATTTCTAGTGCATGTTGATTGGAGGGGGTTCTTTTTGGAGTTGTCTTGGTTGACATTTGTATGAACAGATTTGTTTTCAATAATCTTGGATTTACATTGTGCTTCCTCCATCGTAGAGATGTTATGTAGCTCTAATTCATCATGGATGTGCTGTTTTAGACCGTGTATGTAGGTTTGTGTTCGATGGTCATTAGTTAACTCTGGAACTCGAGTTGACAACGCTTCCCATTCATAGATGCACTCATCCACACTGTTTTTTTGTTGTAACCTTGTGATTTTGGCAAAGAAATCTTTTTCTTCAATGCCTTGGAATATTTTGATGAGGTTGTTTCTAAAGCTCAACTAGTTGTGAGAACATATTCTTGCAGTATTCTTCCACCATAAGTACCAGTTGTAAGCATTTCCTTCTAGATGCATGGAGGCATATTTAATTTTCTCATCGTCATAATGGATGTTGTGGATGTCTAGGTATTCCTCGGCTTTGTTAGTCCATGCTATGCATTGTCGTTCGTCCTCGTCATATTTGGGTAACTCAACTTTCACCCGTATTTGGCGTCCTTGTGTATATGAGTTTGAGGATGACATGTTGAATAGGGGATCTGGCTGATCCGAAGTTCTAGAAGAGTTTGGTTGCGGGTCATTCGACATTTGTAATCTATCCAAGATGGCAGTTAAAACTTCTTGATTTTTCTTTTGGTCTTCTTGTAGAGTGAGGAAACTATTCTCTATTCATGATGTAAATTGTGTCCAATTTGATGTCAAATTGTCACTTGTATGTCTGATTTTTGTGTGGAGTTCCTCGTAGTTCTTGTTAATTTTCTCATTGATTTGATCAAGCTGAGCGTCCATTGATTTGGTGATTGCTGGAATTTTCTCGGCGCTAAACATGGATTTATTTTTATTCAATGTACGATGCCAGCTTGCCACGATTCTCTTCTCTTTTTAATAATAATAATAATAATAATAATAATAATAATTATTATTATTATTATAATATAGTTTTTTTTTAAAATTTAATAATAATATTAAGAAGCAATAATATTAATAGATGTTATTAATATTAAAGTATTCATAATAAAAAAAAATAACAGTTGAGCATGGATGTGGATGATGGAGGCGACATGGATGGAGAGCATAGGTGATGGAGGCGGCATGGACGAAGAGCGGAGGTGATGGAGGGAAGGGCGTAGAGGTGATGGAGGGCGCGGAGGTGATGGAGGGAAGGGTGTAGAGGTGATGGAGGGTACATAGGTGATGTAGGGCGCATGCGGATGGAAAGCAGAGGGTGAAGGATGGAGCAGGTGCACGGGGGATGGGGCAAGGCCACAGAGGTTGGAGGATGAAGAGAGACGGGATGGGTGGAGGAAGATGGAGAGGGAGCAGGAGGATATGGGGCATGTCAGAAGGGGGGTGGAGGAGAGGGAGCAAGGTAGGAGAAGGAGCTAGCGGAGAGGGGTGGAATGTGTGGCGCGCAACAGAAAGGGTGGTGGAGAGAAGACGCGGATGGAGCAGCAACAGCGGGAGGGTGGAGGATAGAGCAAGATAATGGGGGAGGATGGAGATGTGGCATTGGGTGGAGAAGATGATGGAGGATGGAGGAAGCATTGAGGATGGAGGATGCGTAGGTGGAGAAGAAATGGACAACGCAGCCTCTGGGCAGTGCGGAAGAGATGGGAGTGGTAGTGCAGAAAAATGGCTAGATAGTGAGAGTGAGGTGCGTTGGGAGCAGCGGAAGAAAAAAAATCAATTAAGAAAGGAAAAAGTGGTGGTGTGGTGCTGAGAGCGGAGAGGATTTAATACCAATGGAAGAGGAAAGAAGATGGAAAGGAAGAAATGTAATGTAAAAAATGTATATTTAGTAATGTAGAAGATGGTTTACAAAATAATTGCCTCGATAATTTATACCCTAAGTGGGGAAGAGAGGTGACTTTTCAAGTCACCTCTTAGTTTGATTACATTAATTTACTAAAACTAACCTAACTTAATATTTGAATTTGGCTTTTGCTACAGCTGATCACTGGAGTGGGGACTCTGGTGGAGTGACGTCTCCTGTGTGGGCGCTTGCGCTTCCAACCTCTGCCTTGCCTGAGTTTGCTCACCAGGGATTTGCTCAAACAAACTAGGTAGTGTTTCTCCTAGATAAGCTGCAGAATGCTAAGTACCATACTCTCCCTTTGATCCTCTATTAAATAGCTGTTGGGCTGCCAATATAGTACCCTCCCTACGTAGAACCAGGTACGCCTTGGCATGGTCGAGGGATGGCTTGAGGTCCTACCCTATACAGAGTAAATCAAGCCTGAGAAGCTGTCGAAATCCATTATATAATCAAGATATCATGGTTGCAATGCCTCCCATTCATTTTGTTACTCCGACGGTCCTCAAGGTGTACCATACTTATCTTAAGCATACATGCGAGCATTGGAAGTGTCGACATCTATCCCCTCATGCACATGCCCACAATCGTGTCTTCTGTCAACCTCTTGTTCACCACCCGCATCCAGGTTAAAGACGACACTTAAGTTAATCAAAAGATGACACTTCATTTAATAAAGTGTTTGCATGACGACACTTGAGTTAATGCATTACGCCACTTAATTTAGCATCCTAACTAAGTGGTCATGCATTCAATTAGATGAAAAGTTCACTCTAGAGTCAATTAAGTATCAATTATGTCAAATATGAAAGGCATGGATCATATGTTATGCATGATGAAGATTCCAATGTACAAGAATTATTATGTATGAAGGTAATCCACAATTTTGGTGTGTGTGTTTCACTATTCTATTCTCATGCAACCATTCACTATTGTTTGCATGGCAATGATTTTAGCTTGTTATTAATGTGTTGGAACATGGCAAGTTGATACAATTGATCTCTATTATCTATTGCTCAATATTCTCTCTTATTTCGCACCCGGGGTGCCAAAGACAATATGCTATTGTGTACAAGACATTCTTTGCAATCTATCTGTTTTTTTTGTAAATAAGTACCCATAGGGGATTTGAACTTGTGACCTTCCATTTACAACTTTTCACCTCAATTACTCATTACCAATTTCTCTAACCACCACGAGAACAATATATTTACATACACTCCGAAGACTTGTTGGGGTCATTAGAGGAAATTTCAACTCAAAATGGGCCTTTTAACTTTTATTCGAATTCCATGTCATCATGTGTTAGCCAATGAAATTGCTTTAAATTTGAAATACCGTATAGGTCTTAAACACTTTTTTAATATAAATTTGGGGATAGGTATTATAAAAAAAACTATTTTTTTTGTTTGTATTTTTGACATATCTCCCTGTGTTTTTACTCAAATTTTGATTGAGAGAGCTTGTTGGATGCGGAATAATTCTGCATCCAACGAGTACCCACTCGGCATACTTTTGACGGACCCCGCTACCCCAAAAACAAGAAATACCTGGAAAAATGANTTGAGTAAAAACACAGGGATATATGTCAAAAATACAAACAAAAAAGTAGTTTTTTTCTTTTCTTCCTCCAAAATTAATAAATATTATTTTATTATTTTAAACATTATTTTATTAGTTCATTTTAGGAGACCCATTTAGAGTTGAAATTTCCTCTAATGTTTTCATCCTCATAGTTTTGAGGTTTTTTCCCAAGGTACATTTTGTGTTGTGATTGAATGTTCTATTGATTTTAGTATTCAATATTTCTGCAATTAAAGTTTTAAAGCTCAAAGCTCATCATCTTTGCTAAAAAAATAATACAAAACAATAATGCTATTGGGATAAAGAAAGAGCATATGAAAGTCAAATCGCCTTGTAAAATTTGCAAGGGATATCACCATAATCATCAATTCTCGTCAATGGAGGAAGCTCAAAAGCCATTGAATAAAAAGAAATAACACCTTGTTGTTGTGATTAATTATTTCCCACAAGGACAACAATTAACTTTTGGTTTTTCTAATTCTATTGGAAATGCGCACCCAAAATGCTCCCTCTTCTTATGGGGCACCCAAAATGCTCCATCATATATCAATATGGTCGGGTTTGATTTCTTATTCTCAACTAGAGCAAAAAATATAGCAATATTGAGTCTTTGTCAAAAGATAAGGAAAGTACTGAACTGTAAAATCCTGTTCAAATAGAGAAAACAGTAGTAGAGACAATGCCTTGAATACCAAAATGTGTTGATAAGAGGGAATTACACAATCCTAATATTAAAGCTTCTCCCAACTATTCTATTGTTGAAGATTTGACCCAAACCTCGTGTACTATGTCTGCTCTTGAGGTACTTAAAAGTTGTTCCTCACAATGGAATGTTGCACTAATTTGTGAGTCAAGGTTAGTCAATTGTTTTTCAACCTATTGATTCCTGAGAGAAAGAGAAAGGATAGAAGACATCCTTAGAGATTATTGAACCAAGCATGGATATTGGATCCTTGGATTTCATAAAACAAAGTAGGGATTTGGGAGCAAAGCGTATTATCTCCAACATTATTGGTTGTCAATCAAGTGTTAGTCATTGATTGACAAGTTGGAGAAAATGATTATTTCCTAGACTTTTTGTAAAGCAAATTTACTATGAAATATATGAAACATTCTTTTTTGTGCATCTTCTCATAAAAAAATGTTATTGATATTTGAAGTGGAAGGTATTTTATTTTATTAGAAATCCACCCAAAAAGGAAAAAAGGGGTCAAGTTTCGATTCAGGTGTTGTTGCTCTGATCTTGACTCCTCCGTTTAGGAAAAATCCTAACGAAGCCAAGGGGGGTGGTCCCTACAAAGAGTTACTAAGGATATTAAGCTTTTATTAAGTGTTAATGATAGGCACGACTGTTTTTTGGAGTTTTTCGAAGTGAATTACTGAATCAAGATGTTTGCAAATGTGAAAAGTACTTCAACAACGTATAAACATAACATCAACATATACATATTAAGAAACAACAATACACTGATAATAAGCAAATGAAGAGTATCGTTGTAAATGTAGATTAGTGCCAATGGAGTCACATAAAATAGTTCTATTGAAAGATTAAGGTTTTTCACAAATGTGTCTTGGTTTGTTTTAAAATTATTGTGGAGTAATGAGTGGATTAAACAAGGGGGAAGGGGACTCCATATATACCAGATGGTATGAGGAGTATGTCCAAAACCCTTATCCAATGTGGTTCCATGCGAAGAATATGTGGGATGGATCAGAGTCTATTGGACATGCCCAACATTACACCAACGAGGGTGTAGCCTAACAGTATCCTGAGGTCACTATCCAGTGGTTCCTGCTTCCTTTGTGAACATTCCCCACAATGGATTAAATCGAGGCATTGGATTTTCTCCTTGGGGGATTTATTGGGATGTGAATTTATTAGGGTGAAATTTATTAATTAGGTATGAAAAATTAATTAACACACACTTCCACTTTTGATATCCACAAGCTCAGACAAGCCTGTGAGGGGTATAGCATACACAGAGGAGGTTAATGTTTGTTCCGGTTTTAAAAATGAAAAGGAAGCTAAAGTATACAATCCTTGAAGGATGGATTGTGCGTGTAACACCCCGATTTTGACCCTATTGCATGAAATTATATATGATGTAAATATCATTATTTAATCATCATGTGGATCTCAAGGCAAAGGCCCCGCCTTCGACTTAACGCTTATGTATCGACGATTAAAATCGATGCCGATGGTTTATGTGCTAGCCAGGCATAATGCATTTGGAGACATCATGTAAAAATGCAAATGAATAAAAATACCACAACTAGCTATGCACCGCAACGTGAAAGAGATGGGGGCATGATATCATAAGGAATATGGAGGGAAAACATTCAAACCCTTGAGCCATTGGGGAAATCCCAAATGCCAAAGGGAAAACCCATAAAGTTGTTAACTACCGATTTTGTCTTTTTGTGGCAATCAATTATTTCTGCCAGAAATTGGTTGGGGAAGTTATTTCCTTGGGATGGGAAAGGTATGGAGGTCAAATTCGAATTGGGAAGACCATGGCATTTTGGAAAAACACATGCTTTTAACTTCTTGGGCAAGTAAATTCTTGGAAATGCATGCCCATCCCATTATTCACCCACATCTTTCATTCCTCACCCATTCTCATTCACGTTTGGCTCTCTCACATAGCTGAAGCTTGCTGAGCTCTCTCTTTCACGTTTTTTGTAGTTTTACCATTTTTCTCCATGGCTGGGAAGTCGTTTTTGTGTTGCTGTGTGCATGTGCAACATGGATTCACGTTTTGGGGGTTTTAAGAGGCCATATTGTCTCCCTCACGCAGTTGAGATTGTTGGGCATTTTCCCCTCACGATTTTCCTGTCGTTTCTTCATTTTTCCATGCTAGAATTCATTTTTTGTGTTGCTGAGTGAATGTGCAGTAGAGATCCACGTTTTGGGGTTTTGAAAGAGGCTTTTTTTGCCCACGCAAAGCCCGTAGATGTTTTCTAAATTCGAATCCATGAATTGGGGGTTTGTGGAGGTCGTTTTTTCCTCTTTGAATCCATTAAATGTTTCCTAAAATGATTTGCTCACCTGGGTCGTTTTTCACCAATTACCATTTTCGATTTTGGTTCCCAGTACATTTTTGTCCATACCCAGAAGTTGTATTTAGATGTGAATTTCA
Source organism: Pseudotsuga menziesii (assembly GCA_001517045.1). Lineage (NCBI taxonomy): Eukaryota > Viridiplantae > Streptophyta > Pinopsida > Pinales > Pinaceae > Pseudotsuga > Pseudotsuga menziesii. Next base: position 94,822 of record LPNX011092558.1, on the reverse strand, counting down.
TCCTAGTGTTGGCTTGGCTGAGTAAGTCCAAGGAACCCATCTGTTAGATGGTTGACTGTGTTTGGGGGTGATTGTTGGCTTGGCTGAGTAAGTCCAAGGAACCCGTATGTTATTGGCTTGTTTCCTTAGTAGTATGTGAAACCCAACTGTGTGTTGGATTGACTATGGATGTATGGTATTCCTGTGTGTAAGTATGTTGTTCCCTTATTCCTTGTGGGAATCATGCCTAGCTCGGAGGTGGCAGTGGTGCTGAGAGATTGATGAGCACATTGGTCTATGGTTGGGCGGAACATTGCAGTGACATAGTTGGTTGTGGGACAACTCTGTTTCAAGATAAGTATTCTTGTGTGTTTAATCTCTGCAATGTATTTAATTGATAATTTATCATGAACATGTTGAATGGTTGAACATGATGAACGTTGCTTGTTTTATGAATTATGAACATGATGAATGCTTTGAATAAAATGTATTTGCTTCCACTATAGATTGCATGTATTATGCTTCTGTGTATGATTTTATTTTCAATGCAATTTTCTGTTTATGTCCATGGGGCTGGTTTCCCTGCTTAATTGATAGTAGCAGTGCCGTAGTTGCGTCCTCTCGGACTAGAGGGGACGTGATAGTGTGCTTGTGTTTAAATAGAAAATAACATACTAATTCATAAAAATTAAAATATATGACCAAGAGTCTCTTTCAGGCCTGAGTGTCATACTCGGGAAAACAAGGCTAAGTTAGTTCTAGAATGATAAACAAGTACATACTGATTAAACTAGTTTTAAATAAAAATCTAATTAGATGCAAAAGGAACTATTCTAACACTTGAAAAAAGAAGCAATCACATAAGAGGCGATACAGGCTCCCCCCAAGTGGGGGAAGTGGGGTGTGGGAGCCGTAATCCCACTTGCTCTTCTTATTACTTTTATTTACAATGCTTAAAGAATTACCACTTGGTCCTAATACACATGGATCCAAGGGTTTATGGTGTTGGAAACTGAAAAAGGGGAAGAAAGGAGAAGCATGGAGCCCTGAATGGCCCAATTTTAGTGAAATTTCGTTAGCATACCTCTCTATTCTTTCGCTAAACCTGCAAAAATAGCAAGAAAATATGATTATAAGATGGTGATATGTACAAAAAACAAATAAAAATTTTCAGACTTTGGTACTTAGAAAAATTATGAAAATTTACTTAGTGCAAGCACCACTTTTATAGCCTAGATCTAATGGAAATATGGAGCTTTGAAAGCATTTTTAAATCTAACCATTCTTAAGTGGTGAGAGTGTTCTACTCTTAATAGTTATTAGAGGATAGTAATGGGATAATAATTAATTGTAAAAGAATATACAATAGATAAAAAAAATCATATATTGAAAATAAAAAAAAAACACCCTCAATATTGTGAAGAATTTATTAACTGATGTTACATTTCATGTTGGTTTAGTGTTTGAATATATATTTAACTTTTTAACAATCATTAATATATATCTCCTTTGCATTTTCTTGAACATTTTTTTTAAGGTCTTTCTCTTTATTTATTTTTATTAGTAGAAATTTATAGCTTAAACATTATGTGTGTGCCATACATGATATTCTATTATACTTTGTGCTCCATACATGATATTTTATTATACTAAATGCTTAAGTGCTTATACTAGTATATATTACCTAATTTTTCATTCATTAAATTTAAGCATCTATTATCTATTTTTTCATTCATTAAATTTATGTAATAGTCATTCTTTTGTTATTTGCTATTTATTTATTTTAATGGATTTTTAATTAATCTTTATTTATTTGAAATTTATAAAATGGCGAAACTTAATATTAAAAATATAATTTTATTTTTTAAATATATAAAATATTATTTTATATTACAATTATACATAACTAAAAATATTCTTCATTTTCTTAGTTAAGATACGGATATTATATTTTAGAGAATAACTAAAATCTGGTTCATAAATACTCGTTGAATTACATGAAATGATATATGAATTCCTTTTAAGTCTCTTATGTTCTCATGATGATATGATATGACTATTTATTAGTATAAATATATTAAAAATTATTTGATTTAAATAATTTACTTCTATTTTTATAATAAAGTAATAGTGAAAATTTAAAAGTCTTAATTTCTTATTTAATTTATAATTTGTATGAGCTTTTAGACTAAATGATGATAAAATGTATTATTAAGGTAGTCTTTACAAAGTTATAGGCTCAAAAGGCTCGGTTAACATGTGAGCCATGATGGAGCTCTGTGTGAGTGCATCTAAGTTATAGAGGTAATAGTAGGGATTTACCTTATGTCATATGAGTACGATCTCTATTTCAATTGTCAATTCTCATAATAATAAAAGTAATAAAGTGTATGAGAATTATTCATTTGCAAATAAGAAAATAAATTTAGAACATTAATTTGATTTAATTTTAAGAGAAAGAATTGTCATGTTTCACTAATGTGATTGGTTATTAATGGTTTTGTTTGTTAGGAATCCTAGGTTTGAAATTCCGTGATATTGCGAGGAGACACCTAAAAATCCAGTCATGCTAAGGGTTGGTACGGCCTAGTCCAGGTGCAATCCTTTGGTTATTTTGATGGATTAGATGCCCCCAAGCCACAATTTATTAGTGCTAGAGAAAAAACACTCTAGCTAGTTACATATAATATGGCTTGTTGACACTAGTGGTATAAACCCCATCCAAATTGACAACTTGAGTCATACTTGAGATGAATTCCTAGTTTTGGGCGTGAATTCTTGATTTGGGGCACATTATTTGATTTGGGAAATTGATCCTTGATTTTAGGAGTGATTGATTAATAACTAGTTGAGGACTAGATGTGCTCCACTAACCTATGTACTAATTGACCCTAATTAATCCTAACTAACCCTAAGCACCCAAATTGTGATTCTTTTGGGAGTTTGCATCCACATATAATCAATTGCATGTACATCACTCTGTCATAACTAGTGATTGGGGAGTCTTGGGTCAATGTAACTCAAATGAGTGATTGTGCATGGCTAATTGAGGGTATTTTTCTCTAGTTAAGCCTCACTAGCACCTCATGCACTGCATTAGAAATTTGAATATCATCTTGACCTAATTCAAATTTTCTTTCTATAAGTATTGTTCATCTCCATTAATTCATGTTTAATGAAATGTATCATTCTTTCTTATTATGTGTTCTAGATTTTTGTGTGATGAATTAATGTTTAACACATTTGTTACATGAATAGTTCATTATGATACTTTTTTAGTAGTATATCACTCTTTTCTTAGTGCCTATATCTACATGATCAAATTTTACATGGTATAAGAGTTGCAAAGGTGCTAAACTAGTTAGTATTCTAGTGTTTGTTTTCAGGGGTCAAGCTATTGCAGGTTAGAGAAGTGGCTTTTGTAGCCATAAAAAATATCTGTGGAGTCATGGATCTCCTATATACCCAACACATTATAACCCAATTAAATTATTATAAATGTAAATCAAGGAGTAGAAATGCTCATGAGGATGAAGGGGATCTACCAAATCACAATGAATACCGAGATGAAACCTAATTCTGTAACTCGAAAGAATAATTATTTGAATAGAATGGATGAAGCATTCAATATAAATTTTTATTCTATTTCTCAATATATACTCTATCATGTTGAATCCAAGAATACTCCAATTGAATTTTGGACTATGTTGTCCACCCTCTTTGGAACACAAGATGAAATGAGGGGCCATCAATTGGAGATAGAACTGATGAACTTGAGACTAAGTGATTTTGAATCTATTCAAGATTTTTTCACCAAGTTCAAATCATTTCTCTTTCATATCAAGAGGTATAATATCTAGAAATGACAAATCACAAATGGTACTCTTTATTCTCTCCAAATCAAGTTTTGATTACGGTATATGGGAAACAATTTCCTGATTTGGGAAACAATTTCCTAATTTTAGGAGTGATTAAGTCAGTAATTAGTTGAGGACTAGATGTGCTCCATTAATATAGGTCATAATTGACCCTAAATAAACCTAACTAAATCTAAGCACCATACTTGGTATATTTTAGGGATTTGCATGCACATATGTAGGTTGAGAAACAATTTCCATTCCCTTATTTGGGAAACAATTTGACTTTGATGATGGAAAGATCGAAGAGGAGAAACCATGGTTTCCTTATTGCAATAAAGGAACACATAAATAATAATATTTTAGATACATTTTTTTTGAAGAAAAGGAAGAGAAGTAGTGCAACAAAAAAGTCAACTGCATGTATACACTTTCAACAATTTCTACTCCATGCATCCTTGATTCAAAAGAATTTGGAGAACTTGTCCCAATAAAGTTCTAATTGAAGAATCCATGGAATAACTTGTCTCAAATCAAGTTCTCATTGCACAATATCTACAATATGTCTCTTTAGACTCTAGAGCTACAACTTTTACTCCCACTACTCACCAATTTCTGCACAAAACTTTCTAAGCAAATTAAATTTTTACATTCTCTTTTATGGGGTGGGGGGTGGGGTTCCATGTGGTTTTTTCCCTATTACACAATGTACATAGTATTTTGTGTGTGCATGGGTACCTAATATGGATGCAAATTGTTGGGACTTGTTTTTTCTTTTTCACCTAGTGAAGCTTATGGGGAATGTTAGAGAAAAAAACCCTCTACCTAGTTGCCTAGACAATTACTTAGTGACTCTCATGGTCTAAACCCCATATAAATTGACCACTTGAGTCACTCCTGATATGCATTCCTAGTTTTGGGGTGCATTCCTTGATTTTGGGCGCATTCCATATATTGGGGAATCACTCCCTGATTTTAGGAGGGATTGAGTAAGTAACGAGTTGATCACTAGATGCGATCCACTAATATAAGTCCTAACTAACGCTAACTAACCCTAACTAACCATAAGCACCCCAATTGAGATATTTAAAGGATTTTCATGCACATACAATGAGTTGCATGTACATCACTTAGTCATAACTAATGATTGGGGAGTCTTGGGTCAGTTTAATTTAGATTAGTGAGCGTGCATGATTAACTGATGGTATTTGGATCTAGTTAAGCCTCACTAGAGCCTCATGCACTGCATGATCAATTTGAATAGTTGCTTAACCTAATTCAAATTTCCTTGTTATATATATTGTTCACTTCGATTAATTCATATTTAATGAAATACATCATTCTTTCTTATTATTTATCCTAGTTTTTGGTGTTATAATTAATGTTCAGCACATTTATTACACAAATAGTTGATTATGATGTCTCTTTCACACTATATTTCTCTAGTACTAATTCCTCAATCTACATGCTCAAATTTTACATGTAAACCAAATGGTAGTTTCACAAATTATAGACACTTTAACCAATAAAAAACATTTAAAAGAAAGATTTAGTATGAACACAAAGATGATATAAATAATTTACTTATTCAAATTAATATCTTCAATTTTAGTATTATTTTACTCTTCATATGATTTGGAACAAGAATTTTTATTATATAAAAAAATATATCTATATTTTAAATATATTTTTAATAGTTTAATAGTTAAAAAAACAATGTTTAATAATTTTGTCTAATTTTAATTGGTTATGAAATGGATTGTTATTCTCACCATTCACTATGTATTCACAAAATGGCATTTTAAACTTATAATAAATATATAATTTTAATTGGCTCTAAAATTAATTGTTATTCTCATCATTCAGAGTCTATTCACAATTGGCATATTAAACTTATAATAAATATATTGTTATATCGGGGTGAACCAACCAACATCAATTCTCTTTTATCATGATTGTTTTTTTTATCTAATTAATTTTAAAGCAATTTTTTCTATTATATAACCACTTAAAAGGTTTGCTTGAGTTTCATTATTTTTATTTATTCTCAAGTTTGTGTAAAATCCATTAATCTTTTTCATTATTATTTTCTAAAACATAACAACTTAAAATGTTTTCTTCATATTCACTATTAGTCCCTACGAGAGGTTAAGGTACTATTGCAATGAGTTTGTGTTGACTTTGTATTAATTTCTTTGATTATATTTCCAAAATATAATAACTTAAAATGTTTTCTTGATATCCATTATTAGTTCCTGCTGAAGGCCAGGGTACTATTGCAATGCGTTTGCATTGACTTTGTATTAATTTTTCATCTGACTTTAAATTTTTTTCCAAATTGCTATGTTTAACATAGGAGTTGCACAAATATTTATTTTAGTATTTCTTTTTGAAAATATTTGTTAATATTTCATTGTTTGATACTTTTGAGGTCTTATTAGAAACCTTCACTTCTTTCGATGTTTGTTTCATATTTTATTTCATATTTATGTTTCTAAAGTTTAATGTGTCAAGAGAGAAATGGGTAATATGGAAGGTAATGACCGGTCATAATTGCTAAACATGTGATAATTGCTATACTATGAAATATTTTTTGAACATACAAAATCTGTAGTCATATGTTCTATAGTATGAAACTTTTTGAACTATCCAATCACATATTTTGGAGGCCACCATTTATACCGCATTAATACTGCATTAATGACGACCCTTGTTATCTACAAATACAAAAGAAACTCTAAAGTCTTGGTGGATAATTTTTTTGGTATTAAGCTAATCAAGAATTGTAGTTCTCGAGATATAATAAATTGTAAAGGCCCCATGAAGTGGCCAAAACCCAAATAGATGACTTGCATCCATTATCTTGGCAGAGTTTTAGATTATATGATTTCTAACATTTGCATATACAACAAAATAGTAAATTTTGACAACTTAAATGACCATGAGCTTGATTCTAATCATAAAAATTTAACCCTAACTCTAATTTTTTTTAGGAACATAGTAATATCGAAGAGAACTTGATATTAAGTAAATTAAAATTGATTTCTTTTTAAGGGATTTAAATATCTAATTCAACATATTATTAAATAAGGACAATAGTGAATATATCTATCATATTTTTACCACAATCCTTTCTAATTCCACTAACAAGTTCTCTCTCATCATGATATGTATAAAGGAAAATAAAATGACCAACCCTTGGTATTATAAATAGTGCAAGCAAGCTATAAAATCCATTAGGGATGATTCTAATGACTCCTTAAAATTTGACAAGATATATCGGTACAAAGACCTAATTAAATGGAAAAAATGTAATATATAAAAAGAAAGCAAGAGAAGCTTTTGAACCTCTCTAACATAGATCCTAAGCAATTATGGAGGAAAATTTTAAGTCATAAAACTAAAGAAAACAATACAATTCCCTAAGGGATAGGGATTTCTACCTTAAAAAGATTTATGAATCCCCTGATTTCATAGACAAAATTCAAATCCTTTCTATTGAGGAAAACACTATATCTTTAGAAGACAGAGTTCGGGTTTAAGTGGTTCAGAAAATAAAAAAAAACTAAGGACATCGAAGGATATGAAGTATAAATATTAAAAATCGGTAGGCCTATCTTCATTCCTCACATACACAAGCTCTTAAATTTAACAATGAAATGGGGATTTCAAACCATGGAAAAAAATATTCATTGTTCTTATTTTTGAAAGTAGAGATAAAAACTAATCCTTCTAAATATAGGACCATTATAACTTGCCCTCTTTTATCCAATCCATATGGAATTCTTTTGGAAAATACTATAATCGTTAAAGCTTAAAAGTCATAAGAAAAGAGTTAAAGGCCATGCAAGATTTAGGAGCTAACATTTAACTATGGACTACCTTATTATGCTTAGGACCATAACTGTCAAGTATTGTAATATTAAAACCAATATTTTTGTGTTACTTTGTTGACTTTAGAAAATAATTTGACACAATGCCAATAACTAACCCTTGGGATATATTATAAGATCTAAAGGATCCTTTAAATTTGAGAGTTGTTGCAATAAGGTTGTATGAGAAGGTTATTTCCAAGTCTTGGAATTTCTATCATTGTTTAGAAGTAATTGATTGTAATATAGGAGTCAAGCAAGGTTGTCCTCTATCCCCTACTATTTTTTATATATACATTGATAACATATAGGGTCATTTGGAAGGAGCAGGTTGTGTCGTCATGACTTTGGATTGTAGATCCATCATTCTTCTTCTTTACACTGATAATATTTTTCTTATGTTGAGGATTACCAATGATCTCGACAAGAAACTAAAAATTGTCAAGGATCTTTTTCTCTAGTATAGGTATGAATACTAACACTTACAACACAAAGGTTATGATAATCAATCCCAAAATATCACTTATGATATTTTCATGTATGAAAATGACAACTTTGACGAAGTGACTTCATACAAATATCTCAAAATAAATCTTTATTACAAGCTTAATTAGAACTATATCATTTAGAAATAGATTAATGGAGCATGGAAATATTATTATGGACCTGAAAATAATCATAAATTAATAGATCTTTGACTTTGGGATATAAATAAAATCCTCTTTGAGAATATCATTACTCCTATTATATTATATAGATGTGAAGTTTAGGGTTGCAACATCTCTAGATAATCATGGAGAACGCTAGAAAAAATTCAAAATCACTTAATAACATATCATATCAAAATTAAAAGAAATACACTTTATCATATCCTACTAATAGAAGAGAATGTTTTTCCAATTTAAAGCATGGCTATGAATAGTTACATAATGCACAAGAACAATATAAACAACATGGGAGATAAGAGGGTTCCTAAGCATGCTTCATATTATAGTAAAATCAACTCGTAGTTTAAGGGAGGTTGGTATAAAGACCCCATGTATTTATTAAATAATTTGGGATTCAAGAATGATCCATATCTTGAGGGCTGATACTTGGAGGATTGGATGTCGAGAGAGGAGGAGCAACAATAGAATAATGGACAAGCTGTGAGAAACACATATTAACGAGATCTAGGATGTCAAGAGCCTATACAAAGAAACACAGAGTATATATGCCACATGGAGGGGTGAGGATCAAAGAGGGTTCTTTGAGCCTCACCTCTCAAACTATACTAACAAAAACACTCAGAACCAATAACCCAATAACTCAATAGAATAAGATAAGTGTAGGATGTCAAAATTCCTTCAATACTTTATTGAGAAGGCATAATGACTTTATATAATATTATTACAATGTGCCTTGAATCCATACCATGGAAAAAAAACCATGGGATGTCAAATACCATGGATGGAAGAGGTACAATGTGCCTTGAATCCATACCATGGAACAAAACCATGGGTTGTCAAATACAATGGATGGGAGAGGGTGGCCTCTCCATTTAATTATTTTATGATGAATGGGAGAAGGTGGCCTCTACATTTAATGATTTTATGACTTATATGTCCAAATTTATACCAAATGCCACCTGAAATTAGGATCATCCAATGGCTTCGTTCCTCGAGATCCTGGCTTCTCTTGGTCTGTTGTCAATCTCATCAGTCGGTTTATCCGAATGTTCTTTGACTTGGTTGGTATTTATTGTCAACCATTTACCAATACCTCATCATCTCCATATACCACAAATGGTCAGAATCCATGCGACTCATCTCTCGTCGATATTTTCCCTAGCAAAACATTCTCTTGTCGACTCATTGTGCCAATTCTGTTGGAGGTCGTCGACTATCCTCCAGGCACTTTCGCTGTCCATTTTTAACTGTTGGTGTTGGGATTAGATTCTCCTGCATCAACCTCCTAGGTTCAAAAATAATTTTTCTCATGACTTTGCAGTGTTGCATATAGAAATCTCACATTGCTTAGCAGCCTTCATGAGAATTTCACTTTGCCATCCAACCTCTCAGGAATCCTGACTTGAGTCACCTTGGAAACTTTTTTCCTTGACCTAGAAGGGACGATGCCTTCTTGTGTTTTGCATAGAGCGTAGGCGATGCCTGTCGTAGTTGAGCAAAAAATGTCATTTTCCCTCTTCTTTGGTGAAAAACCTAGGTTGATGCTCCTGACAGTTCTGCTAAAAGTGTCGGTGGTCAGTAAAAAAGAAAAAAAAGATGTTTCTAGAAGCTTCCATATGGAATCCTTCGTGGAATTAGTTCCTATATGCCTGGGAGAGGCGGCATTCGCTTCCCTCACCTGTAGGGATCTCATTCTATCCTTTCTCCAAGTCATCTTATGGGTTCTAGGCCTATAAATGGAGCCTTCATGAGGAGAGTGGGGGAGGCTAGAAAAAGTATCCTTATGCTGCTAGTTTGAAGTCTGAATTAGAGGCAAAGTAGAGGTATCTTGTGTTTGGAGAGGTCTTCATAGTCATAGGAGATTGTAGACATTCTTGTTGAGACAAAATCCATCAACATCAAGGCTTTTTGTTTGTACTTCTTTCTCATCCATATATTAACACAAAGACATTTACCTTTCCTATATTTGATTGTAGTGTTTGTAATTAAATATTATTGGATTCCTTGATCACCAATATGGATACTCAATTATCATGATGCTCTCATCCCTTTTGTTTGTCTTGTGATCTATTTTGCAGATACCGAACCGTTACAAGGACTTTCTGGAGAGAAGACAAGCAGATCCAAGGTTGAGGTATATTGTGCTTTATGTTAATTGATTTGATTATTCAAGGAGATGATATGTTGCTGTGTCTTTTTGTTATGTAGTTGTGTTTTACATTGCAGAGGAACAAGCAGTGTCTACGCTGGTTGAGAATTCTTGATAACAAAATTGGTGACTCCACTAGGGTAAGCTAATCTAGCCAGATCTGGGGAAGATCCAGTCAGATCTGGTGCAGATCCAGTCAGATCTACAAACTTTGGTAACATTCCATCTATGAAGGTTATTCTCTCTCCTTTCAATTGTTTCAGTTAACAAGGTAAGTTATCTATCTTATGTTTCTGATCTTCTGCCTCTCTTCTAAGTAGCTTTTACCCTTTTTTTTTAGTTTAATTCACTCTTTCTGGTTTCTCCTACATGATTTTAGCTTTTTAGTTCATTGTTCAGCGGTGCCTTTCCCTATGGTTGACAGAGAGTCGATCTATCCTAGGGCACATTTTTTTCTTTGGCAGGAGCATCGACACCACCTTCTCCTTTGATTGACAGAGCATCAACGACACCTTTGTGCAAAAGGCTAGGAGCACTGTAGCAGCCCAAAACGCCCTGGTGCAGTGCCTTTCAGAGCGCCGAGGTAGGTCTTCTAAAACTGCCTGTCTGAAAATTTTTTGTTCAAACTTTTAAATTGTCCTCTTCTCTGAAATTTTTTAGTGTGGTTTGCTTGCTTGCTGTCTGATTTACTGGTTTTTGTGAGTTTGGTTCTCTATTTGAGCTCAGATCCAAAAATGTTATCCTTTGCATTGTCATAAACGAAAGAGAAAACATAGTTCAACTTTGGTTTTTTAGTGAAGACTCTGAAATTTTTCTTTTGAAAAGAAAGCCCATAGCCTCTTCCTAGAAGATTAGTTTCTTTTTAGAAAAGACTGCTTTGTGTGCCTCATATTTTCTAGAAAAATACAAAAAGAATCATTTTATTTTTCTCTTGTTTATGCTTGCGAAAATTTTCCATTTCCATTTTGCATGTGTGATTTAGAAAAATAGGTCTTTTTGACATAGTAGCAGAAGTTAGTTTTGCATGCATGTTAGAGGCTTTATTTATTACATTTTCAGAAACTTTAGAGTGCTTGTTTGAAAGAATTTTTGTGTTTGAAAGGACTTCCTTTGCATTTCTTTATTGTATCTTGTTTTGTTGTTGAGAACAGCTTTCTTTTGGTATATTGTTGAAAACAAAAGAAAAAGGTTTCTTCCTTACCCTAGTTAGTTCTCATTGAAGTCAAAAAGTGCATCTACATTTAGATTAATTTGCACCATTGGAGATAACATTCCACAAACATTCACCTAATCATCCAGATAAAATTAACGGTAGCTTTAGGTCTAAAAATTGTATAGAAACTTGAGTGATAGGTTAGTGATGTGTTCGGGCATCATTAAGCGTAGGAGCTGTCGTTACTTGTCTGCACTACAACCCGGGACTCGCACGGTTCTTCCACGTACCACTCGTATATCGAACGACCTTGCATGTACCCTTGAGGTATATAGAAATGTACTTCATGTACTCAATTGTATATCGGAAGGCCCCTTGTGAACGGTTGTGCATTAGACAACACCGCTACCGATTTGAGCTCCCACATACCTTGCATATATTGGGAGACCCCACTAGGATACCCTAACCATCTAAGAAAAGCCCTTTGGTAGTCTTGTGTGGAGCAATACATCGAAAAAAACATTCAGGGAGACCACTACGCACGTACCCCTGAGGTATATTGCGAGTTGCACCTACTTGACAATCGTGGTGAGAGACATGCTATTCTGAACCCATCCTATCACTTAAGTCTACTGGTGACCTTTAGCTATATGTAGGTTTTGTTTATGTGTTTTCCTCCTTTTTGACATAGATTAGGTAACTTCGGCCACCACCATGGCTGAGAAACTTGCGAGACATTAATGTCGTAGACTGTAGGGTTTATCTCCTGACTCTCCTCCTAGCATGGAAGGACAAGAAGGGGTAACCATGGAATAACTAGCTTCTGCTAATGTTCCTATAGGAACTTCCCTAGCTAGTGAAACCAGAGAAGATTTCACTATTTTTACAAATCTTTTGGTTCAAATCCCTCCTGTAGCTGATGCTTCTATGCATCCACCATTGGAAGGCTGTGTTGATAGTCCTACTCCACCATATTATGGCCCATATGCTCCTTTTTGTAGGACTTCTATGGGCCAAGATATTACTAAATTTGGGGTGATTAGACCTTCACTAGGGAACCCTCCTTTAGGAGAGGAATATAGAATAATTAATGCATCTCTTGATTGAGCTCGTAACTTTTCAGAGAGAGTACAAAGAATCATTCCTCCACCTGTGTCTTGTTATGAAAATATGTTGGCTCATTTACACTGTAATACAGATCCTTGGCCTTTATCTGAAATTAAACCTTCTCCTGAAGGTCATGCAACCTATGGTGAGACTTCCCACAACCCATGGCCTAAGGGATATTGTTCACTAGCTCAAGTATTAGGTCCTATTGAAGAAGTTCCATTTCAAGGTAATCCAGGTCCAAATGACAATCCTACAGTCTCTCATCCTAGCCCCATTACTAGGCCTTCTATACCAGTCGTGGCTAGGGGGAAATCCACAAATCAAGTTATGTCAGCACACTCTAATGTCGAGGGGCAACCCCCAGCGTGAGTTACATCATCTGTTAGTGAAATTGTTGCTAGTTCAAGACAAGTTGCGGTTGTAGCACAACCTGTAGTAGTCATCCCTTCTAATAATACCAATGTTGTCCCCCCCATCCATTTCAAGCCAACCCTTAGGGGGGAAACCTGTCAATAATATAGCTTCTTGGGGATATACTTATCTAGGAGGTCATCCACCTACGGTCAATCAAGTGTATCAACAACCACCGCCAACGACTATTTATCCTGGAATGCCCTACCCTGGGAATGCTTTTGTACCTTAGAGACAACCCAATTGGTCTAATGTTTCGTCATATGGAGGATCTTTTGTTAATAATGCTAGAGGATATGGCAGACCCCCCCTAGAGGACCACCACGTGGACCTGGAGGACTTGGTGGACCATTTGGAGGACCACCACTCGGAGGCACACCATCATCACCTGGAGGTGGAGGACCACTACTTGGGGGACCACCACCACCTTTCGGAGGACCCACTGCCTCGGGTGGCCCACCTCATCATGGAAATTTTGGAAATCAACAACCTTTTCACCAAGCTTCGGGGGAATCATCTATACCCATCTATCAATCTGCATATGGTCCTACTGGCTAGCAAATGGCATACCGGTATTGCCAGTATCCACAACCAAATCAACAAATGCCATTTATAGCTACTTTAGATCTTCTATACTTGTCAAGATTGATAACTGACCCAATCTGTCATGACCCCTCTTGGCCTGCCATTCCTGTAAAGCTACCTTCCTCTATACCCAAGTTTGATGGCAAACCCGATGAAGATCCAAAAAACCATGTGATGACATTTCACTTATGGTGTTCATCCAATTCTTTGATGGACGACTCAATCCATCTAAGGATTATTCAAAGAAACCTCACTGGTATTGCCACAAAGTGGTACATTGAGTTACCACAACACTCTTTTTGGGACTTCAATGCCTTAGCAATGGTGTTTTTAACACACTTTCAATTGCTAATACGATATGAAATAGGTACAGACCTTTTGACTTCTCTTTGACAAACCACATCAACTCTCATCTCCGATCATATCCATGAATGGAGACAAAGACGAAGGTTAATTAAGGCCCCATCCCTGATCAGTTGCTCGTTGATTGGTTTACAAAGTCTTTACTTCCACCTATTTCTACAGATGTTGTCATGGGAGGCACTATTATTGAAGAGCAAGCTATTAGCCACGCTCAGTACCTAGACTTGGTTTACTCCCAGCCAGGTACTCTGTATGATCTGATTCCCCATGCTCCTTGACCTACAACTAATCGATTAAGACCTACAACTGAACCACCTGCTAATGGCATACTTGGTTCAGTTCAAACACAAAGGGCGGAAAAATATTCTATGAAACAAAATCAAACCACCACTCTATCAAATCAACCAACACCATCTACCAAACCTGCGCCCTCTCCTGTTGCTTCCGCTGAAGTAAAAACGATCCAATCAAATGAATCTTGCAACAAAAAGAAGAAAGGAAAAAATAAATCTAAAAAACTTGATAATCAATAGGAAGGAAACAAAACACAGAACTCAGATGCTGATTCAAAAGGTAAGCGAAATGTAAAATTTCCTTGTTTAATCTGTGGAGGTGACCATTTTACAAAAGAACGTCCTTGTTGTGAGGAATTTAGTATGTTTTTGAAAACTTCACCCACCCCAGCAGTGTTGAAAGATCCTTTCCCTTCCAAACAACAATTAATTGATCATAAGTCCTTAAACGAAACTTCTTCGTCCATGAATGAAGTTTGAATGATGTCTAGTGAAACGATTAATTTAAACACAAGATCACATAGTTATGACCCTCTTGCAGAAAAGAAACCTGATGATGTTCCATCTGAGAAACCCTCAACTTCCACACCTCCTCCTAATAATGGTCTTCATATTGAAAAACCTATTTTAGAAGCAATTTTTCGTCCACCAAAGGGTACTCTATGTAAGTCCATAATCAATCCTAATGCTCGTGTATCCCAATATTATAATATTGTCAAAGATTTCGTCCATGCACCCTACGCTATGTCGACTTTAGAGGTACTTCAAACCTTCCCAACTCAACAGAAAAACTTGCTTATTGCCCTTGGAGCTATGGATCCTGAGAATAGTAATATCATCACTTTCAAACTGGATGATTTCAAGACGGGACTCTCACATCAGTTATCTTTCCAGATTGCTACCAAGATTGCTGGAAAGACTATCCATTGTACGATTTTGGATGAGGGTGCCTCTACATCTGTTATGTCTTTATCTTGCTGGAGAGCCATTGGTTCTCCAGAAATCAACCGTTCACCTACCACCCTTAAGGCTTTTGATGGTCGCGACTTTCAACCCTATGGATTACTACCTGCCATCCATGTGGAACTGGAGGGCAAGTCAGTCTCCATTCACATTGAAGTCATCGACGCTTCTTTGGATTACAACTTACTCCTAGGTTGTCACTGGTTTTATGCTATGCAAGCTGTAGCATCGACCATTTTTCGAATCGTCCAGTTCCCATTCCAAGGAAAGATTGTTACTGTTGATCAGTTAGATTTCATTACACCTAGTGCCATTACAAATAATGCGAATAACATTCTGCTCCTGAATACCCCATAGTATAAGGACATTGGAGTAGGTCTTATCAAATATTCTTCACTAATGGGAGTCTTTACCTCATCTGATCCTCCTCCTGCTTTGCAAACTGCATCTATTAACATGATTTCTACCTCTCATGCAGAAAAAAGGAAAAGCAATTGCTGACGAATCAACATCCTTTTCCCCTTTTGAAGAAATTTACAATGCAATCCAAGCTACCAGTGATCCCCCCATCAATGACCATTTGTTGGTGGCCTCAGACTGTTATCACATGCCATACTGGCTCAACTCCCCCCATCTCTAGTTTATCTTTCACACACACTTGCTACAGATGAATCTATTATGGAAGTTATGTCGTTAAAGGAGATGCTTTGGGAAGATTATCATCACAAATCTTCTTTCCTTCCCCCTTGCCATATGGTAGAAGACCACTTCACCTCTACGGTTTCATCTGATATAGTCCTCAACCCCCAGCCTTCGATCCTCACTCATAGTATCGATTCTGAAAGAAATTTATGCAACATTACAAAAACTATGCCTGTTGACATATCAGTGAAACCTGGTGTTTCCAAGAACATTTTCATAGGACATAACTCTTCACTTGAAGAGGTTCAAACATACACGACCCTTTTTAAGGAATTTAGAGATGTCTTCACGTGGACATATGAAGAAATGCCAGGGATTGATCCCTCTATCATTGTTCATGAGATCAAAACTTACCCTAATGCCAAGCCCTTATGTCAGAAACTACGACAGGTCCATCCAAGAAAAGCAACCGCTATTAAAGAAGAAGTTGAGAAACTTCTCAAGGATGGTTTCATTTACCTCGTATCATTAACTGAATGGGTGTCCAACATAGTCCCAGTGAACAAGAAATAGGACACTATTAGGGTTTGTATCGATTGTAGGGATTTGAATTGAGCTTGTCCAAAAGACAACTTTCCCACTCCCTACATCGATCAAATAATCGACAACTACGTCGGAAGCGTTATTTTTTCCTTTATGGATTGATTTTCTGGCTATAATCAGATTGAGATCCTCCCGTCAGACCAACACAAGATGACATTCATTTTCCCTTGGGGAACTTTTGCTTATCGTAAACTGCCTTTTGGTTCCAAAAATGCTGGCGCGACATTCCAACGTGCTATGTCATATGCTTTTCATGAAATTAAACATGTTGTGGAACCCTATCTCGATGACCTGCCTGCTCATTCCAAGCAGCGGGATATTCATGTCGATCATCTGAGAGCTGTGTTTCTTCGATGTCATCATTTTAATATTCGTCTAAATCCCCATAAATGTGTTTTTTTGTGTAGAAGTTGGTCGACTCCTTGGTTTTATTGTTTCAAAAGATGGCATCCGAATAGATCCCTTGAAAATTGAAGCTATCTTGGCCCTCCCTGCTCCCACAAATATTACCGAACTCCAAATTTTGCAAGGGAAAGCAAACTTTCTATGTCGTTTCATCTGTAATTATGCAGAAAGGACACATGGTTTCATGTGGTTGCTTAAAAAAGATACCCCTTTTGTCTGGGATGATTTCGTGCAACGTGCGTTTGATAATCTCAAACATGCACTTACCCATGCACAAGTGTTGCAACCACCTAATTATGCTAAGGATTATTCCTTGTATGTGGCTGCATCCTTTTCTACTATAGGCATGGTCCTTGTTCAAACAGATGGACACGACTAAGAACATGTGATTTATTATGCTAGTAAGAGTCTTCTAGACTCTGAAACTTGATACTCACAAGTGGAGAAGCTTGCTCTGGCCACGGTCATCGTGGTTCAAAAGTTTCATCATTATATTTTTCTCCGCACCACCACTGTTTATGCGGATTCTAACCCCATGTACTACGTTCTTACATGTCAAGTGCTTAGGGGCAAATACTCACGTTGGATCGTAATTCTCCAAGAGTTTGAGTTTTCACCAAAAGTACTTCCAAGAAGTCCCTCGTTTTTGTAGAGCTTATGTGACCCTCCCCGTACTACTGAGACTGCAGAGCCCTTTGATTCATTGCCCAATGAGTCATTGTTTCTCATTAGTATGACTGATATATGGTATGGAGATATCATTTTGTATCTCTAGACCTTACGATCCTAGCCCACTGCTTCTCGAGATGAACGTCGTCACGTTCACCACCAGACCAAAATTTATATTATCTTGAATGATACCCTATACCGTTGTGGTGTTGACTCCATTTTACGATGTTGCCTTACACATGAGGAGGCTGAGATCATTTTAAATGATTTCCATGCTGGAGCTTGTGGCGGTCATCTCTCTGGGTTGGCTACTGCCCAGAAAATCTTGCGTGCCAGGTACTTATGGCCTTCTATTTTCAAAGATTGTATTGAAATAGTCAAGAAATGCCCACTATGTTAAATGTTCACTTCAAAGAAACACACACATCCATCTCCGCTCCATCCCATTGTAGCAGTTGGCCCCTTTGCAAAATGGGGCATAGACTTCATGCACTGCAGACCTACCTCAGTCAGGGGGCATGGCTACATTATTGTGGCTGTGGACTATTTTACAAAATGGGCTGAGGCAATGCCCACATATGGCGAAGATAGTAAGATTGCTGCACTATTATTATTCAATCATATAATTGCTAGATTTGGGATTCCTAGGGTCATTGTGACCGACCATGGGTCACATTTTCAAAACAAGATGATGGCAGAGCTTAGTGTAAAATTAGGGTTTTGTCACAATAACTCTACATCATACTATCCCTAGGCCAATGGCCAGGTTGAGGCTATAAACAAAGTATTAAAAGCAATGCTTCAGTGGATGGTAGGGAAAGCTAAGTCAAACTGGCATTTACAACTTTTCTCTGCACTTTGGGCCTATAGGACTATTGTCAAAACTTCCACCAATTTTACACCTTTCCAACTAGTATACGGACTGGAAGCTACACTCCCGATAGAGTGTGAAATTCCTTCTTTAAAGTTTGCTGTGGAACTACTACCCAACACTAATATAGACGAATAAAGATTCATGTATCTAAATAAACTTGATGAAACTCGACGTGATGCTGCCTTAGCTAATGAGGCAGATAAACAAAGAATGAAAGTTAAATATGACATGACTGTCCAACCCTGTTCCTTCAATGAAGGAGTTCTGGTCTTGACCTATGACCAGAAGCATGACAAGCTGGGGGTAGACAAATTTGAGTCTATGTGGCATGGGCCCTATATTGTCAGTCACATTTTAGAGAAAGGAGCATATGAATTGGTTGATTACGACAGGATACCCTTGGGAGAGCCTCGAAATGGGCTCTACCTCAAAAGATACTATGCCTAGGTCATCTAGCATAGGTTCTTTGTAAATATTGTTTATAGTTTGTTGTGTGTCTTAAGCTTTGAGAGGTGTGTCTTTTGTGTGATTTAAAATGTGTTTTATAAAACCCTACTTATGCATGTATTTTGTTTGATGGACAGATGACTTCTTTTGGTTTTGCTGATGGTGCTCATTGATATACACTTAACCTTGCATCAACATCTTGCGTACTGTACTCTCCTACAAGTGAACTGGTGAGTTCAGGGGGTATTCTTTTAGGTCCCTCCACCAACAATCTGGTAGAATATCAATCTATGATTAGATTGTCGATGGAAGCCCTAGCTAATGATGTAAGGGAAATTTGGGTTTACCTAGACTCTAAACTAGTTGTTCAACAACTTAACCGAGTCTACACCATTTGAAATCCCCTACTTCTTCGTATTTTTCGAAGAGTTAGGTTGTTAGAAAGGTATTTTGAGCAAGTTACATATCATCACATCCCGAGACATTTAGATGCTGTGGCAGATTCCCTAGCTAACTATGTCTTGGATTGGCATATTGCTCATACTTAAAATTCCTTTTGAAACATAAAAACACATGTAAATTCATAAGTAGATAAATCATTCTACACATCAAATTTTCCACACACAACTATAAATATAAGAGTTTGTCATATATATATATATATATATATATATATATAAAGTTGTAGCACGAAGATACAAAATTTGGGCTGAAGCATCTCTAGCTTTCAGTGCTCGTTCATGACCATAAAAAGTCCAGACTACATATACATAGGGAAAAATCTAAAGCTTTGAAGCTTTCAGTAATACATATACAAAAATTGAAAATCAGGGTAGACTAATCCTCACGATGCTCATGATAGCATGCAATGGCTTGGGCCACTCTATGGAGTAGCCTAGAGAACCGTCTAGAGACACCTGCAGTATGGCACTGGTAACGCCTAGGTACCTCATCAGTAGTCAGGTCAGGGATGCCCACAGTCAAGCGCTGTAGGTTTTACTTGAGATTTCCAAGCTCTTCATTAGCTTCAGAGTGATATAGCATCATTTACCTGGTACCTGCTTGCCTAGCAATAGGCGACATCCCTACTGGACGGACAAACCCGATGTCTGCATGAAAACATTTTTTTATCTCAGTACTACAAAATAAAAAATGAAATAAATACAAAAATTTAAAAACATGAGTGGTAATGTCTTTTGTTACCTCGGTCATCCCATTCTTCTCCCTCAGGTAGAGCTAGTTCCGGGTCATCGCAGAAGTCTGCCACTTCATAGGCATAATCCTCCACCATAAGTAACTGGTTTCTCAACTAGCGAAACAAACCTGACCCATAGTTAAATTTGGGCCCTCCACCTCCAAGGTGAGGCATGGATGTAACCCATGCAAGCATCCTTGGATCCTCAGCATCAAGTCTGGTGATGGTCACCTGTGGTCTCAGGTGAGGTACCCATTGTAAGATGAAGGACACTATCACTGCTCCATAGCCAAATTGCTTCAACGTTCTTTTTTTGCACTTTTTCAATTGACTCTTCAGACACCAACATGCCTTCACACTAGTTGAAGACAATGGGACCCATGCACTACAAAGCATATAGCATATGTGATCTGCTGGTAAGGTGGGCAGCCCTAGTACCTGCCACCTTACCGATAGTATACACCATTTTCCTCAAGGGAAGATCTACTAGAGACTTGATCTGTAACTTCCCCGATTGGGACTCTGTACCTAGTGAGCAATGCCGATCAATAATATAATCCAAGGAGCCTTGTCCTCCTCGTGCTCCATATAGGACTACTAGGCTTCCCCTCATAGACAAACCAGTCAGGAAGTGAATCTCCTCGATCTCTATAGGTAGGATGTGGACTCCCACCACAAAATTCTCTTCGTCAGGATCTCACATGTCTATGATGTACTCTAGTAATCGGACATGTTCTTTCATTCCAGGTATCCAGAAATACTTAAGGAGCCTGCAGTTTCGTAGAGCCTCAATGGTGGCTAGATCATTTGCAGCCTTGTTATTTGGGACTTCATGTTCCCTTTCCTTCCAAATTACCATGGTATACCCATAACATGCAAATGTTGTAATTAGAAAATATATCGTGGCTAAAATAAAGGAAGGCAAATGAAATAACCAATTTAAAAGAAAGAAGAGAAAACATGAAAAAATTATTTTTGGGGTGGATTAGGGTTTTGTTTTTCTTCTCTTCCCCCCTATGGCGCTACTAGCCTTCACGAACAAAGCATCGCGACGCCTCTGCCTGTGGCTTGCAGAGCGTCGGGCGCATGTCTGCTGTGGACAGAGCGCCTATGACGCTCCTGTCCCAGCTTGGTAGAGCACCGTCGGGGGCGCTAACCGACGGCTGAAAACCTTAAAAGAAGAAACATTTTTCCTTCTAATGTGTCTTAAAAATCATATTGGGATGGTTAATCCCCTACCCTATCATTTCAAAAGGAAAATCTATCATCTATCTTGCTTTCAAACCATAAAAAACAATTTAGGAACTTGGAATTAAAAAATGCAAAAGAGACCATATGACATTTATTGGACATAGAAAGAGACAAGGATCAAATGCTTACCTCTTCTATGGAGAATGAAACAATGATGAAGTGAAATTCCCTTGCCAAATCACTGGAAGAACTCTTGCTATCGAAGCCAACTTCCAAAACTCACCAAATGGTAAAAATAACTTACCTACCCTTTCTATTTATAGAATGTTTGGAGTTTTCAAAGATACATTGTAATTTATTTAATTTTGAAATCCAATTTATTTTAGTAAAAGTGGGCTTTTATTTTTTACTTTCTATAGTTTTGAAAAAATGGCTTTTAATGCTGTTTTTTGAGTTTTTTTAGGTGAATATTGGGTCATGGTTACAATTTAAGTTATTTTTGTCTTTTTCGAGCTTAGAGTAGAATTGAAAAAGTACTGAGCGTCGTTTACACTTTTTACATGCTCATTAAAATTCCATTAGAAAGGTGTCGAGTATACTTTTTCGCTTTTTCAGACTTGTAAAAAATGGATTATGAAAAAGGAACCTAGTTCGGGAGTTATATTTAAGCTCTTTTCATTCTCCTCAAAACACAAAAAGATTGCCAATCGAGCTTGTTACGTTCATGCTTGTAAAAGAATCATAACGGTCGACTAGTCAGGGGTAGGTTATCTCTTTTTCAGACTGACTGGCCTTATTTACGAAAAAGGACCTTTTGGAGTCTTCTTAGTCATTTCAGACTCTCTAAATAAGAAGCAAAAAATGAGTTTGCTTTCATCAGAATCCTAAAATTACACGATGAAAGACCCTATTTGGGAGTGAACCCCTCCTTTCTTAGGTTCATGAAAAATATGAGAATGGACTCATCGCTTGATGAGCTCCAATGAGTGTTTGTTACCCTCTTTGGACTCGTAAAAACGAAAAGAGGCACTCACCTTTCAAGGTGGGGAAATTAAAGGAAAGGGGAATGGTTTTCATTTGTTTATATGGAAGTACTCTACAGTCCACCTTTGAACATGGCACCTGTCTGCATTTGCATATCTAAACAGTTGGGTTTTTCAGCTTGCCTCTGAGTCGATCCACTTTTGTGAGTCACCTGACTCCTTTGAGTCAATTCAAAGAATGCTTTGTCAAAATTCCTTGCATTACACCTGGTTCTATTCTCGTTGAAGTCAATGCTTCCAAGTCATGTGTCGTGCCGCCTAATTGTTCAAAGGATGTCTCTCCTAGAAAAATAATCCATCAGTAACTTTACTTGTCCTTAAAAGTCAGTCATGTTTGAGTCAGTCATATTACTTCAAATCAATTTTTGTTCCTAGTTTCATGTCAATGATGTGGGAATCATCATGGCCCTCCTATGACAAGTCTGTTCCTGTCAACTTCAAATCATTATCCAGGAATCAGACCTAGAAATCTAGAGAGTACCTTAGGCTTGCATACCTCAATGGCAGGTTACCTCAATTTCAACATGAGTTTACATCATTGAATCTTTATTGAAATATCTCATCGAGTGTTCAACTTCAAGACCTTTATTCACATTCGATGGTATGTATTGAGATACTTTGGGGATCATTGAATTCAATGGTGATTTCCCTTGCACTTGTTAACAGTTTACATCATTGACTGGTAATCAAGTGGTTTCTACCATGTTCAATGTCAAGACATTGTAATCACGTGGTTATATTTGTATCATTCGGGGATTGGAATGAAGACCTTGAGTGGTTAGGTTAAAATCATTATTCCTATGCTCAGGTTGCGTTTGGAGATCATTCAGAGTCATGACACGGATCCACATTGTATGTTTGGTGGCTGTGTTCCGCTTTGAGGTTGAGAGACATAGATCTACTTTATATATTATGTAGCTATGTCCTACTTCCTATAGCAGTTCTTCATGGATCGATAGTGTATCATTAGTAGCCATGACGTGGTCATCATCATAGATCTGCAGTGTATTGTTCTACAACTATGATTAGTTTGGATGAAGTCAGTTATTGGTCCTATATGAGTTTGTCTCTCTTTGCCTTTGTATCAGACGGAAAACTTTGCAAACTATTTCACCTATCACCCTCTTCGAGCTTCATACTTTGGGGGGCATTCCATTTCATCTAGAAATCTCACATTTCTTAGCAGCCTTCATGAGAATTTCACTTTGCCATCCAACCTCTCAGAAATCCTAACTTGATTCACCTTGGACACTTTTTTCCTTGACCTAGAAGGGATGGTGCCTTCTTGTGTTTTGCATAGAGCGTTGGCAATGCTTGCCCCATCTTGTGTTTTGCATAGAGCATCAGCAATGCCTACCCCAGTTGAGCAAAAAGCGTCGTTTTCCCTCTTCTTTGGTGAAAACCCTAGGTTGACACTCCCGACAGTTTTGATAAAAGAGTCGATGGTTAGTAAAAAAGAAAAAAAAGATGTTTCTAGAAGCTTCTGTACGGAATCCTTCAAGGAATTAGTTCCTATATGCCTGGGAGAGGTGGCATTCGCTTCCCTCACCTATAGGGATCTCATTTTATCCTTTCTCCAAGTCATCTTATGGGTTCTAGGCCTATAAATGGAGCCTTCATGAGGAGAGTGGGGGAGGCCAAAAAAAGTATCCTTATGCTTCTAGTTTGAAGTCTGAATCAGAGGCAAAGTAGAGGTAGCTTGTGTTTGGAGAGGTCATCATAGTCATAGGAGATTGTAGACATTCTTGTCGAGACAGAAGCCATCGACATCAAGGATTTTTGGTTGTACTTCTTTCTCATCCATATATTAATACAAAGACATTTCCCTTTCCTATATTTGATTGTAGTGTTTGTAATTAAATATTATTGGATTCCTTGATCACCAATATGGATACTCAATTATCATGATGCTCTCATCCCTTTTGTTTGTCTTGTGATCTATTTTGCAGATACGAAACCATTGCAAGGACTTTCTGGAAAGAAGACAAGCAGATCCAAGGTTAAGGTAAATTGTGCTTTATGTTAATTGATTTGATTATTCAAGGAAAGGATATGTTGTTGTGTCTTTTTGTTCTGTAGTTGTGTTTTACATTGTAGAGGAATAAGCAGTGTCCGCACTGGTTGAGAATTCCCGATAACAGCAGTTTATTGATCTCTTCTTCTGAAATCCATGTTTCTTCCTCTAGGTATCTCTTCGCCCATCAAACCATATATTATCTCTTCTTTTGACTTCTGTTCCTCCCGACTTCATGTTCATCGATTAATTCTGCAACTTCATATTTCGAATGAACTATCATCTACTTCATCAACTCAACAATTTCATTCCCATTTCTCATCGACCCTTCTTCAAACTTGGATAGGACAGAAACATTAAATGTTGGTGATATACCCATACATTCTGGAAACTCAAGCACATATGCATTGCCCAAATTTTTTTATGATAATTTTGCATGGACCAATATTTTTCAGTTTTAAGTTATCATACATTCCATGTGGGAACCACTATTTCCTTATATGTGCATACAGTAAGTAACCTCATGCAAATGATTGCAATCGTCTCTTCCTTTTGGCTCTCATCTTGTAAAATGTATTAACTTTCCAAGTTGTCTCCTCACCTGATCATGCACTTGTTTCATATGGTTGACAAACGATTTTGCATATGCACTTTCCTACATTCCCATCGGTATCTCAACTAATTCCACCACTCCATGCAGACTTCTCCCTTACAAGATATGGAATGGAATCATCATGATCAACCAATTTATCGAGTTATTGTACGTAAATTATGCATGATCCAACACATTATCCCACTTCTTCGGTCGGTCTGTAGTCAAACACCATAATAAAATCCCTAAGATCATGTTCATGAATTCATTCTTTCCATCAATAAGTGGATGGCAGGAAAAACTAAAAAACAACTTTGTGTTAAGTTTCTTCCACAAGGTTCTCCAAAAATGTCCCAAGAACTTTGTATCTCTATTCGAAGTGATGCTATTCAGAAACCCATGAACCTCACAATTTATTTGAAGAACAATACAACAATACACATGGCATCACTTATATTCCAACAAATAATAAAGTGTGCCATCTTAGACAATATGTATACTACCACAAATATGGAGTCGTTCCCTTGTTGTTTCTTTGGAAACCCCAACACAAAATCCATGTTGATATCCTCCCATAGTATAGTCAATATGGGAAAAGATGTATACAATTCCATGTTTCTACTTACTCCTTTGGGAAGTTGGCATACTTGATTCTATCAGATCCATTTCCTTACATTTTTCAACATCCCCGGCTAGTAGCACTTGTCTACGACCAATGCTTTGGTATTATCAATGCCAAAGTGACCTTCTAGTCCTCCACAGTGCAATTCCCTGATTAGATTCTATCGCATTGATCCTATAGGGATGCATAATTGATGCCCTTTGAATAGGTACCCTTCTTGGATGAAATAGTATATATATGAAGTTATGTTGACACTCCATGGATCCTTCGACACTTTCCACGTATCGACAATTTACTCATAAACTTCATAGTTGGCCTTTATAGACTCTAATATCATTGACTTCACAACAATCATGCCCAATAAAGAGACTCTTCGACTTAATGCATCGGCTACCCTATTGGAATTTCCGGAGTTGTGCTTCAATACAAAGGTATAAATTTCCATGAACTAAAACCAATTCATATGCCTCTAATTCAATTTTGTCTGAGTGTTCAAGTACCTCAGAGCTTGATGGTCAGTATAAAACAAATTCCTTCGGCAATAGGTAGTGTCTCCATTTCTCCAATGCTGAATGATAACATAAAATTCTTGGTCATAGGCTAAATAATTCTACTTGTCCTCATCTAGATTCTCACTAAAGAATGCAATCATTCAACCCTCTTGGGTCAGCACAACTCTAATTGCAATTCCATTGGCATCACAATTGACTTGAAATACTTTTCCAAAGTCTAGGAGATCAAATATTGGCCTCTCTGTTAATTTCTTCTTCATCGTCTCAATTGTCAAGAATAATCCGTCTACTTTAACTCACCATTTTTCATGCATGATGCCAATGGTGCACATACTCGACTGAAATGTCTGATGATCTTGTGATAGAAGCAAGCAAGTCCATGAAAAATACTCACTTTGGTGGCATTCGTTGACTTAGGCTAGTCCAAAAGCACTTTGACCTTTTTGGGGTCCATTTTTAGGCCTTCTTTGGAAATAAAAAATCCTAGATATACCATATCATTCTGCATGAAGGAACAATTATGCAGTTTTACAAACAACTTCTCCTACCTCATCTTTTGCAGGAATTGTCGAATATGTGACAAGTGCTCTTCTCTTGCCCAAAAAAAAATCAATATGTCGTCAAGGTATACAATGAAAAATTTATCCAAGAATGGTTTCAACACTTTGTTCATCAACCTCATGAACATGTTGGGCACATTAGTCCTTCCAAATTGTTAAAAGGATGAGTCCCAAGTGTGGACACAAGTGGACTTCCCTAGTCTGTATGATATTGATATAGAAACAAAATAGAACAATAAGGCACACCTTCACCCATATCAATTAAACATCAATGAGTTATGATATAGGAGAGACTCATCTCTTTCATGGAGATTTTCCTCTCAATATTCATGTTGCTGTAATCCACTTGTACGTACGATAGATCCTACAAGAGATCAACACAAGAAAAGTGGAAAGTAGATTGAACAAGTAACAATACAATTGATCCAAGCAAATAAACTAGGAGATCTACTATAAAATGACAATGGAAGTCAATTTATGGGAAGGAATGCATCATTGTATTAAATATGACATAAAATAGATACAACCATGAACCCTTGGTGTCATAGTCTCATTCCAATAGGTTCCTCCTATTCAAAGAATGTCACTCTTGCCTTGAGACAAATCACAACAACAATATAACACTCTGGATGAATTCCTCCAACATATATCTTCTATAGACTCATCTACCTTCACCCATGGCCAAAGATTTGATTTATAGGACAATGTGGATAAGGGGAGGTTTAGAAGAATTATGGAAAATGGAAGAGATATGATCCTAACAATGGTGGAAGTCGAGCCATATCCAAAACAATAGGAGGGAAAGGGTATTCATCAATATTTCTCCCTGGAAGTTTCTTAAAAACCTAATTTATTTCCTGTACAAAGGTCAACGCGGTTTGATAATAGAGTAAGAAGCGCCCAGAAAGGTCGACATAATCTGTTGTATAGGTAAGATGCATTGATGGTGCATATTGTAATGGAGTAGAGAGTGTCTAGGGGAAATCGACACAGGTTTCCAAATAATAAAGGCACACCAAATTTTCAAAACTAGGAGACTTTCAAGGAAAAGGAACAAGGGATCATCCACCATGATAAATTATTCATGTATTTAGGAAAGATGATGTCACAAGGTTGATGATGCCAACAAAATTCCCATGCAATAAGATACCCCCCCAAAGTAAAATTATAGAGGAAGATGATAGGTGATGTACTTTGATGTGACTGTCGAAAGAGGAACCACAGGTTAGAGAATTGACAACAAAAATCAAGCACTTTGCAATACAATTTCTGACAACTCTGAACTAGATATCTCAATAACCCAAAGCATGGATGCCAACCAATACATTATAGATCCATGCGAGTATTTGAGGTGGATATGGCCACTAACAATAAAAGCATGAATCCATATCATCAATACAAAATGTAAATCGTAGCCATGATACCATACACAGTGGATCTATGAACTAAACATAACGTAGCCACTGACCAATACAATGTGGATCTATGTGACAAAAAACCCACATAATAGCCATATTAGAAATGACTCAAACAATATCCATCACATCCTATGTAAGATATACAACAATGAATACCCCAGGGCCTTCAAACCAAACTGATACGATCCCAACCATGTGAATAAAGGAATTGAAGTTGAACATGGTAGTAACCACTTGTTTACCGGTTAATGATATAAACCGTTAACAAGTGCGAGCGAAATTACCAATGATGATAATGAATCCCAAGGTATCATAGTACATTATAATGAGTGAAAATAGATGAGCTGAATTCAAGCATTAACAAAATCATTCGATCAGAGCTCAATGATTTAAACCTACTATCGAAAGCGAGAAGAGCTGCCATTGAGGCATGCAGGCTTCAAGGTACTAGTTGGTTTCTAAATATAATCTATAGATGAGGTGCTGATATACACAAGGATAAAATAATCAAAGGAGGGCCATGATGTGTCCCACATCATCGACACAAAACTGGAACATAAATATGATTTTAGATGGTAGACCAAATGAGCATGGACTAACATAGGGTGTACATGTGAAAAATACGAGGCTGGTTTAGGGATAACTGACATGTCATAGGAATTGATGCTCGCAATTTTGACAAAAATGGAAGACTCCCCTTGAAAACTATACGACATGATATAGAACTTAGTAGAATTGACACACAGAGACAGAGGTCAATAAATAATGCAACACAATCGAGTTATTCTTTGGATGACCCAAAGGAGTAAAGAGACTCATGGACTTGACATGACTCAAAGACAAGTTGATTACCCAATTGTTTGGATGATATACAAATATGTTCCATGTTTAAGGGTGACAACAAGCTTCCATAAATATAGATGCAGACACATTCCATTTCCTTTTTCCTCACCATGATTAATGAGTACCTCTTTGTTTATTAACGATGTTGAAGAGAATACCGGATACTCGATATAGATCGTCTTTTGGATGATTCCAATCTCACATGTTTTACAAACCTGAGAAATGAGGGGTTCAGTCCTAAAAGGGTCCTTCTGTGTTTGATTTTATGAGTCTAAAGAAGGAAAACTCGACAGTTTTTCATGTTTAGAGAGTCTGAAAAAACTAAACAAGACTCTAGGGTGAAATTTTTTCGTAGATTTAGTCCCAAGGCATGAAAAAGTATAAAATAATACATTGGAGAAATCTCTTCATTAATGGATAGCTAAGGTATTCATTTTTGGTAGTTAGTCCATCAGGTCCAAAAAATAGTTAAACTACCATAAGACAGACGCTCCTTCAGAAACAAGCGTAAGCTTAAAAAGTTTATCGAGCCTGAAGGAAAGCAAGATCACTTGCGTTTTTCCATTGATTTACAAGTATGGGACAATGAACAATAAAATCGATGTTATTTTACTAGGGTTTTAACGAGCACAAGAACAACAGAAAAAGTGCTTGGAAAATTTTTCATGTTTGCACTAGAGCACAAAAGAGAAAATAGTAATCTCAAAACACTTTTCTTATTTTTAAACTAGAGCACGAAAAATTAATAGTAAGCTCAAAAGATCGACTTCATTTTTTAATGAGCTTGAAATTAAGAGAAACTATGCTATGTATGTGGTTTTATGGTTTAGTGATCTCAAAACCAAAAATAAAGTATTCTTGCCATGAGTCTAATTTATGGGTATTTTCCCAACATGATTCCCGATGGTTGGTAGCTTCCCCTAGTATACTATCAAGTGGTTTAACTCCAACATAATGTAAAGAGGTTGGATACATGCCCCCCTAAGCTTCGTTTCGTCTGGCTACTATTTTGCTTCACCCAACTAAACTCTAGTTACTACTAGAAAAAATATTCACTAGAGATAGAGGGAGAAAGGGGATCCAATAACAAAGGTAGATGAAATTAAGGTTCAAATGTAGGGTTCAGTAAAAGACTTGAATAAATGTAATACCCCCATGACATTACTTTTATTCAAGTTTTGAATATTTTTTTAATTTTTTTATTGTAATGAGTTGTGAAACTCAAAGACTGAAATGACATTTGCACAAACAAACATTTTTATTTATTTATTAATAAAGAAAATAACACTTGGAGAACTCAACTACATGAGGGGACACCAACCATGGCACCAATGAACATGTGTAAGCAAGCTAAGAGTGATTGATACCAATCAAATCCAATCCAAAGCTCAACAACCACACAAGATCCTAAATCATAGGGATTTAGGGATCTGATTGGAGATTTGATTGGGATGGCATAAGACCTGGGAAAAGCTATTTATATGAGTGCACTGGAACAACACGGGACGCCGTGTTGTGCATGGGAAAAACGATTGTTGAGCGTTTTTCTATTTTTATAAGTCCATCATGAGAACTTGTTACGGACTCGAGATTGAGTGCTGTGAGGAAGTTTCTTGCTGTTTTGGTGCATGGTTGGTGATCCAGCTCGGGGGTGGAGCGGAGCAAACCGTTGATTTGCTGTCTCCTATGGTTGGGAGGAGTTGATTCTCCAAGTGTGTTTTTCCCTGGATTTCACGTAAGTAGATCTGATTTGTCTTCTTACACATAGATCTGTAAATTTGCATTCGTGTGAAAATTATGATCGATATTGCTTGGTAATCAATTGTTAATTAGAGATTATTTGAATAGAAAAATTCTTATTTTCAATGTGCAGAATTATTGTGAATAATTACCTTGTTGGTTTGATATTAAATGAAAATACAGTTTGCTAAAATCATTTTCTTTTAAGAAAATGATACCTCTCCGATCTCGATTTGCTGCATATTATTTTATATTATAGATCTATTATTATTCTTTTAAACTTTTTGTGTATATGTCTTCCTTTACTAAGCTATAGTATATCTTTCTTTTTATTTAAAAAAAAAACTCAGATCCGTCTTTGTCAGTCGATTTAGTATCTGGCAGATTTAAACCAACGTCTGCAATTTATTTTATAATTATAGATCTGGGTTTCGACCTTCTTTGTGTCTTGTTAAAAGCCTTGTGATTGATTTGATAGTAAACAACATGGACTGTATCTTAGTGGCTCAATTCAAGCAGCTAAAAATGATGAAGTGTACTTAAAGATTAAAGAACAATTGGAAACAGATGATAAGGGAAGTTATTCAGCTTATTCTATAAGCTCCGAAGACTTGTTAGTCTATAAAAACCGATTATCCATACCAGATTCTGAAGAAGTAAAATGGCTAATTCTTAATGAACTACATAAGAAACCATATTCCGGACATCCGGGTTACCAAAAGATCATAACTAAGTTAAGAAAAAGCTATTATTGGCCTAACATGAAGAATGATGCTGTAAACTACCTAACTAGGTGTATTGAATGTCAACAAGTAAAAACTGAAAAATTAACATCCTACTGGGCTACTACAACCTTTACCTATTTCAGAATGGAAATGGGAGATAATAAGCATGGATTTTATAATGAGATTACCTAAGACAAATAAACAACATGACTCAATAATGGTAGTTGTAGATAATTTAAGTAAAGTTGCTCACTTCATACTTGTAAAGTCTACTTTCAAAGCCATTAATATAGCTGATATTTTTATGAAAGAAATATTTCGGTTGCATGGTATTCCAAAGGTTGTGATTTCGGATAGAGATGCGAAATTTACTGGTAACTTTTGGAAATCCTTGTTTAAAGGTCTAGATACACAACTAAATTTTAGCACTGCTTATCATCCTCAAACAGATGGACAAACTGAAAGAACAAATCAAGTATTTAAAGATACGCTGCGAATGTACATAATGGATAAACCAGGTAAATGGGAAGAGTATTTGCATTAGGTAGAATTTGCTTATAATAATGGGTATCAAGCTTCTTTGAAAATGAGTCAATTTGAAGTTTTGTATGGTTGCAAATGTCACACTCCTGTGTATTGGGATAACCCTGCTGACAAGATTGTTTTAGGACCATACATGTTAACAGAAATGGAACAAATGGTGAAAGAGGTGCAACAAAACTTAAAAGTTGCCCAAGATTGGCAAAAACGTTACGCAGATTTAAAACGAACTCCAAGAGAGTTCAATGTCGGAGATCACGTATATCTAAAGGTAAAGTCAAAGAAGAGTTCTTTGAGTTTGGGAAGATGTTCCAAGCTGGCACCAAGGTATTGTGGACCTTTTGAAGTGTTAGCTAAGACAGGGTCGGTAGCCTATCAACTTGCACTTCCGCCTAATATAAAAGTGCACGATGTATTTCATGTTTCATTGTTAAAAAAATATATACATGATGCTACTCATATAATTGACTGGGATGTGATTTAGGTTGAACCCGAGGGCGGGGCGAGTTCCAGACCGAACCTTTCCGCATTCTAGATAGGAAGGAATGTATGCTCCGGAATCGAGCCATTGTTCAAATAAAAGTGCAATGGAAGCACTTCAGCCCTGAAGAGGCAACTTGGAAAATGGAGGATAAAATGCGGGAAGCATATCCCTCCATGTTCCAGAATGAGCAAGGGAGCTCAAAATAAAAACAACACTGAGGACGGTGTTAAAAATAAGCGGGAGAGAAATGTAATACTCCCATGACATTACTTTTATTCAAGTTTTGAAAATTATTATTTGTTTTATTGTAATGAGTTATGAAACTCAAAGACTGAAATGACATTTGCACAAACAAACATTTTTATTTATTTATTAATAAAGAAAATAACACTTGGAGAACTCAACTACATGAGGGGACACCAACCATGGCACCAATGAACATGTGTAAGCAAGCTAAGAGTGATTGATACCAATCAAATCCAATCCAAAGCTCAACAACGAGACAATATCCTAAATCATAGAAATTTAGGGATTTGATTGGAGATTTGATTGGGATGGCATAATACTTGGGCAAAGCTATTTATATGAGTGCACTGGAATAGCACGAGACGCCGTGTTGTGCATGGGAAAAATGATTGTTGAGCGTTTTTCTATTTTTATAAGTCCATCGTGAGAACTTGTTACGGACTCGAGATTGAGTTCCACAAGGAGATTGAGTTCCACAAGGAAGTTTCTTGCTGTTCTGGTGCATGGTTGGTGATCCAGCTCGGGGGTGGAGCAGAGCAAACCGTTGAGTTGCTGCCTCCTATGGTTGGGAGGAGTTGATTCTCCAAGTGTGTTTTTCCCTGGATTTCACGTAAGTAGATCTGATTTGTCTTCTTACACATAGATCTGTAAATTTGCATTCGTGTGAAAATTATGATCAATATTGCTTGGTAATCAATTGTTAATTAGAGATTATTTGAATAGAAAGATTCTTATTTTCAATGTGCAGAATTATTGTGGATAATTACCTTGTTGGTTTGATGTTAAATGAAAATACAGTTTGCTAAAACCGTTTTTTTTTAAAGAAAATGATACCTCTGCGATCTCGATTTGATGCATATTATTTTATAGTATAGATCTATTATTATTCTTTTAAACTTTTTGTGTATACATCTTCCTTTACTAAGCTGTAGTATATCTTTCTTTTTATTTAAAAAAAAAACTCAAATCCGTCTCTGTCGGTCGATTTAGTATCTGGCAAATTTAAACCAACGTCTGCAATTTATTTTATAATTATAGATCTGGGTTTCGACCTTCTTTGTGTCTTGTTAAAATCCTTGTGATCGATTTGATAGTAAACAGCATGGACCGTATCTGAGTGGCTCAGTTCAACAGATTTGTTTGTTTTGTGGGAAGCCTGAAAACCGATCCAATCTTCGATGTATTTATTTGGTTTTACTGTGATTTACCTGTGTTTTCCTGCAATTCAGATCCAGAAGATTTT